>CM068831.1:6585819-7185819 GCA_028554795.2 Sinohyriopsis cumingii | reverse complement strand
CACATGTTAAGACCACTTTCCTCCTGTTTCTCACACCCAACTGTTATCAAGTTAATAATTTTGCCTTACACTTCAGGAATTGTAGCTTTGTATTGAGTCAACAATTGATGTCGTAAAGCTGAAGACTTTCGGATGTGAAGTTGAAAATTTTGTTAATTTTGCATTTGTAGTAGGTACAGTTGGTTGAGGGTGAGGGAATCAGTTTTTTTTGTTGTTTTGGCTGAATTTTTCTTAAATACTTTATTTGGATAGCTGAGAAGAAATTCTTTATTATTTTTGCTTTAAATGGCAACAATTAGTAATTCCATGATATGGTTTTGTTTGTGTTGTCAGTTAAAATGTAAATCAACCACTGTGATAGGATTTTTTGAGTGATGAGTATAACTTGAAATATGTATATTTTCATAGTTCAGCACAGATTAGCAACTGAAAATTATTGCCTACTGTACAACTTGGGTCAAGGAAAGAAAATGTGTCATTTCCTTTGCTTTATGGTCGTCAGTTATTAAATTACGTTTTTGGTACAAAACATTTTCTGTAAAAAATAAACATTTTTTTCAAACTTGAGATAGACTTTTGCTGAGAAGCCAGAAAATGCATGAGGCAGATGAATATTATCATTTGTCATCAAGAATTCCGGAGTCAGAGGGTCTTGTTTGCCAAGTGAAATAGCTGAATGATTATTATAAGAGTTACTTCCCTTACAGTCTATCCCTAAATTGCTTGATACAAATAAATGTATGACCCAAACCAAGGGTATATAGCTACAAAAGTAAACATGAAAGGTAGGGTTTTAATTTTTATTTGTGCAGCTGTGATAGCAGTAGGGGCAATCTTTGAAAGCCTGCAATCGCATGACGATTGGGTCCTTAAAGTGCCATGTAACATATCATACAATATCCAAACAAGTCCATTACCGTAAGAAAGTATTGTATATTTACCCTGGTCTTCCATGGTTTAAGGCACAGTCAGGCATATCAGGACTTGTGTTATTGGCTTGCAGTCATATGTTGGACAGCAAGTATAGTGTCAGTCATTCAAATATTATCATTTGCCACTGTTCGTTTACCATGAGGAAGTGTCCAACATTATTTATCACCCACCATGGACACAAGGAAGTGTCCAACATTATTTATCACTCACCATTGACACAAGGAAGTGTCCAACATTATTATTTGCCACTGATCATTGACATGAGAAAGTGTCAAACATTACATTTGCCACTGATCACTGCTATGAGGAAGTGTCAAACTTCATTATTTGCCACTGATCATTGACATGAGAAAGTGTCAAACATTACATTTGCCACTGATCACTGCTATGAGGAAGTGTCAAACATGCAAATACTATTTATCACTTGCCACTGATCATTAACTAGCCAATAAGCTTTTAACATCGTGGTATATAGAAATGGAAGCTTTTTTTGCAAATGTATTGAATAACTAGATAACATATTCCCAATAGTACAGTGGGGCTTATATTGGTCACACATATTGACTATCTTTGTGACCATGAAACCCAGAGAGTCAGAAACCACCCAGCCTCTTTTTGGAAGACAGTATGAATATATCATGAAATCCAGAGTGTGTCAGAAACCACCCAGCCTCTTTTTGGAAGTAAGTATGAATATATCATGAAATCCAGAGTGTGTCAGAAACCACCCAGCCTCTTTTTGGAAGACAGTATGAATATATCATGAAATCCAGAGTGTGTCAGAAACCACCCAGCCTCTTTTTGGAAGTCAGTATGAATATATCATGAAATCCAGAGTGTGTCAGAAACCACCCAGCCTCTTTTTGGAAGACAGTATGAATATATCATGAAATTCAGAGTGTGTCAGAAACCACCCAGCCTCTTTTTGGAAGACAGTGTGAATATATCATGAAATAGACTTTATTCGTTTGGCACATGCTCATTTCAGGAAGACAGTGTGAATATATCATGAAATACACTTTATTCATTTGGCACATGCTCCTCATTTCAGTTTCATCCAAAAGATCTGGTAATATCATCATTTGTGTTAAAGAAATGTATTCATTTTAAAAATTTTTATGTGTGGAATTGTATTTAAAATACTGTATTGCTCCAATGACAGGACCAAGGGGGCCTAGTGCAGTATTTCTGCCATGATAAAACCAGAGGGCCTTAACAGGGCTGTCATGAGTTTGCACTGGATGTCCTAGGCAAGCGTCACTTTTGGTGCTCCCCTGCCCCCAGCAAAATAGCATCTTTCCCCAAGCGGTCACCAATATCACTTGCCCGTTAAAACAGCCATGGGGCCTAGTACAGAATTTTTGCCATGATAAGACCAAATTGCCATGTACAATATTATTCTCAGGATAAAAGCAGGGGTGGGGATGGGGTGGCTAATATAGTATTACTCCCATGAGATGACTAAGGAGGCCTCGTACAGTATTTCTCTCATGATTAGATGAGGGTTGGTTGGGCAAAACAGTATTTCTCCATGATATGATCAGATGGCTTCATACAGTATTAACCCTATGATAAAACCAGGGGACTTATTGCATTATTTCTCCCATAAGACTTGACAGGCTTAGTACTGCATGTTTTCATGATAAGACCAGGGGGGCCTCATACAATATTTCCTTCATGATAAGACCAGGGGACCTCAGACAGTATTTCCTTCATGATAAGACCAGGGGACCTCAGACAGTATTTCCTTCATGATAAGACCAGGGGGCCTCAGACAGTATTTCCTTCATGATAAGACCAGGTGACCTCAGACAGTATTTCCTTCATGATAAGACTAGGGGACCTCAGACAATATTTCCTTCATGATAAGACCAGGGGACCTCATACAATATTTCCTTCATGATAAGACCAGGGGACCTCAGACAGTATTTCTTCCATGACCATTGAGCTAGCCAAAAAAGAAATTGTTAACAGTAAGAGGTGGACCTATTTTCAAACAGATAGCTTTACTAAATTATTGCCACAATTGAGGAATGGCCTTGTCATCAGATAAATACAGTATTTTGTTTATTTTATTCAGAATTTAATAATTAATTTTATTCATATTGCATTATTATATTAATATTTATCTTGTATTGTGCTTTTTATATTTTGTTTGTTACTCTTTAAATATTATTTTGTTGTTGGTAAGGAATAGACAGATCGTTGCAGCGAGACATGTTTTAAATAGTATCATCTACTTTCATGGATCTCAATTTTCATTGATTTTAAGAAGAAAAAAAAGACATTTTCATGGATACTTAAATTCATCACTGTCAAAGTTTGCACATTTTTTGCATCAACACCACGCTTGAAGGGTTTTATAAATTAGTTTATCTTCTCATCAGTTTGGATAATGTCATCTTTTCACATCGAACCAGCTGTCCCATAATGCAGTGTCAACATTTGATGAGGTCAGAGCCTGTCATAGAGTAAATATGTTATCATAATTGATAAACAATGGAATCACTCTTTTGTTTGAGCCGGCCACACTAAAAACCAACTTCAGCCACAAGACTTTACTTGAAACATTGTCAATGAATCCATTTGATGCTTAATGGATTCTTGCAGCACACATGAAAATGTTTGAAAGATCATATATAAGTATCCATGGCTTTGAGAGTTCTGGAGTTTTTTCTAATTCAGCAATTGCATAAGTTTTACTTAACATTTTGTGTGTACCAGACAACTTGAATGACATGATGTTGATTCAGTGGGTTTCTCCAAAAATCAGCGAAGTGTGAGCTGAAGTACTCTGCTGTCGTTGGTGTAAATACACTGTGTTTAAATAATAATTGTGATGCAAGCAAAAGTTTTACTTTTTACAGTCCTATTATTCATTGTGATTAAGCATGCATGGATAAAATTATATACTTTCACAAGGAAGAATCAATGTGAATAATGATTAAGTTTAATTTTCATCTATTTCATAATTTCTATTTTTTCTGTCATTTTCAGTAATTAACTGTTTAAATACATTATGATTTTTCTTGTTCACTCTATTCTTACTTATCTCAGAACATAATGATTTAAGGCATTGAATGGAAATTATGCCTACTGGATACCATACAGATATGTGTGCGTGGAACAATGTAAAATGCCTTATAACTCTTTTGCAGTCTTTTTAAGGGTTACAGTAAAACAAACAAATAAAATGAAAACCAATAATTTTAGCTAGAGTTCAGAAATAACATTGGTAAATGGACAGAAAGTCATGGGAAAAGAGGTCACAAATGCGTACTAAATACTAAATTTGACCATTCAATACAATCATCAATAATCCAGATATTAGTATCCGAAATAGTTAATCCTTGTGACGAATGAATCGTTATAGCATATCCTAGAGTCCATGGAGTTTTCTCCATCGTTAACACACTCTCAAGAACACTCACAGGAACTAAAACAGTATTATTTAACACAAGATTTTGTTTACTACCGCAGCCTGGAATTTCAGTGTTAATATTTTGTCATCACATATCTGCTGGTTGATAACACAATGGTACAGGTAGATTTGAAAACTTTATGTAACAGAAATAGTTGTTGTTGAAGTGTATCACAAACTATCTTTCTACTTGTAACTATCAAATCATCTTGTCTCCATAAATTCCAATAATTGTTCATGGCAGTTTCTCAACCTATGCATTATTTCACACTGAATTTTATTTGGTTGTATTCTGATTAATTTCTTAAGCAGTCTCAATTCTGGATCAAGCGCTCTGTAATCATCTGTTATTTCTTCATAATGATCCACAAATGTTTTTAACCATTCATGCGGGGATAATCCAACAAAGGAGGGTGTTTGGCCATGATTGCCATACATAATAACAGCAGTATTTTTTTGTCAACAACCAATCAAGAAATATTTTTAATGTCTCCAGTGACACTGCACATATTTCATCCCAGATAATCTTTGGAATATATTTTTCACCCATTTGTTCAGGAGTCCATGTATCTCCCTTCCAACGGAAAAGGCTATGACAAGTATGCAATTTAACTCGTTCGTTCATTTCTCTGGCTAGTCTATGTGCAGGGGTTAACACAATTATATCAAGTCCACGAAATAATTTGATCACATGTGTTGTTTTACCAGAACCTCCCGGTTCATTGAGATAAACAGTCTTATGTCTGGTCACAGGATCATATACCGATAGTGCTGATGACAGTTTTGATATTTGATCATTTTTGTAATAAACATCCTTAATTTCAAAATTGGCAGATTCAGAATAACTATCTTTTCTTGTTTTCTTCTCCTTTCGCCCCATGATGAATCAGCGCCAATATGTAATTGTTCTAGCAATCATGTATTTTTTATTGATATAAAATGAATCTGTGGTGACTCTAACCATGGTATCAGGAAATCTATTTATCATCGATAATAAATTTATTGAAATGTATGCGAGTATTGAAGATCTTAAATGAGTAAACTGCAGTGACTCACCATCAATATAGCTCACAATTTAGTTCCATCCAATAAGTTAACTTTGACTTATAAAAGTGTGATGTGACTCAAAAATTGTTAAAGCTACGTTAAATATAAAAATCACATCACATCACATCATCCAACATGAAGACCACTTCCAGCTATCAGACTTGCAGTTATATTTGTTTCTTTTTCTGACAGGGGTACACCAGTCAACTTGGCTAATTTTTGATTTGCAGCTTGATTTATTATCTTACTAACATTTACAGGCATAACTTCAGTGCTGGGTAATTTTACTGGCTGTGGTTTTCATCGTATTAATCATGCTGGTCTATGCTTATTGCCAAGAACGCTTTACTAGCAACATCACCAAGAGCACCAATACCTTTGCAATGAACAACGTCAGTAGCTTTCATTCCCAGTTGTTTTGCAATCGGTATTGCTTTTGGGGCTATCCTTCTAAATAGACCCTTAACAGCATTACCGAATCCATCAACGTAGATCACTTTGTATGTTGGTATTGCGAATTTATCACCCTGACCATGATCGATCCATGTTGAGCATTGTGTATGATCTTATTTTCTTGTCACTGATCTAATTGCATACCCTTAGTCATCAGTGATTTTACTGTCTCAGTAATCATCAACTATTTCTTCAATGAGGGACCGATAAACATTAATGTCCATGATACTGCCTCTAAATAATCTCTGACAGATAGCAGCTGCTTCATTAATGATTTATGGGAAATTATTACTGGCTCATTTTCCTTCAATCAAAATTTTTTTGTCGTTTAATGTCGGCAAGGATGTTGCTAGGACATGGAGTAATAATACCACTTCCTCGAGTGACCCAATCACTCAGACCACTTCCAGTTGTTTCTTCTGCTTCTTTCTTACTTGGTGAATGTAACTCCTTCCTTTGTCCAATTTCTTCAAATTCCAAATCATCTTTTTGTTTCCTTGCTCGATCAACCTTTTTAAGGTTTGACTTCATTTTTTTTCTTTTCATTTCCTTGAACGTTTAGCTTTTTCAAGTTTCAACTTTATTTCTTCGTATCTTTGTCCCCTTTCCTGCATTGATTATCTAATATACTCATCTACTTTCGGGTCAAAAATATTAATCTGATTAACATCTTTATCACATCTGATTTTTGGAGTATTTGTAGCGATGCTATATACATCCCTATTCCAATCGACAGATCTCATTGTTCTAATGTATTCGGGTTTTACATACTTATCTCTTTTGTAATATCCAAATGCAGCAATATCAATTATTTGGTCTGGGTCTTTTAGAGCGGCAATACCTTCCGGTGGTAGTTGAGCTGCTTGAAGACGTCCAACAATATCAACAGGCAATGTTTCAAGAGCTTTTTTAGCTTCCTCAGTTGCTGTAACAATTCTCTTTGTTGGTTTGACAATTGGTTTAAATAAGTGTTCTGTACCCTCTGTAAATTCCACCTGAGACTACTGATGCTCTTGTAATTTTTGCTTGACAGTTGTTGTTGTTGTTGTTGTGGGGTTTAACGCCATTTTTCAGCACATGATAGGCTATGCATGGTGGCCAGTATTAATGTTGGAGGAAGAACCAGGGAAAACCCAGAGAAAAACCACCGACCCATGAGAAGCTACTGGCAAGCTTTCTCACATACCCACATTGGCTGAATCCTAGACTCTAACCCACGCAGACAGAGGTGAGATGGCAGTGATCCATAACGGAATGCACTTTAGATCACTCGGCCACTCGGAGCCCCTTGCTTGACAGAATTGTGTATATATTTCTTTATCACCTCTAGATGCTCTTGAGCTGATCTAGCTGTGTGAGATTCCATTATTGATATAATCATGACTTAATTACTCACACACTACAGCAGCAGGGAGGGTGAACAATGACCAGTAAGTGTCTGGGTGGGTAAGTGAACATTCATAAAAAGTTGAAAATACGAGCGACAAAAATAAAGTAACAAAATGAGCTAACCCAATTAGAGAAAATCTCGGTCGGTTAGAGGCTTCGGTTTGACGTTATTTACCTTGTATTTTCATTTTTCTTTTAATGAAGTTTTATTTTCAAAGAAGTCTTGGTCCAAAATTGGACTGTTCACCATCCCTGCTGCTAATGTGCATATACCAGTAACAAAATATCCATATACATGTAAGAAAATGTACTTACATATGTAACTAAATGTGTATATAAAAGTAATAAAATATCCATATACATGTAAGAAAATGTACTTACATATGTAACTAAATGTGTATATAAAAGTAATAAAATATCCATATACATGTAAGAAAATGTACTTACATATGTAACTAAATGTGTATATAAAAGTAATAAAATATCCATATACATGTAAGAAAATGTACTTATACATGTAAAAAAATGTGTATATAAAAATAATAAAATGTGCATGTGCATGTAATAAAATGCATATACCAGTAACAAAATATACATATACATGTAAGAAAATGTACTTACATTTGTAATTAAATGTGTATATAAAAGTAATAAAATGTGCATATGCATGTAATAAAATGCATATACATGTAATAAAATATCCATATACATGTAAGAAAATATCCATATACATGTAATAAAATGCATATACATTTAAGAAAATGTACTTATATATGTAACTAAATGTGTATATAAAAATAATAAAATGTGCATGTACATGTAATAAAATGTGCATATACATGTAAGAAAATGTGCATATACATGTAAGAAAATATCCTTATACATGTCAGAAAATGTACCTATATATGTAACTAAATGTGTATATAAAAGTAATAAAATGTGCATATACATGTAATAAAATGCATATACATGTAATAAAATGTGTATATAAAGTAATAAAATGTGCAGATAGATGTAATAAAATGCATATACATTTAATGAAATATGAATTCACGTACCAAAGCATATAATGGTATGTTACATAATTTCAGTGCATCACATTCTTATATAATAACTTGCTATAAGTTAAATACTGCAGTTGCCACAGCCTTGTTGTTAGCTGGCAATCATTAACAACTTAAGCTTTTCCAACCTTTAGCCAACAGCAAGCAATCCAATTAGTTACTCATTAGTTTCATTTCAAACTCTATTATAGTCAAGGGAGCACTGGTTTAAAATTTTCCAAGCCCATTTTGGAATGGAATGAAAGTTTTAGTCAAGAACATAAATCTTTCTATGTCTTTGATTTTGTTAATTGTTATCTGTGGACAAATTCCTGGTTTGAGTGTCAGCTAAATGTAGATAGTTCCCTGCAGTGTATAAGATTTTTGATTGGCAGGTTGCCACTATCCTAGGAACTCGGTATAATCAACATGAGTAGTTTTTTAATACTGTATATATTCAAAGAAAAGAACATTTAATGCCAAACAGAAATTTCAGACATAACATTTCGGGTTTTTTAATTGTATCTTGCATGTATGTGTTATTGAAAGTGCTGAATTTTGTATGGACTGAATTAACTTGAGATTCTGTGTAATCCCAGAATTTTTAGTTTGGAATTATTAGACAAGTTAGAACTCTAAAGCCAAAACTCATGGTTCTGTATTTGAAACATCTGGATATTTACCATTGACAATGCTGGTTCTTCTTCTTGTGATGTAGATTTTGTATAAGTATATTTTTAGCATTTTCTTTTGACAACATTTTCCAGAGTGAGTTTCCATGACGATAAGAGTCTTATGTTTTTGATGATTTGAAGATGTAAATGTTACTGTCTTCACTCGCTTAAGACAGTTGTAACTACAGACAGTACAGACAGATTCTCTTGTTGCACAATGACCTGCAGATCAGAGTCTTTGTTGATAGTTCTACTGATTACTCCTAACAGCTACACACAGAGCCAGGGCTGCCTTTACCTTATGCAGTTGCAGGTCTGGGTCTGGGCAGTTTGCAGTCAGATGTGAATTATATGAGTACATACAGTTGTTTAATTGCCATAGATACCCGTTTTACTGTCTTCATGAATATAACAATAATCAGAGTGAATGCAATGGTTAAATTGTAATCACCTTTCTTAAATCATCAGTAATGAAACTGATATTGTCTATTTCAAATCAAAACCTGTTTATCAGTGAACAGCATATATTAGACTTCTAAAAAACGTTTTCTGACTCTCTGTAGGTTCTGTGCATGAAATGAGAAAGACTAATACCCCGTCTGGAAACCAGTTTTGTTGCCATTATCATTCCTTTCTGTTATTTTTTTTCTTTCTCACTTTTGTTGTTATTGATTTATACATTAAGAAAATATTTTGTTTTTTGCATTAGTGTCCATACATTCCACATTCTGTTGTCATAAAATTGCATTGTTTTTGCATTTTTGTCCATATCTCCCACATTATGTTGTCAGAAAACTCCATTGTTTTATCCTACATGGAATATCACTGCACTAAAAGTCACATGACTAAGTAAAGACATACATGTCAAGTTTAGTCAAACCTCTTGTTCCAGCAACTCTCTGCAATGAGACAACTCCCAAATTACAACCACATTTAGTCAACCCACTATCTTATATAAAAATTATTTTCTGAAATCAGACTATATCCCAGTTCAGACCACTTTTCTAAACTCTGATTGGTGGTCCTGGTGTGCTCTTGGGAAAGGCATCTAGCTTCCATTTCTCAGCATGATATAAGCTGTAGTTTTAAAAACAACCAGGTAAACAACTGATGGGTGGTCTTGGTGGGGAGATTTTACTATTCTTTGCAATGCTGAGTTACTGACATTTTCTAAGATGTTGACTAACATTTTTTCTGAACAGATAATTTTACTTCATGAATATTTCTGTTTATAAATACAAAATTTCACAATTAATCATCTTTAACATTGCTTTCCCTTGATTATTTGCAATAATAATGGAGCCCCTATATTTATATTTCCTTTCGCTAAACTGTCCTTTGTTGTAAAGCTTTACTTTATAATTGCCCTCACTCACCTGTATTTTGCAAACAAGATTATGTGTATTATTCATTCCTTTACCTTGATTGTCCCTTATAAACAAGTTTTACTTTATCATTCACTCCCTCATTTGTCCTGTTTAAACAGGTACCACTATTGCTTTCCTCCTATGACTGACTTGGGTAAACTGTTTTCCATGTATTTGTCATTGCCGTCCCTTGTCTTTGATAAACTAGATTCACTGTATTTATCATTACTGTCCTTTGAGTGTCTTTGATAAACTGGATTCACTGTATTTATCATTACTGTCCTTTGAGTGTTTTTGATAAACTGGATTCACTGTATTTATCATTACTGTCCTTTGTGTGTTTTTGATAAACTGGATTCACTGTATCATTACTGTCCTTTGAGTGTCTTTGATAAACTGGATTCACTGTACATGTATTTATCATTGTCAACAGTTAAATGCTCTTAGTGAACAGTATATATCATTGTTAACCTTTGAGTGTCGTTTGGATTCATTGTATTTATCGTTATTGTTCTTCAGATGTCCTTAATAAACAGGATGTAAATAGAATTCACTATCTCTATCATTACTGTTCTTTGAGCACCTTTAATAAAAAATGAAATAAAAAGTATTCACTGTATTTATCTTTACCATCCTGTGTATGTCATTAATAGGTTCAGTGTATGTAATTTTACCATCCAAGTGAGTGTCATTATTTGGTTCAATGTATTTATCTTCACCATCCTGTGTATGTCATTAATAGGTTCACTGTATGTAATTTTACCATCCAAGTGAGTGTCATTAATTGGTTCAATGTATTTATCTTCACCATCCTGTGTATGTCATTAATAGGTTCAGTGTATGTAATTTTACCATCCAAGTGAGTGTCATTAATTGGTTCAATGTATTTATCTTCACCATCCTGTGTATGTCATTAATAGGTTCACTGTATGTAATTTTACCATCCAAGTGAGTGTCATTAATTGGTTCAATGTATTTATCTTTACCATCCTGTGTATGTCATTAATAGGTTCAGTGTATGTAATTTTACCATCCTGTGAGTGTCATTAATAGGCTCACTATGTAATTTTACCATCCTGTGAGTGTCATTAATTGGTTTAGTGTATTTATCTTTACCATCCTGTGAGTGTCATTAATTGGTTTAGTGTATTTATCTTTACCATCCTGTGAGTGTCATTAATTGGTTCAATGTATTTATCTTCACCATCCTGTGTATGTCATTAATAGGTTCACTGTATGTAATTTTACCATCCAAGTGAGTGTCATTAATTGGTTCAATGTATTTATCTTTACCATCCTGTGTATGTCATTAATAGGTTCAATGTATGTAATTTTACCATCCTGTGAGTGTCATTAATAGGCTCACTGTATGTAATTTTACCATCCTGTGAGTGTCATTAATTGGTTTAATGTATTTATCTTTACCATCCTGTGAGTGTCATTAATTGGTTCAGTGTATGTATCTTTAATAATGTTTCCTACCTGAAATATTCTCAGCATGTTTTTTATTTTGTAATGTTTTTCTAATTTCATGGTGTTTGTTTTTGTAATAATATTATTATATCTTTTTTATCTTATAAGTGTTGTCTAATGTTGTAAAGCGCTTAGAGCTTCTAAAGATTAGGCGCTATACAAAGTCCTCATTATTATTATTATTTTCTTTACCATCCAGTGAGTGTCATTAATTGGTTTAGTGTATTTATCTTTACTATCCTGTGTGTATCATTAACAGGTTTATTGTATAAATTTTATTGCAGGATGATCCAGAGGAGTTCCATTAGCTCTGATGACAGCAACATGGTAGATGTCTCATTTAAACAAGATGCCAACAAAGATAAGAAAGGTGAACTTGCATAGGCAACATTGTTACCAAGGGCAACCAAACAGGAAGCTCAGGTGGTAGATGCTGCCTCTTTGTATGCACCACTATTATGCTCATTAAAAAACAAAAGACTTAAGACATGAAGGCAAAAAGGGTGAAAATCATTTTTATGCATGAAATGCTTACAACATTAACAATATTTGCAAGAAAGCATCACCTGATGCGCTGATTCTTAGCTTTATTGGTTATTACTACTCGCCGAGATGGGAAAGCTTTATCAGCATGGGGTTTTCACTAGAAGACTTCCTATGATGTCTTGTTTTTCCTCAACAAAAATGGTAGAGCTCTGATATCCAATGTGACTACCACAGTAGACATCTTGAGAAAATCTTTTTAGTGCTGCTCTTTATGAATGGAAAGTCATATTGACACGATCATTTAACTGGACAACTTTGTATAATGTTGAGTTTGTCCAGTTGAAAGTAGTATACCAAACTAATGGTCAACATGACTGATAGTCATGTCAGCATGGAGTTTTTTTTACCAAAAGCCTTCATGTGATATTTAGTTGGACTTAAACGAAAATGGTGCTGATCTATCCAGAGTGTCCACCATGGCTGCTATCTTAAAAATGTTGCTATTGCTAATCCTGAGTGGAAGTTGGTTTTCACCAAAAGACTCTTCATCATATCTAGTTGGTTTCAAATTATAATGATGCTGATCTGACCACCAGTATGGCCACCATGGTAGCCATCTTGAAAATCTTGTTAATGCTTCTCATTGTAGATGGATTGTCATGTAGCAAAATAGGGTTTTCACTAAAAATTATTGGGGATCCCAGGTGGCAGAGTGGTCTAAGGCACTCGCCTTTACAGATCACTGAGGTCTCAACTCTGTCAGGGCAGGTTTAAGTCTTGGCTTAGCCAGCATGGATATGTAAGAAAGCTTGCCAATAGCTTCCTGTTTGTTGGTGGTTCTTTATGGAGTTTTCCTGGGTTCTTCCTCTACCAAATTTACTGGCTGCCTTGCATAGCCTATCACGTGTTGAAAAATGGCATTAAACCTATAATTGGCAGCAGCAAATGATTTATTATGATCCTTAATTATAATGGTGCTGATCTGATGTCCAGTATGGTTACCATGGTAGCCATCTTGAATATCTTATACATCTTAGGGTTTCACCAAAAGACTATTCTTCTAAGCAAAAGAGGTGCCACTGTAACATCCAATATGGCTGATACAATGAAATGGTGCCAGTCTTGCATCCAGTATGGCTGATACAGCAGATACAAAACTCCTGTTGTTGCTGAGAAGTATTTGAGATGATGTCAACAACTAGGCAGTTAAAAAGACTAAATGATCTTATCTTGTATCCTTGGAATTCAGTAGTAGAATGTCAGTCCCTTCGAGGGACTCTTGCTCTAAATATTTTCCAGGGACATTCACAGAGTTTGCTCTTGGTGCCTTTGGCCATTGACAAATATGGCCACTGTTACTAAAAATAGGAAGACCTTTGAACAGCTTCTGAGGAACTGCTTAACAGAATTTGAACAAATTAGACCAAAAGCGTTTTGTTACAGATGGTTTTCTTATTGGTTCAGATAATGCCAATTTTCCTCAAATAATGGTCAGTGTTGCTAGATCTTGAATAAAATCCTTGAAATGACTTCTCAGAAACTGCTGATCAAAAGTTCTACGAAATTTGACCCCAAAATAGACCCACTTATTTCTGCTACTAAAAATAGAAGAACTTTAATAACTTCTTAAAAGCTGAAAAATAGAATTTTATCAAATTTGATGGACTGTGTCCTAGGTTAAATACCTTTCGTGTCTACAGACATGATACCTGTTCACAATCAAATATGCTCAACATTATTAAAAATGGAAAAACGTTTCAAAAATATATAAAATTTTAGAAAATCTAAAAGCTATAAAAATAACAAAATCTTTATAAAACAAACCTCCATTTATTAGAATTTGACCACTTTAGACATTAAACAACCTGGCATGGAGGTCTTTGAATACGTTGCAAGTCATGTTGATGTACCATCAGATATGGCTGAATGTATCCACTGTATGTACCAGTTACTACTGTGGCTGATGTTCAGACACCACTAGGTTCAATGTAATTTTTTGGTGGTGAAGGGTCTGTCTTTATAATTAGTGGTATTTTTGAAGAAACATATTGTACCTCAAAAATTCTTTCTTCTTTAGATATGTTACCCAGTCATATTACATTAGGAGAATACTTAAAAGGTGAGGATAGTTGCATTCCTCTACCCTGGAGAAATTCACACATCTGATCCCCACTGGGTCAAAGTGGCATTCCTCTACCCTGGAGAAATTCACACATCTGATCCCCACTGGGTCAAAGTGGGTCCAATTGAACCTTTTGGGATGAAAGATCTCTGAGGTAAACTCTAGAGAAAGTTGTCCCAGACCTCCATACCATGATATAGATAATGTCAGGGAACAGTTATGCTTGAATGCTATTCATGAGGCTACTGCCATAACTTTGAGTCAACACTGAATTGGGCACTTGTCCATTTACCCAAAGATAATTTGATGAGTCAGCACTGGATTTGGCACTTGTCCATTTACCCAAAGGTAATTTGATGAGCCAACACTGGATTTGGCACTTGTCTGTCTACACATTGATAACTTAATAAGCTGACACTGGATTAGGCACTTGTCTGTCTACACATTGATAACTTAATAAGCCGATTTTGGATTGGCACTTGTCAGTCTACACATTAATAACTTATTAAGCCAATATTGGATTTGGCACTTGTCTGCCTACACATTGATAACTTCACAAGCTGACACTGGATTTATCATAAGTCCATCTTCCAAAAGAAAGATTAATCTTTTCGTACTTACTTCCACGTTTGTGGCCAGAGAAATGATAGCACTTTTGTGTTGAAAAGAAGCTTGGGAGTACTGGACTTTTTTGAGGTCCAACTATTATAATTCATCAGATACTATTGACCCCAGCAATCCCACCCTTTGCCTCTCAAGCATGGTTATTGCCCAGTGTCTATTATTTACTCCAAAAATTGGTTTCAGGTTCATTCAAATGATGCCAGCCTGCCAATAAAAATGGTCACCATTGCTAAGAAAAGAAATTCTTTGAAACAGCTGAAGAGAATATGATGAACTTTGACAGAGAATATGATAAACTTTGACCGAGAATATGATGAACTTTGACAGAGAATATTCCGGCAAATAGGGCTTTAAATTAGGTACTGATGACACTATACAGCAATAAAATATTACCAGCATTACTGGCAGCAGAGAAAAATTTAAGAGCTTCTCAAAATCTTATCAATTGGTTTATGGATTTACCTTCAAATATGGTCACTGTCACTAAAACAAACATTTGAAAGACTTCTTAAAAATTAATGAGTAGAATTTCATCCGATCTGACATACAGCATTCGTGTGTGTGAATCTTTCAGACATATGGATCTGCCTCCAAGTACAAAATGAAAATGCCTTTAAAAAATGACAGAGAAAGCATGTTAGGATAGAGTCTTTTCAGAATTCTTCAAATGATGCATTTTGGCCATGAATTATGAGTGCTGTTTGTACAAATAGAAAAACCTTAAAATGCCTTCCCAAAAACTGCTGCAAAAATCCACCAATCATCCTGGCAGGGAGACTTTTATGTAAATGATGCAGACCTGCTGTGAAATAATTACATTGTACTAAAATTAGTACAACCTTAAAATGACTCCTCATAAACCTCTGAACAGAATTTGAACAAATTAGATAGAAAATATCCAAGCATTTTCAAATTTATGCAGATGATGCTAATCTGCCATACACATATGACCACTGTTACTGAAAATATAAGACCTTCACAAATGTCAATAAACAGCATTATAATCAAGATTTCTTGGCCAACTGCATTTGGAATTGAGTATATGTCAGCCAGGTGAGTGATATGTGATCTCGGGTCTCTTTTTCTTCCTTTTCTTCTTTTTCTTTTTCTTATTCTTTTTCTTCTTCTTCTAATTATTATTTTTATTATTGCAGTGGAGGTGACAGTAATCAGCCTACACGTATGTGTGTGTCTGGAATTCCTTATGGATTTAGCTGATTTCTTCATGAAAGGAATGCCAGAAAGTTCACCTTCACAACCACAGCCACTCAAAAAGGAAGACAAGAAAGGTAGTTTGTATAGAAATGAAATTAGTTGCCCTTTAATGGCAAGATTCATCTCATCAGTTATTGTGATCACACTAAAAAAAAAAGCTTCACATTCAAGCATTGGAAAGGATGGTTGTATTTCAAATACACAGGAGTTGTTTGTAGAAGTCATGTTAAACACTAATAACTTGAGCTTGATATCATTCCAGTGATCAACATTTCCAAAATCATCAGGATGGTCACAGTAACTTTAGTGTCATTCCAGTCATCTACATTTCAAAACTCATCAGGATGGTCACAATAACTTTAGTGTCATTCCAGTCACCTACATTTCAAAACTCATTAGGATTGGCACAATAACTTTAGTGTCATTCCAGTCATCTACATTTCCAAAATCATCAGGATGGTCACAATAACTTTAGTGTCATTCCAGTCATCTACATTTCAAAACTCATCAGGATGGTCACAATAACTTTAGTGTCATTCCAGTCATCTACATTTCAAAACTCATCAGGATGGTCACAATAACTTTAGTGTCATTCCAGTCATCTACATTTCAAAACTCATCAGGATGGTCACAATAACTTTAGTGTCATTCCAGTCATCTACATTTCAGAACTCATCAGGATGGTCACAATACATTTAGTGTCATTCCAGTCATCTACATTTCAAAACTCATCGGGATGGTCACAATAACTTTAGTGTCATTCCAGTCATCTACATTTCAAAACTCATCAGGATGGTCACAATAACTTTAGTGTCATTCCAGTCATCTACATTTCCAAAATCATCAGGATGGTCACAATAACTTAGATTCCATCAAAATATATTTAGCATGATAACTGCTTACCATTTTTGTTTTTTGAGATGGTTTAGAAAAAAATTTGCCTTGGATTTCGAAAATGAGCAGTATTCATCAGCCGAATAAAAGAAAAAAACATGTCTTGAAAACGACTATATTAACAGAAATAAACTAGTTTGATTAATAGAATATCTTTAGTAAAATAAATTATGTAGTAATTAGAAATCCTGTACATAAGTCATTTTCAGTTTTTCTAGACTTTTTTGCAATCATTGATGCTCATATTAAGTTGGTTTGAAATGTTCATTTGTACAAGGGAATTTTTTCTCTTTATCCATATAGGAAAGACTAGCACATGATATATGGCGTTTTATTTTTTTTAGCTGTCCAGCCTGTTAAACAGGCACAATCAACACCAGAAGGTGAGATGACAGTTACACTGAACATTGGCAAGCCAGAAATCATCTTGATTGAGGATCAGACAAATCCATCATCCAACGTACTTGTTCTCAATGTAAGTCAGACAACACTGAATAGTGGCCTGTCATTTTAAGGCCAGTCATTATACCACATTCCATATATAATGCATGATTCATTATGCCATTGTCTTTATATAATACTGGATTCATTATGTCGTGGTATTTATATAATGCAGGATTCATTATGTCACAGTCCTTTTATAACACTGGATTCATTATGCCATGTTCATTAAATAACACATGATTCATTATAACATGGTCCTTATATAAAACACATGGTAATAGATTCCACAAGAATGGCTAAATTTAGTTTTGTCATTGTAATGAATATTATTTACCAATTGAAAAAATGTATGATGCAGATTCATGTTGGTTTCGTGTACAAATGCCCCATTAAATACAAGGAGTTATTTATAGCACACCCCATTAAATACAAGGAGTTATTTATAACACACCCCATTAAATACAAGGACTTGTTTATAATGCACGCCATTATATACAAGGACTTGTAGCATAACCCATTCAATACAAAGACTTGTTTATAACACACACCATTAAATACAAGTATGTGTTTATAACACAGCAAATTTTTTAACAGAAATGTATTTAATTAAATTTGTATATGCAGACATTAAATATAATCCAGTTTTAATAATGCTTTCCAAACTTCTATAACAATGATGAGAACAATAAACCATTTTGTGCCACCATTTAAAAAAGTGTTTTGCACTATTAGAACAGCAATATGTTCTTTTGAAAACAAACACAAAAAAAATATCAAGCCTATGCCAAAAAAGGAGAATTTTATAAAACTTATTTGATCATGGTATAAAATTTCCAACAATAAAATGAGTAAAATATTTATATGAAATCTTGGAGGGCAAATGCTGCTATGCATCTATTCGTTTTGGGCATTCACTTCATCCCATTCCATTTTGTTCACCCAAGAATCTAATGTCAGTGCAATATTGCATCTTAAACTAAAACCACTGAGTGAAGTTGACACAGTTACCTCTGGCATCCCCAATGTTTTTGGACAGCCCAGTCATTGCTGGACTCCTTTAGTTTCCACTAAAGAAACTTTGCTCAAGGGTTATCCATAACATGTTGGGGAGTTTTCTCTGCCCAACTGTTACCTTTTGTGGAACACTGTTGTGCCCATTCAGTTGCTGCTGAATCAGTCACTGACAGAATAAACCAAATTTGATCAATGGCAGCAGACTGCCCCTCTAGGAAAAATGTTTCTTTCGAAATAAAAAGTTAACTGGATCTGGTGTTTGCTGTGTACAAAATGAACAATCATACTTTATTTACATTATAGATACAATACAAATTATTTATGCAGAGAACAACAATTGCGAGTGCCCATTTCGCCCTTGAATACATTCCCCAATCACGTTATGTTAGGAATATTAGCTGCTATCTTGCAAATCCAGCCCTACTAAAGATGAAAATCATCTTTTCCTGTCCATTTCCAATAGACAAAGGGCAATAACTCTTGCTCATTACCTACCCTTGGTACCACAATGTGTCGCTACTGTACTGTACATCATACAGTTTATCCTCTGACAATCCAATCCATTTTTTTGCTCTAATTCAACCATCCAACAGTCATTTTGGATTATTGTGTGGATTAATCATTCTGTTGCTGGTTGTATGCTTTCCTTTTTTTCATTTTCTGCCAGATTTGAATGATTTTGTCACCTTTAGGGACATTGTCTTTTTAAGACTATGTCACAGCACACTATCATTGATATTTGCAGTTTGATTATGAGTTGGCGAGACTTAGACTTTTTTCACTTGCTCTGTTTGTAATGGAGTTGGTTTTAGTGAGTTATTAACATGCTGTATTACTAATTTATGCTTTGTATTTTCCTTCTTGTGTTGTTTCAGTAGAACAGTCAACTAAATATTTGAAATGCTTAAATTCAAAGCATAGTCGATAACTTTTGAACATGACACAGTCTTTTTCGATTTCTTCTTTAGTAATGAGGAATATATTTATTTAGTGAGTTAGTAACTTGATGAATTACTAATTTATGCTTTGCTTTCTCTTTGTGTGTTGTTTAAACAGAATGTTATTTAAAAGCTACATATGTAACTTAAGAGCATGGAAGTCTACCATGACTCTTGTTTTGTTTATACTAAGTATACACTGTCCGTGATATGCAACATCTTTAACATGTGATCATAGGAAGTCTGGGCTCTCATGTTAGCTAGTTAGTCACATCCTGATTAGCTAATCTATGCTATTAGCTAGTTAGTCATATACTGATTAGCTAATCTATGCTATTAACTAGCTAGTCACATAGTGATTAGCTAATCTATGCTATTAGCTAGTTAGTCATATACTGACTTGCTAATCTATGCTTTGTTCTCTCTTATATTGTTTCAGGAGAAATGTTTACTATATACATGAAATGCACATTCAGATCGATAGTTAATTCAGCATTGAAGGGAAGGAAAGATGAATAAGTCAAGGAAGACAGCCTACAGTTCATTGTTAGTGATATCGACTCATCGGGGAGTATTCCCCAATTTTAGGCAGCCTGGTGGGCATGACCTAGCATGGCCTTCATATGTTTAAATCAGGGCGCATGGAGTTCGTATCAGATCAATTGGATCCACCTCCTTATACTAGTGCACAGTTACTGGCCATCCAGCTGACATCCAGCTGTCCAGCTATCACCGACTGTACAGCGGTCACTGACTGTCCAGCATGGGAGACCATTTGAGAAGATGGCCCAGCCATCTAGTTTGTTGCTTGCATTTCTGACTCATTAAAGGAGTGTTTCCCACTTTTAGGCAGCCCACTGGGCATAAGTCCCTCTGTATGTCTGAGCATGGTCTCTGGGCCTAGAAGTCCGAATGCATGGGAATTTATGCCAGATAAATTGGATCCAGTGCATAATAAAACTACACTGACACTGGCAATATAGTCATCACTGACCATCTAGCAGTTCCAACATGGGGACCTTTTCATTGAATCGTTCCAGCCAACTATGATTTACGGGGATCTTAGTGTTTAACCATGCTGTTGGTGACATGCACTTTCTGTGATGGAAATGTCAGTTAGAAATCTGTCTGTCCATCCAGACCTTCGTAATGGCCGCTATTGGTAATAGCTGGACCATCTTCTATACTGCCAGCTTCCAGGCCGACCATTCACCAGGCACACAAATACCAGACTTCTGTATTTTCACTGCTTGTCCACAAGGAAGAGCTAGTGATGTTTTTATTGTGACAGAATTGAGTCTTCATACCACCTGGTATGTCTTCCCCAGAGCTACAAGTAGACCCAGATTTGGTCTCAACACACAATGAGTGCGATGGAAGTCCTTCAAATCCACCATCCATCAGACCTAGCCATGGAACATACTGAAGTTTAGCTTTCAAGCTGCCATTGAGTACATTTATAAGGTGTTGCCCTCCACCCCCTACTGCTACTCAAATGAATTGATCTTGATGAATCTGTCTGGTTCCTTCCCCTATTAGATACATTTAAGGCGACATATGCCTTCAATACTGATCTCCCAGCACTTGACACGAATATAGCAGCTGCTCATATGCCCGCTCATCTGTTTTATTAGGTGAACAAATGTCCCCCTTACCCTTCAGAGCTGGTTTGGGTTGTAGTTGCACCTTCTTCATTGTTGCATTTGGTCTCATTGGCACCTTTCAGACTTGACGGAGACACTGGGCAATAGCCATGCTTGGGAGGCAAAGGGTAGGATTGCTGGGGTCATTGACCAGGGCTATACCATGGCCAATACTTCGATGGGTTTGGTCAATTTACTTCTGTTATGCATGTCTGCAATCCACATCTCAAACCTTGTCATACCTTGTGATACCCTCCTTGTCCGAACAATCCTGTTTGGGTCACTATTGCTTTTGAAGAAGCACAGAGGAATTTTGGAGGCATTAGCTCAGGTTATTCAACACATCCTGTTAGCTTTTACTGGATTGACCAGTGAAAGATAAGGGTCTAAGATTAAATGACCCCAGTCTGTGTTGCTTATGTAATTTGGAGAATGGGTTATCATTCCCATGGGGAATCCAGCTGTTCTGCTCTAGAAGGATACCCAAGGTAGAGGTCAGATGCTTATCATCCCTTCCTCCTATTACTTATTCTCCTAAAGTAATGTGATTGGGGAACATATTGGAAGGAGAAAGCAAATTTTTAAGTAACTTATTTATCTCTGAGAATATTTACCCAATGACATTACTTAAAAACCCTCCCAACCACCCAGCCATTCAAGCATCCTTGTTAGTATCTCTGTCACAGCCCTGTTAAATATAAATTTTAATGATAATTTCCAAATCTCTTTGTAGATGGAGCTGATGTTCAAAATGAGAGTCAATGCTGAGTCACAGGAGATGTCTGCAGCTATCAGTGGACTAGAAATTGTATCATCTATGTATGAGAAAATGCATTCATTTGGAACTGTGGTATGAATTCCTAGATTCTCTTTTAGATTGCATGATTCATGCTAATTTCCAAAACAGTACAGCCAAAAATCAACCAAAAGTTGGAAAATTACACACAATATGAACAAGTCATGCATTTGTTTTACTTTATTAAATTCCCATTGTATATAAAAAAATAATAATTCCTGTTTGAAATGAATATGAGTGTTTGAATAAATTTTCAGTTCAATTATAGACCTTGGATTTCTATATTAAATACATTCATACCAGTTTTTGGGTTACTATTTCACATGCATAAGCTTTGTGAGATATAGTCACTTTTCAGCTGTTGTCATTAGTGGATAGGAACATTGTCATTAAGAATGTTAAAGTTTTCGTTGTAGATTTTCTTGTAAACTGGTTAGACTGTAAACAACATTGACGCAGGTGAGACACTGTGTTCTATGGATTTCTATTTCGGATGGATTTAAGGAAACAAGTAAAAGACATGGGTACGCTGATAATTTCTAACCTATGGGTGGAATGGTCATGTGTTCCTTGTGCATTCTTGGTCTTTCAAATATATTAAAAAATTGGTTATGAAAGGAATTTGATGAAACTTGCAATGAGGATTTATTTTAGTAAAATATCAGCAGGAAAATCAGTATAAATTAGTGAGGTGGTCTTTCTTTGAATTTTTATTTCATATTTGTGGTGATCTTGTTTTGATAGAATGTCCTAATAATAAGCAGAGGATCCCATTTACAATGGGACAAATCATATATCGTTATTAAAATACAGTGTCGTTAAAAAGATGCAGTCTTTGGTGTACAGAATAAGGACTCATATTGCTACATACAAAAGTTACTAGACACCTGATTTTTTTAAACACATTTGACCGCTCCGGTGGCCTAGTGGTTAGAGCTTCCACCTTGGATGCGGGAGGTCATGGGTTCAGTCCCCGGCTAAGTCATACCAAAGACTTACAAAAATAGTACTAACAGCTGCCTCACTTGCGCTCAACATTAAGAGGTTAGTGTTAGGACTGGTTGACCTGGTATCAGGATAATGTGACTGGGTGGGATATCATGCTACATGTCTGTGACATGATGCCCCAGTGCTGGGCATCACTATAAACTGCCACACTGCAGTTATGACTGAAATTTTTTAAAGCATTAATTAGACACCATTCTTCGTGTCTAATTAATGCTTGGAAGGATGGAAACGGTTTGTTAAAAAGACTGCCTGATATGAACCATTCTTTGAAATAATCAGGGTGTCAAGTTTAAATGATTTTCAAATATTTCAGTTTTGAATTAGGAGGTTCAGCTCCTTAACCCAGTCAGTAAAGTCACTCATAATTCCATTCTTTTTTTTTTTGTTGTTGTTGTTGTTGTAGGGTTTAACACCAATTTTCAGCACATGATATGCTATACATGGCAGCCAGTATTAATGGTGGTGGAAGAACCCAGGAAATCCCGGAAAGAACCACTGACCCATGAGAAGCTGAAGGCAAGCTTTCTCACATACCCACATTGGCCAAATCCGAGACTCAAACCCAAGCAGACAGAGGTGAGATGGCAGTGATCTGTAATGGAGAGCGTTTTAGACCACTTGGTCAGTTAGGGTCCTCCCATTCTTTTTTGTGAGTGTTCCAAAAGTAGTGATGTGATACATTCGACAAATTCCGTTAGTGACTAATAACAATATTCGTACATGGTGCACAGATTGATTTGAGAGGGAATGAAAAGAGGCAAGCCCACTTTTGTTCAGCAGATCTGAGAAGATAAAGCATGAGTTAGATAAAACTAAGACAGGGGTGAATATTGGTGATCAGCTGGGGCACTGGAATACTTTGAAACGTAAACTTGGGCTGAAGACAATCCGATATAGTGTAGTGTTGATTTCTTACATTTACAAGGGTGATGTCATCAAATCTTGTGGAACAGCATTCGACTGAAATTATAGCCTATCATGTGCTGCAAAATGGTGTTAAACCCCACAACAGCAACAAAAAATCAACTGAAATTGATTGATCCATGGATGTAGCCAATCAACATCAGATTAATTCATACAAATGTGAAAATAACAGGGTTTCTCAGTTTTAGAGAGAAATTACCCGACTCATAATATGATGGAACGTCAATGTTATCTGGTTTTAATGGAACCCATTGATGTTTAGGACCAGTATCTTTAAAGATTCAGCATTAGTCAGATGATTTCGCATATATAACAATTTGCTTATAATGGTGGCATTGGGGCTTTAAGCATAGTTTTATTCAGTAATTCTCTAATGGTCCCAGGTGCTCATATAGACATTGGCACCACAGATCCACATCTGCACTATCTCAGCCATTATTACATACTCTTGTAAGGGGCCCCGTGTGGCCGAGTGTTCTAAAGCGCTCTCCGTTATGGATCACTGCCATCTCACTTCTGTCTGCATAGGTTCGAGTCTCGGATTCGGCTAATGTGGGTATGTGATAAAGCTTGCCAGTAGCTTCTTGTGGGTCGGTGGTTCTTTCTGGGGTTTTCCCGGGTTCTTCCTCCACCGTTAATACTGGCTGCCATGTATAGCCTATCGTGTGCTGAAAAATGGCGTTAAACCCTAAAACAACAACAACAACATATTCTTGTAAAGACTTCACACTGTAGCTTTGTTTGTTCTTTCAGATTCTGTCTCCATGCAGCATATCATTCTTCAGTAAGGCTCCGACTGGCCAGGGAGTTCACATGGATGTTGGCACCTCAGATCTCATCATGAACATCTCGCCTGCAACCATCCGCACCATCTCGGCCATCATTGCAGGGCTTTCCAGACAAGGGGTAAGATATTGCTACAAAAATGGTAGTCTTTATTCTCAAACAGTGGTGTGACCCACCTCCTTTCAGCACTTGTTAGCAGAACTAGTCCATCTGTTTCAAATGGATTGCCATGAAACTTGATAATTTTTTTGTTATTTTGAGGCTTCTTTGTCCTAATTTAGATGAGCTATGGCCCTTGTTTGCCAATCCTGCATCTTTACTGAGTATTGTTGGATTTCAACCAAACGTGGTATGCAACTCTATATTGATAAAACCTAACTGAATTTTATTTCATTTCCATCTTTCCGTAACATTATTTAAAACATATATTCTCCAAATTTCCATCCTCCCTGACATTTGGTTTCTGCAGCATAAATTTACTAGATTTTGTTGCATTTCAACCAAATTTGAGACCTTATATGAATTCGATTCTCAGCATTTATAGGGAGTCGGAGCACCTGAATGTCTCTTCCTGTTTTTAATGTCTGCAATGTAACTTTACCAAGGATTATTTCATTTTAAACTGATTTGGCCATGCGACTTTATATTGATTAGACTGTAAATGAATTAGGATTTCAGCATTCCATTTTCATTTTGATTTAAAAGAGCTATGGCACCAGATATCCTATCCTTCTGACTTTGGCTTCTGCATTATTCCTTACAAAGGAATGATCAATTTAACAGAATTTGGCATGGAATTTTTTATAGATGAAACCTTGAACGAGTTCCAATTATATATCTATCTATCTATCTATCTATATATATATATATATATGTATGTATGTATGTGTGTGTGTGTGTGTGTGTGTGTGTGTGTGTGTGTGTGTGTATATAATTACATACATACATACGTGATGTGACCTTTGTGATGCACTCATTGCTGATTTCAAATTATAGTGTGATGTGCCCGTTGTGATGTACCCGTTGCTGTGTTATAAGAGATTCTTTTTCATAAGTGAGACCTGTTTTATTATTGAGACCTGTTATAAGTCGATAGTTTTTTACTTGAAAGTCAGGTCTTCATCTTATACTCCGAATCAAATTTATATATGAATTTTGTCATTGAAATTGCATCAACTTATATATGGATTATGGTACCTGGTATGTTATTAAAATTGCTTTATAATCGGCATAATCGAAAACAGGTCACATAGAAGTACAAATTCTTGTTAAATTACTATGTCAATAAATTGTTATAAACTAATATGACTGCATTTATACTTGTAAGTTTTGTCATTATTTAGTTTGCATTCTGCATGTATTTTCTTATTTCTTGAGGTCTTACATGTAGGACTAGCAAAATGATAAAGACGGTTTGAACATGTTTTAGTCAAGAGTATTATTTATTGGTAAATTGTATACAAGACCACATTGTCAAGAAATTAAGTGCAACTTGTATTTTTACAGCAGCAATAATCTCATTACCAAATTGCAATAAAAAAATAAAGAATTTGAAATCATGTTTTAGTTAATGCGCATGAGAGTGCACGTGTGTGTGTGTGTGTGTGTGTGCACACAAGAGAGAGATGGAAAAAAAATTGTCGGTGTACAAGACTATTTATTCAGGGTGGTTTTTATTTGTAGCTTTTGCAAAGAGAAGAAAGACTGTATTTTGAGTTACTTGACGATTGTGATAATCCACATGTATTATGACCCTACTATATTCCATTGTCAATAAACACCACAAAATCAACAATTCATTCTTGTTTTAATTACGATGTACATTGTCACAACAACCACATGGCTATGTTGTTGTTGTTGTAGGGTTTAACGCCATTTTTCAGCACATGATAGGCTATACATGGCGGCCAGTATTAATGGTGGAGGAAGAACCCGGGAAAACCCCAGAAAGAACCACCGACCCACGAGAAGCTACTGGCAAGCTTTCTCACATACTCACGTTAGCCAAATCCGAGACTTGAACCTATGCAGACAGAGGTGAGATGGCAGTGATCTGTAACGGAGAGGGCCTTATACCACTCGGCCACTAGGGGCCCCTCACATAGCTATGCGGTGTTATTTACATGGTAAGTAAACATGCTTAGCACTTTGGTTATTCCAGTTGAAACCAGACTGAGGGCAAGAATCGACAGAATAGGTCAAATCAGCAAGGCTGCCAGTAGGGAAACGAGGTTGTCTTTAGGGAAATGAAAATCTGTCAGTGTGCCATTGAAGCTGTTGTTATAAGGACAAGTGATCATACGCATTACTTGTTATTCAGACTCACCAATAAAGATAATAGAGGGGTATATCATTGAACAGATTTGCAAAAAATTGTTAATTATATCCAAGTCAAAACAGAACAAACACTTAAAAGATAGTATATGTATATATAGTGGAGTCTGTGACTTTCAAATTTTCAATAGAAAATGACAAGGTTTTATATTTTATGTTTGTATGATTATAATGAAACAATGAGAAGTTGACCAATGGTCTGTGGTCTTCACTTTAGCATGTACTGATATGTAATTTTTGTTGTATAAGAAAACATCAAAGATCTTCAGAACTCATTTTAAAATGCACTTGGTGTTTTGTTACGGTGACAGACTTAATAAGGAGAACTAAGTAACAATAATATTTAAAGGTGTGGTCTGTGAATCCTTTTTACATTTGTTAATAAACACCAGTAGATATTGTAATGACTGTAAGAGAGCTTATACATCAGTCCGTATTTTCTCACCAACAATTAATTATTAATTTTTGTAAAAACAAAAAGGCAATATGGTATTATTGAATTTTTTTTGCATTTTTCCTCACTAAGAAGCCTCTCCTCCTTATGGTTTATATGCATGCACACATCATTGCCAAGACAGAGGTGAAGATTGAAACCAAGAAGACATTGTTAGGCATCATCCCAGGTGGTATGACAAAGTTATTACAACCATTAGACATTTCTGTTAATCGCTGTTTCATAGCTGAGCTTCGGAAGTTGTGGAAACATTGTATGACGGCAGCAAGCACAGCTTCACAAACATGGGATGTATGCGGCATGCTGCATATTCCTAGGGTGCAGATTGGGTTAAGGATGCATGGGACAGGGTTCCTGAATCAGCAATTGTGGATGGCTTTGCTAAAGTAGAAGTTGTCAGCGGGATAGAGAAGCCAGATGAGGATGATGAGATGGAGACAGACAATAATGAGAACATTTCCAGTGATCTGAGCCGTGAGATAGCTGCCATTTTTCATTCCAATATGGAAGACAAAGATTTCGAGGGATTTTTAGATATTGGAGATGATTAAGTGAACTCTTAATCATTATTTTCTTAATTAGAATGTGGAACAGTTCTAATACAGGTAATAAAATGAATTACACCATCAATGTGCCTTCAGGACTGGTTTCAACTGGAATAATCAGGTTAAAGCTTTAGACCTGTAATTAAGGCTATGCACAGTCATGTGGCTCTTGTTGCAATGATATCATAATAAAAACAACCATAGACTGTTTATTCAGCTGTGTCAATTGATAACAGAATATAGCAGTGCCTTGTACAGGAGTAAAATCACAAGCATGTTAGCATCAGTGATGCAATTTCATGATTGCCAGTAATATGGAATATCATACAGTGATACCATTAATATTCATGAAGCCAGAAGTTACAAGTGTAAAATACGAAGCCAAGTTATTGACCTGGCCTCATCTTATACTCTGAATCGACTTATATATGGACATAAGATGGAAAATGTACAAAATTAGTGAATTTGACTTATACTCGACTTATAGGCCGGAAAATACGGCATACTAAATTATGGGCAACATATAATGATGGACCACTGTACTAAACTAGGGATAACATTTAGTGAGGGACCACTGTACCAAACTAGGGATAACATTTAGTGAGGGACCACTGTACCAAACTAGGTATAACATTTAGTGAGGGACCACTGTACCAAACTAGGGATAACATTTAGTGAGGGATCACTGTACTAAACAAGAGGTAACATACAGTGAGAGACCACGGTACTAAACTAGGGATAACATTTAGTGAGGGACCACTGTACCAAACTAGGGATAACATATAGTGAGGGACCACTGTACCACACTAGGGATAACATTTAGTGAGGGACCACTGTACCACACTAGGGATAACATTTAGTGAGGGACCACTGTACCAAACTAGGGATAACATTTAGTGAGGGACCACTGTACCAAACTAGGGTTAACATTTAGTGAGGGACCACTGTGCCAAACTAGTGACAATATATAGTGAGGGACCAACACATATTGAGTGATCGCTGTCCAAAACTAGGGGTAACATACAGTGAGAGACCACTGTACTAAACTAGGGATAACATTTAGTGAGGGACCACTGTACTAAACTAGGGGTAACATACAGTGAGAGACCACTGTACCAAACTAGAGGCAACACATATTGAAGGACCACTGTACCAAACTAGGGACAACTTGTAATGAGGGATCACTACTAAACTAGGTGCAACTGCAGTAGGCTGAGTAGTTACTAAATGATAATATGATCTACATTTACTTTGCTACTGTTACTAATATTGCTATTTCTACTATACAGGATGAGGAAGGAAAAGTGAAGGAGAAAATTCCAGGTGACCTGTGGGCAGTTAAGAGTCTTACAGTTTGTGATTTTTGGTTCCTTAAATCAGGTATTTAAATTTGGCAGTTCATGTTCATAATATGTTGCCTTTATGTTCGGTCATGTAGATGTTGCATCGTGTTTATTTTTGTTGCTTTTTATTTTTAATCTTTTCTTTTATCAGAGCATGCAGGCATCTGGCTTGTTTTAACTCCTTTTGGGTATGCATATGTAAATTGTATTTTCCATTAAAACGATCATATAAGCATTTATCTCGTAATAGAAAGTTGCATATCAAGAGAGTTATGTCTTAAATATTTCTTTTTAGCTCTGCTGGTCATTGTCATCTGTCATCTGAATGTCATTTGTCTGTTGGCACAGTTTTTTTATCATTACTTTTCCTGAATTACTTGGTATATTGTTATGGAACTTTACACACACTTATCCCCAGTTCTGTTTTGTCCTGAAAAGTGGCCACCTTGAACATCTTACTGCTACTTCTCCTGAACAGTCGTACTGACATTAAAAGACTTTTTGTGATTTCTAGCTTTTGCTGAAACACCTCTACTGTTATGTTCTTGGTCCAAGTGTGACATTTCAGGATTTGGAAATTCAACAACAGCACTTCTCCTTAACAGATGGACACAGTGACATTTTTGAAAAACAAAACTGTTTCCTTCTTGTAGTATATAGTAATTCCTATGCAAACCCCCAAATCGTCATTCATATATATATATATATATATATATATATATATATATATATATATATATATATATATATATATATATATATATATATATTGTAAATGATAATTTTTCTTAGAAAGATCCTCAGCTAGCATTCCATTTTCCTTCCTTTTCTCCAGTATTATTTGTTAACTTGATCATTGATATTGATATTTCAGTTTTAAATTGTTATTACCTTTATAACATCTTTCTGACCAGCCTAAGTTATTACCTGTTTTACATCTTTTTAACCATATTGAGTTATTACCTGTATTACATCTTTTTAATCATCCTAAGCTAACTGCATAGCATTTTGTCATTGTGGGCGATGTGTTTGGGTCATCTGACTTCTTTTGTTGGTCAACATTTGCTATTTACCACCCAAGAAAATTCCTTCACTTAAACTCGACTATGAGCATCAATTCATGATAGTCCTGTGGACCAAGAGGACTACCATGCATGTCAGCCATTACTGATAGTCCTATGGACCAAGAGGGCTACCATTCATGTTATCCATTCCTGATAGTCCTGTGGACCAAGAGGACTACCATTCAGGTCAGTCAGTCATGATAGTCCTGTGGACCAAGCAGACTACCATTGATGTCAGCCATTCATGATAGTCCTGTGGACCAAGAGGACTAACTTTTATGTCAGCGGTTTTTGATAGTCCTGTGGACCAAGAGGACTGCCATGTTATCCATTCATAATAGTCCTGTGGACCAAGAGGGCTACCATTCACATCAGCCATTCCTGATAGTCCTGTGGACCAACAGGGCTACAATTCATGTCAGCCATTCCTGATAGTCATGTGGACCAAGAGGGCTACCATTCATTTCAGCCATTCTGGATAGTCCTGTGGACCAAGAGGACTACCATTCATGTCAGCCATTCCTGATAGTCATGTGGACCGAGAGGACCAAGAGGACTGCATGTTATCCATTCTTGATAGTCCTGTGGACCAAGAGGACTACCATTGATGTCAGCCATTCCTGATAGTCATTTGGACCAAGAGGACTACCTTTTATGTCAGCTATTCCTGATAGTCCTGTGGATCAAGCAGACTACTATTCATGTCAGCCATTCCTGACAGTCCTGTGGACCAAGAGGACTACCATTCATGTCAGCCATTCCTGATAGTCCTGTGGACCATGAAGACTGCCATTCATGTCAGCCATTCATGATAGTCCTGTGGACCAAGAGGACTACCATTCATGTCAGTCAAACATCTTTACCCAGATGAACCAGATGTGTGTCATCCAGTATGGCCATTATCATTTACAAAATGAATGACTCAGTCATCTTGCCACATTTATTCAGTTCCGTGAGATGGTTCTCCAGTCATTCTTGATGCACAAAGACAGAGTAGATTTCAGCATGCCATTAGCCATGACTTCTGGTAGAATTGGTTTCTAACAGACCATCTTGCAGATTTCAAACTCCCAATCAGCCATTGATGGCAGTGTTAGCGAACCATCCTGTATTTCAATAACCCCCTCAGCCATTGATGGCAGTGTTAGCGAACCATCCTGTATTTCAGTAACCCCCCTAAGCTATCGATAGATTTATTTTTTTTAAAACTCAGCCATTGATGGCAATGTTAGTGAATATTCCTGTAATTCAGTAACCCCCTCAGCCATAGATGGCCGTGTTAGCAAACCATCCTTTAGCAAACCATCCTTTAGATATTTTTTTTAAAACTCAGCCATTGATGGCAGTGTTAGTGAACCATCATGCATTTCAGCAACCCCCACAGCGATAGATGGCAGTGTTAGTGAACTATCTTATAGATTTCAAAAAGCTTCTCAGCCATAGATTTCTAACCAACCTTCCTGGTATCAAGACCTTTCAGTTGTTTATGTTAGTGGCGATTCTTCAACCAAATAACCAACACAAAAAGTGCCAAAAATATGTACTATCATACCTTACACTACCCTACCCCCAAGTAAATGTTTTGTATAATACTACCTAGCCAATTTTGGAAAAAATAATCAATGAGAATTCTCTTATCAAGGCTTTTCTTCACATTCTTTATGCTTTGGGCCACAATATGAAGCTGCATTAAAATTAATTAAAATGTACCCTTTTTCAAATTTACCTCATCATTTTCAATCTCATTTAGTTTATAGCCAGTCAACAATTGCAGTTTCAGGTTCCTTGGGCATCTCTTAGATATTTATTGTATATAAAATTTTTGGTACTAGGTGAAAAGCATACGCTATTGACATATTTTACATTTTGAATATTAGGGCTTTGTTTTTCTTAAGATTTGGTTTTGTTTTTTAAATTGATTTTTTTTGTTTGTATGTTTTATGCATGTTTTTTTGCTTTATGTTACTCTAGCTCCTGTGGATGAGAAGGAAGGGAAAGAACAATCAGAATGTAAGACTTGTAGGCAGTGCTTTTGCTTGTATTTATGGTTTATTTTTATAGTATAAATAAAGGAATTGAGAGATGTGATTCCGTCCATCCATCTGTATGTGTGCAATGTTCATGAACCCATTCTTCACCATGTCTAACTAGACACAAGAAGCTTGTTTAGCAATAGTTTTATGTGTGTAGATTGTACCAAAACATTGGGAATTTTGATTGTACCCGTAAAGGTGTAGATGCAGGCAAGGAGGTATCTTTGGAATATCATGAATTGTCTGTTTCACATGACTGAGAATTTGAATGTGATCAGTCATTCATATACATACACACTTATTGGCCATAGAAAATACAAATTTGTGCATTCAACTGACACTGGCTCTGGGTACACCCCTCACTCCCACCCTAAAATCTTAGCCGTGGGGTCATAGCTTGAAAACTTTTAAGATCCCCATCTAAACTGTAATCACGCACATACTGTAATAATGTTAAGCCTTGGGACACAATCATTTTCAAAAATAATTTTTATGACTGATAAAAGTTGGGACATGAAATTGTAGCAACATATTCGTGTACAATAAGTGTCTGGACACCTTAGACATTTTCTGTCGATTGCTTGGCATTTTTTATGGATTGTAATGTTCTTCAAATAAAGCCGTAACTTTTATTAAGGTACTGTCACTGTGAATTAGATGGAAATATTATAAATTAATATAATTTGTTTGAAAAATAAAAAAATATTTAATTTTCCCTTATTTCATATATTTTTTTTACCTTTCTCAAATTTGTATAATTTCATCAACGAGCATGGAGCATTAGCAAAATGCTGTAACCTGATAACAGTAAATTGTCACATTTTAGTAAAGTTTACTTTTGTCAGTTTTTTGCATTATTCCATCAAAATTGTCAAAAGTCAATTGTAATTACATTTTCAGACTTGAAAATTTAAATTCTTAACTCATTAAAATGTATTACCAGTTTTAGAAAAAAAACAATTAGAGTGACCTTATTTACATCATGATATTGCTGCACATACATTGAAAATTTTAAGTTGTGTGAATAAGTACATCTCTTGTGTTAAAGTATTAAGTACATCTCTTGTTTTCAGGTAATAAGTGCATCTGTTTTCAAGTAATAAGTGCATCTCTTGTTTTCAAGTAATGAGTACAAACTCTTGTTTTCAAATCATTGGCACCATTGTGCTAAACTTCAGTATTTCTATAATATGATAAAATCTTGAATAATGCTTTGAAAGTAATTGTAATAACAACACAGTAGTAGTTTGCTTTTTGATGTAAGTGACCTTAAAATAAGTCTAACTCAGCTATGGTAATCATGCTAATATTATGTAGTAAAAGACCATCAAAGGCTTAATGTAGTAAAAGGCCATCAAAGGCTTAATGTTAGTAGAAGGCCATCAAAAGCTTATTGTAGTAAAAGGCCATCAAAGGCTTAATGTAGTAAAAGGCCATCAAAAGATTATTGTAGTAAAAGGCCATCAAAGGCTTAATGTAGTAAAAGGCCATCAAAAGATTATTGTAGTAAAAGGCCATCAAAGGCTTAATGTAGTAAAAGGCCATCAAAGGCTTACTGTAGTAAAAGACCATCAAAGGCTTAATGTAGTGAAAGGCCATTAAAGGCTTAATGTAGTAAAGCAATGTGTTACTGGCATTCAGGGTTTAAACAATTAACGGGCCTGGATAAATCTGCTAATTGTAATCGCAAGGAACTCCCACTACAACCAGCATGCCAAAGTCAAGAACCATGTTAGATGCTAACTAAATATGCCCAGAGTTTTGTCCCGGTTATTCCATTTGACATATGTTTGAGGGCAAGATTCAACAGACAAGATCAGATTAGTGAGGCTAATGAGCTGTTTCAAATGTGAACTTCTCTTATTGAATAAAATACATTAGAATATATTGTTCAACAGGATAATAAAATAATTTAATGATCAATAAGCAATATATATATATAAAGGATCCCTTAGCCACATCATGATATTACAGTAATGTGTTAAAAGTGCTATCAAAACCATCAAACCGAATATGTGTCCATAAGGGTCACATTGTTGTGATCTCTTGAATGGCCTGTATAGGCAAGTTTCCACTACATCACGTATATGCTTGTTGGCTTAACTAATAATGCCTGTAGTCGTGTAGTGTTTGGCATGATTAACCACAATGTAGACATAGATTGCTTTATTGTATGCATGTGGCGCTCTGTAAAATGATCTTTGCTCTGTGTATTTTCTTCTGTTTTATTCATATATCTGTATACTTACTCTAACAGGACTATACAATTAATGTTTTGCCATCACACGTTTAACTTCTGTAGCATTTTACATGGGTTTCTGTCATATTAAGATATAGATTCATATGATATATACTGTTTGTATACCAGGCACGTGCAACCCCCTCTAGCATGTGGGCCAGGAAGCATTTTTTTAAAAAAAGCAACTCACTATGATTTACATAAGAAGATTAAATCAGATTGACAGCTGGATCTGTCCCATGGACCGTATATTATACATAATCAGATTGCAGGTGAGGTTTGACCCATAGGCCATAGGTTGCACATAACCAGATCACAGGCTGGGTCTGACCAATGGGCTATAGGTTGCACATAACCAGATCAGAGGCTGGATCTGACCCATGGGCCATAGGTTGCACATAACCAGATCAGAGGCTGGGTCTGACCCATGGGCCATAGGTTGCACATAACTAGATCACAGGCTTGGTCTGATCCATGGGCAATAGGTTGCACATAACCAGATTGCAGGCCAGCTCTGACCCATGGGCCATAGGTTACACAAAACCAGATTGCAGGCCTGGTCTGACGCATGGGCCAAATGTTGCTCATAACCAGATTGCAGGCCAGGTCTGACCCATGGGCCATATGTTGCACATAACCAGATCAAACGCAGGATCTGAACCACATTCCAGTGGATGCACATAACCAGATTGCAGGCTGGATCTGACCCACATTCCATAGGTTCCACATAACCAGATCACAGGCTGGATCTGACCCATGGGCCATATGTTGCACATAACCAGATCAAACACAGGATCTGAACCACATTCCATAGGATGCACATAACCAGATTGCAGGCTGGATCTGACCTACATTTCATACGTTGCACATAACCAGATGACAGGCTGGATCTGACCCATGGGCCACAGGTTTCACATAACCAGATGACAGGCTGGATCTGACCCACATTCCATAGGTTGCACATAACCAAATCACAGGCTGGATCTGACCCACATTTCATAGGTTGCACATAACCAGATCACAGGCTGGGTCTGACCCACATTCCGTCGGTTGCACATAACCAAATCACAGGCTGGATCTGACCCACATTTCATAGGTTGCACATAACCAGATCGCAGGCTGGATCTGACCTACATTCCATAGGTTGCACATGCCTGTTATGCATTATATAACTTGAAGATCCAGTAATATCGTCTCTGAAAAGTTGGAGATTCTTTCTTTATTTTCATTGCCATTTTATTCAAGTATTCATTTAAAATACATTTATTATTTATATTGAATTTACTTAAGTAAATGTTGAATAAATGAAAAAGTCCATGCATGATCGAATTGTTGCAAATGCTTGGTGACTAAAAAACCCACTAATGTATATGTACACTTGTACATTGGTGACTAAAAAATCCCAATCATGTTTAGATCCATTACTGAGGGAAAAATTTGTCACCAGGGATGAATTATCGTTCACTATTTGTTTTAAGAACCTCTTGAGTTGAGGAAGATTTTATGTTGAATAGTTGTAGCTGGATGAATGTGATTGAAGTTGAGGACATGAAAAAAAATCTTTAATTGTCAAAACTATTTTCCACACAGTAAAAACAATGACTGTTATTTATTTCCTTCATCTCTAATTTGAAACCATTTTTTGATGCTGCATTAATTATTCGTAGAACAGTTTTCTATCCATTAAACAGCAAAAAGAGATACCTACTCTAAACCAGCTGCAGTAGTTTCAACAGTGCATGAGAACTGGAACAAAATGATAATATATAGAAAACATGAATTACTGCATCATACACTTGATTTAAATGTATGCATGTAAACTTGTGTCTTATCAAAATATAGCACGAACATACAAATAAACAACTATCTTCCTTGATCTAGCATGTATGATACCTTTTGTGAGTTGTATGATTTATCTGTATAATTGCAGCCACACCTGCAGATGTACCTGCAGCTGGAATTGTATCTGAGATGGAAATCCTTGAGGCCAGAGGTGAACAGGTAATCATTTGATCTGTCTTTTCTTGCCTGATTTAGAAAATTAATGAAGCATTAATTGTCTGTAGTCATCAAAAGATTTTGTGGTAACTAGAAAATTGATACAGAATACATTGGTTTATTTTAGTGACACTAAATTGGTTCTTTGTTCTTTGAAAGCTTAAATAGATAAGGTCTGTACAATCAGTGTTGTACGGTCATGAAATCTAGTTACCACTCAGTTTTGTGAAAACAAATTGTTTAAAATGTATGTCGTATGCACTAGTACTTACTCAGCAGCCATGCTGGAATTTTTACAATTTCTTTTAATGTCAGTTTTTTTTATAAACCTGTACTTGCAGCTTCAAAGAGAGAAGGTAATTAATTAATTAATAAATTAATGAAATGCATTCATTTCCTCAGGTAACAATTCTTGCATTGAAATAATTTAAAGCCAGTCTTGTTTGTGCCAGTCTATGTTATGTTGACTACTTTATTCACAGTTATTTAGTATTTACCATGTACAGTACTCCCTCACTATAAGACACCTCAGTATATGGTAGTCCCTTTTGTAAAAGTGGGTAGGGTCATGGCTCTTATTTCATTATTTAATTGCAACTATGCATAAAATACCTCATTATAAGGTAGCTTCATTTATAAGGCAGTCCAAGTTTTTGGTTTCAGTGAATGGCATTAAGTGAGGGAGAGTTGTATTAATACAATTTACAATTTCTATCTAGCATCTAAATTTTAAATGTATATTCCTACCTTTTCAAGCGTTCTTGCATGTGTGTAAAGTGTATGTCAACAGGGTCATGTAGGTTAATTTACTCGTCTTTAATTAAATATTAATTGTTTTGTCTGCTCCTGATTATTGAATGTTCTACAGCTTTAAAGTCCTCAAAGACCTTTCAGATCAAAATTATTGATCACTGTGGACTTTAAATGTGTTGGCCAGATACCAGACTAGGTCTTGAAAAGGGAATTTTCAGTCCTAAAGTGTCTGTGTACTAACATTGGTTATGTCTCGTGTAGTTCTTGGGGCATGTGTGTAAAGATCTTATAAGGAATATTGATCCGTGTAGTTCTTGGGGGCATGTATGTAAAGATCTAAGGAATATGGATCAGTGTAGTTCTTGGGGCATGTGTGTAAAGATCTTCTAAGGAATATGGATCCGTGTAGTTCTTTGGGCATGTGTGTAAAGCTCTTCTAAGGAGTATGGATCCATGTAGTTCTTGGGGCATGTGTGTAAAGGTCTAAGGAATATGGATCTGTGTAGTTCTTTGGGCATGTGTGTAACGATCTTCCTAGGAATATGGATCCATGTAGTTCTTTGGTCATATGTGTAAAGATCTTCTAAGGAATATGGATCTGTGAGGACAAAATGGGTAATCTAAAGGTATGTGTTATTAAATTCTGAAAAATGACACTCATTACTGAAATTGGTGGTACTGAATGCCTACATGACCTGTATGACTTGTACTATACACATTTCCTGTTATGCACTTGCACCAGTATAGCATGCATTGAAGCCAGGTCTGCTGTTGTGATATGCATGGGATCTACACAGTTAACCTTGGAGTGTAGCATGTTCATTATGGAATGGCAGATCTGGTTCTATGTTGTTTTAATTTCAACATGCATTTGACACAAGTGAATTTAGTATATAATCACATTATTGCATTTACCTCTTGAGAAAACAATTTGTGTTTAAAGATTTCAGCTTTTTTATGGCTCCAGTATACAGGAGCCTTATAAGGGGGTTTCACGGTTAGTATCTCCCCTTGAAAACACCAGAGGGCATATCGGTGCAACTCACTTCCTGATAGTTCAATCAATTAAGATGGCAGATGTAGATCAAGAAAATGTGACAGACCGCTCTCATTATGCAAGCAGGGTCGATATCTCACAATCTTAAAAAGAAATTCGATCAATATTTGATCAATTATTTTTGCATCTTTTTTTTTCCTCTCACTAACTTGCACTACTCCCAGCTTTCAAATAAATAGTATCTGCCCATTTCAGAACTTCATTATCTTTCCATTACTACCTTATGCTGTAATTTGTATTATTTGATTGTGCAAAAGTGTATTGCTGCGTAAAAAGTTCTTGCAATTTATCTCGCTTGAAGAATAATGAAAATATGTTTATTTTTACAGCTTCAATCATAGCAGTTAATGGAGGTTGAACGGCTACGAGAAAAAAATTCTAACTTCTTAAGGTTCTTTTATTATTGATTAGACTTTTGCTTTTCTATTAATGTTCATTATATTTTTCATGAAATAACTTGAATTTTTTCAAAATGCACAAATGTCAACCACGCTTGAACAGACAGGCACACGTACGAGTCTCCTTGACGATTATTTTAGTTTTATTTCCGTGAACGGGTGGAAATTTTAGAGTATACAGATTGGAAAAATATCGATGTTAGACACACTATGCATGCATAGGACATTTGTGGCTCTCACCTATCTGTCTGTATGACTGTCTTCTTTCATCTGGTGCATGGGTATGTATATCCTCGAATGAATGTGTGTTCGCATACATATATTACATAAACATACTTCTGGTTAAAAACGAGTATAAAATGATGCTAAGATAGAAAGAGTGACTGATAGATAAAGACAACAAATATGAATATTTTTGAGTATCTATTTATTATTGACTTGTAGAGCATGTTCTTACAAACAGTCTCTTTTTTAAATCATACTGTTTGCAATTTTACATCCAGTCACGCGGATCAATATCGATTTAAAAGGCGAATCAAAGTAATTTGACAGAATCTGTGAAATAATTGGATCTTTAAAACTTACATATTTGACGCAGGAAAGTTAAACAGAATTAAACTAATTTTAAGAAGGCTGTTCTAGATGAATTTGCTGGTTGCAATCAGAAATGTTGTCTACAGACCCTAGCAAATTTGAATGTTATTACGTGTCAGCATAAGCAAAGAAAAATCATGCTGAAAGTTATTTCATGTACCGTCCAATACTTGATATTTCAAAAGTCAAAAAGAAAACGAAAAAAAAAAATCTTTGGGCATGTAAATTAATCTGAATATTGTACGATATTTACACCCAAATATGAATAAATATTCCGTCTGCATTAATTACACTTCTTTATCGTTATGATAGCTAATGTAATTATTGCTTTGTTAGGTTTCTCTGAATACATTAAAATACTGTGTTCCATTTTTAAAAGAACTTTTCTCGTTTAAAATATTCAGCATTATAAATCAGCTGACGCATCGAATTCGTGTTATAATTTTCTTATCGAACTTGTGTTATAGCTTTCTCAACTCGTGTTATAAACGAACTGTTAGCTTGGCGAAAGTAACTGAGAAAGAAGGATATATCAACATATGAAAAATGCAAATTGTTGTACTTGTTTTCGTTAAAGTTATATGACTAAAAATGTGCAATAAATGTTTAAAATCAGAGAGCAGAGTGAAATGTTCCTTCAAATGTATCTGAAATTATGGATAATGAATCTATATTATCAGCTATGGACGGTGTATTTAATTTAATTATTTGATATCATTTAAGTATGGAAAGTAAATATTGTTTAATTATCTGATATAATTTAAGTATGGACACTGAATCTAATCTGATTTAATGTCTATAATTATTCTCCCAGTATGAACAAAAGATGTTTGACCTATATAATTGATTCATTGGTTTAACCATAATGATCCATAGTACAACTAAGATACCTTTCTTTGTTGACTATGTTTCACTAACCAAGTGTAGAACGGTGAACTATCCGGAACTGGAAATTTTTTGTGGGCATGTGCATTTGAGCTAAGGGAGGTAATTTTAGGCGCTACAATCAGTAACTTTGTTGCAACCGTGAAACCCCCTATACTAATCACCTTTTCCATTCATCATGATCTATTTGTTTTCCATTCATCCATCTATTTGTTTTCCACTCATCCATCTATTTGTTTTCCACTCATCCCTCTGTCATTTGTTTTCCATCCATCCATCTGTCCATTTGTTTTCCATCCATCCATCTGTCCATTTGTTTTCCATCCATCCATCTGTCCATTTGTTTTCCATCCATCCATCTGTCCATTTGTTTTCCATCCATCCATCTATCTTCCATTCATCCACCTGTCCATTTGTTTTCCATTTATCCATCTGTCCCTCTTGTATACATGTATTGTAAGAACATAGCTTGGCAACCCTTAACTATAATCGATTCCATTTAACTCAACAACCCATAACCATAAATGGATGACATTTAGGGTAGGTGAATTGCATATTACACATAGCTGGGGTTTTCAAAGGTTGCATCTTTTCAGGTCAAAGTTTGATGGAGTTATTGGCCTGTTTATGTGTCCATTTTAAGCAGGTCAAATAATATTAGTGAATACTTGCCCTTAAAAGTATGGATAAACCCCTATAATTTGATGCTATACCAGATGAAGGTACCATTATTCTATCTTAAGCAGTGGTCATGCATGAGTAATTAGCGACAAAAGAGTAGACCTGTTGCTGAATAATTGCAAAGGAAACAAAAAATTAAGGAACAAATCAATGAATGAATGGATGATTGGATTAAAAAATGAATGAACTAAAATACTAAAATACACAGAAGGTAAGTACTTAGTATAGAATTTGTATTTTAGTATAGAATTTGTATTCTCCAATTACCATATTAACTTCTTGTTGTGTGCATACCAATCCCTCATCAATCTATGCTAGACTAGCTTACAAAGCCACTTATAATGAGATCTATGGATCCCACTTTTGTATTAGAGTTGGGAACAAAACTTAAGAAATGTATGCTGATAAAGTAAGAATCTGTCTTGGAAGATAAACATCGATACTGTTAATCTGGTATTTGCACCATTTAAAGGTGTTCAATTATCTTTTGATATTAAAGAGAATTAAATGGAAGTACATGCATTAGCATTGACTCGACACAAGACTGCTAAATTTGAAGACAAGCGCATTCAGGACATTCTGAAATGAAAAGAAGATGACAGTAGTTTTGTTGATTCTGCTTACTCATCAGCTAAGTTATCATATTTTGATAATTGTTGAGGACTGAATGGATCTTCAATATGAAGATACAAGCTAATTAACAGATTTGTTATTTCCAAGACACGACAGATGCTGACATGACAGTAACATTCGGGTGTAGGTCAGTGTAATTTCTTTGTCTCCAGTCAATTGCAAGACATAAAAGGTGCTGACATGACAGTAACATCTTGGTGTAGGGTCAGCCCAACTTTTTTGTCTCCAGTCAGTTTCAAGACGTAAAAGATGCTGACATGACAGTAACATCTTGGTGTAGGTCAGTGTAATTTCTTTGTCTCCAGTCAGTTTCAAGACATGGAAGATGCTGACATGACAGTAACATCTTGGTGTAGGGTCAGCCCAATTTCTTTGTCTCCAGTCAGTTACAAGACATGGAAGATGCTGACATGACAGTAACATCTTGGTGTAGGGTCAGCCCAATTTCTTTGTCTCCAGTCAGTTACAAGACATGGAAGATGCTGACATGACAGTAACATCTTGGTGTAGGGTCAGCCCGATTTCTTTGTCTCCAGTCAGTTTCAAGACATGGAAGATGCTGACATGACAGTAACATCTTGGTGTAGGGTCAGCCCAATTTCTTTGTCTCCAGTCAGTTTCAAGACATGGAAGATGCTGACATGACAGTAACATCTTGGTGTAGGGTCAGCCCAACTTTTTTGTCTCCTGTCAGTTACAAGACATGGAAGATGCTGACATGAAAGTAACATCTTGATGTAGGGTCAGCCCAATTTTTTTGTCTCCAGTCAGTTACAAGACATGGAAGATGCTGACATGACAGTAACATCTTGGTGTAGGGTCTGCCCAACTTTTTTGTCTCCAGTCAGTTACAAGACATGGAAGTTACACCAGCAGTTTATGAGTAGTTCTAGCTATGAAGCCAAAGGTCATTTGTGTTTGATTATGATGGATACACAGGTTGCTAGTACCACGCCCCATTTTCGGTCAACTAGTAATCAAAATTTGAGTCTTCCTGTGTAACTCATACCTTTGTCTCTTTAGATTTATTGTTTATGAACCCAAGTTGGTTACATCATTGTTCTCAGCATAATGTGACATTATCATATTATTTGGAGCCATGTAACTGGGACCATGTGACATCAGCAGATTAGTTGGTGCCATGGAACTGGGACGATGTGATGTCAGCAGATTAGCTAGTGCCATGTAACTGGGACCATGTGACATCAGCAGATTAGTTGGTGCCATGGAACTGAGACAACACCCTTAAATACTGTAATATTTATCATGTTACAAATGCATTATGTTAGTATGAGTGTTGGTCAGGCGGATGACTAGTATATTGTCAGTGACTGATGTAAAACTTGTGTGCTGTTATTATATAATACGGAATTAGCCAGTGAAAAAGTATTAACTTTCCAGAAAGTTTGAAGGTACCACTGCTACTTAATTCATTGTTTGGTTTGGAAATATAGAAACTTAAAAAGAAATTGGCTGGAATATATTTAGTAATCAATTCATCTGTTGGTCCATCCATCCAGCCACCCAGCACTTGTTAGCATAACTAGTACTGTATTTTTTGTGTGGATTGCTTTGAAACTTGCCAGATGTTATGACTTGAATATGTGAATATTTCTTTTGAGTTATTGCCGTATTGGTCTTGTTGTACATGTACTGTGTATGATACATCTGTATGATACATGTACTGTGTATGATACATATACTGTCTTTGATACATGTACTGTGTATGATACATGTACTGTGTATGATACATGTACGGTGTATGATACATGTACTGTCTTTGATACATGTACTTTGTATGATACATTTATGGTGTATGATACATGTACTGTCTTTGATACATGTACTGTCTTTGATACATGTACTGTGTATGATACATGTACTGTGTATGATGCATGTACTGTGTATGATACATGTACTGTCTTTGATACATGTAATGTGTATGATACATATACTGTGTATGATACATGTACTGTGTATGATACATGCACTGTGTACGATACATGTACATTGTATGATACATATACTATGTATGATACATGTACTGTCTTTGATACATATACTGTGTATGATACATGTACTGTGTATGATACATATATGGTGTATGATACATATACTGACTTTGATACATATACTGTCTTTGATATATATACTGTGTATGATACATGTGCTGTGTATGATACATGTACTGTGTATGACACATGTACTGTCTTTGATACATATACTGTGTATGATACATGTACTGTGTATGATACATTTATTGTCTTTGATATATATACTGTCTTTGATACACATACTGTCTTTGATACATGTACTGTGTATGATACATGTACTTTGTATGATACATGTACTGTGTATGATACAATATAATTAAGGCAGCTAATCCTGTAGGTTTTGATGGGTTGCCATGAAACTTAGTATGGCCATAACCTAATAGGTGCATATCAACAAATCACTCAGGTTTTGTTAAGGGTTACTGCTCTTTTTGTTTTGCATTTGAACATATTATGTGACACAATTTTGTCACTGCAATTAGTATCCCAGTTTTGATGGATTGCCTTGTCACTGCAATTAGTATTCCAGTTTTGATGGATTGCCTTGTCACTGCAATTAGTATCCCAGTTTTGATGGATTGCCTTGTCACTGCAATTAGTATCCCAGTTTTGATGGATTGCCTTGTCACTGCAATTAGTATCCCAGTTTTGATGGATTGCCTTGTCACTGCAATTAGTATCCCAGTTTTGATGGATTGCCTTGTCACTGCAATTAGTATCCCAGTTTTGATGGATTGCCTTGTCACTGCAATTAGTATCCCAGTTTTGATGGATTGCCTTGAAACTCTTGGTGATAGTTATGGTCATGATCTGAAGAATGATGCTAATATCAACAAACCACATTGATGCTAATATCAGCAAACCACATTGATGCTAATATCAACAAACCACATTGATGCTAGTATCAACAAACCACATTGATGCTAATATCAACAAACCACATTGATTCTAATATCAACAAACCACATTGATGTTGATATCAACAAACCACATTGATGTTAATATCAACAAACCACATTGATGCTAATATCAACAAACCACATTGATGCTAGTATCAACAAACCACATTGGTGCTGTAAATACACTTAAGACTTGTTAGTGTGCACAGAATAGGAACCTTTACAGTTTGATTTTGCACTTTTCTTTTGCACTTTTTAGCTGACTGAATGTGCTATCAGAAAACCTGCATGCCCTGTGTACATCAGCATGAAACATTAATTTAGTTATGCACTGTTGTCATTGTGCTACTTCAGACAATCATTTGTTGTAAAAAATTGCATACAGTTTAATGAAGAGGGCAAAATACCTTATATAGCATGGAGCAACAAACCTTAATATAAGACTTTAAGATCAATGACAAGACTGCCAGGTGGGAAAGGTACATGGGGGTCATGTGTTGCTGCCATGATTGTTTTAATATACATAAGCAATGAAGCATTGATTTTATCCTATCATCATATTGTTTATGTAATTAAAAAGATGAGAAAATTTTCAGGAATAAATAATATCAAAGCTTATTTGAACAATTTAAAGAATGTGATAAGGGTAGTCATGGTTTCATGATGACCATTTCATGACTCACTCTTATAAGGGTGTAGTGGATTTTCACCTGGCTGTGTCATGATTTCATGATGACCATTTCATGACTCACTATTATAAGGGTGTAGTGGAGTTTCACCTGGTTGTGTCATGATTTTGTGATGACCATTTCATGACTCACTCTTATAAGGGTGTAGTGGATTTTCACCTGGCTGTGTCATGATTTCGTGATGACCATTTCATGACTCACTGTTATAAGGGTGTAGTGGATTTGCACCTGGCTGTGTCATGATTTCGTGATGACCATTTCATGACTCACTCTTATAAGTGTGTAGTGGATTTTCACCTGGTTGTGTCATGTAACGATGAGTTGCTAACATCAGTGAATTTATTTATGAGGAGTATCAAATAATGTACCCAGGTACATACACTTGGAATTATTCATAAGGATAAAAGGAGTATCAATTAATGTACCCAGGTACATACACTTGGAATTATTCATAAGGATAAAAGGAGTATCAGATAATGTACCCAGGTACATACACTTGGAATTATTCATAAGGATAAAAGGAGTATCAGATAATGTACCCAGATACATACACTTGGAATTATTCATAAGGATAAAAGGAGTATCAGATAATGTACCCAGGTACATACACTTGGAATTACTACTTTCCTCAGTAAGTGTCTGAAACAATATTACTTGATCAAAAATGAGCTATGATATTGAAATATTTAATACCTTTGATTTTTACCTTAGGATTTTTGTCAGCTTTATTTAACTAAAGAGAATAATATAAGAATATTCACATTTGAACTGGATTTAAGTTGTAAATGTTCATCAGAAATAACATGTATTGATTTTAATCAATGCAGGAAAGAATATGATGATTATGATGAGTTATTGGAAAAGGGATCTGGGTCATAAAGATGATCCACTGTTGTATTGATTATGTGGAATCTCATCTTATATTCCGCTAAACATATCAGTGAAGAAGTGATAGAATAAAGGAGAAATAAACCCTGTACTCTTCATCAACTAATCACGCTGGAAGTGTTCTGATCTTTTATCCATTCATTTTGTTTAGTCAGTCATGTAGTTTAGTCATTGTTACTATAATTGAGTAGACCCTATATTGTTTTGGAGCTTCATTTTTGGAATCTAACGGTACCTGTAATTTCTGGAAGCTACCTGTAATTTCCAGAAACTACCTGTAATTTCCGAAAGCTACCTGTAATTTGTGAAAGCTACCTGTAATTTCTGACAGCGAATTGTAATTTCTGGAGGCTGTCAGTTTTTGAATTTTAAAATTGAATTCCTCCAATTTATATGATGCAACCTCATACAGAAGGACATTAAAGGGACCATAAAATGTTCTCACATTTTGACAGGTGTCCTTTATTAACAGTTGAAGTATATTCTCATCTTATGAAGATACTAAGTATCTGATAAGGCAGGTTGCACTGCACTTGTTTTTCATTTTAGATGATCCTGAAGGTGCCAAACATTGTGGTGAAGATTGAAGGTGGTGTTGGCAAAAGAACAGTCCCACTGTTGATTATGGAAGCCTCTTTCCAAGGAGAGGTCCGAGATTGGAGTGGCCAGGTAGAATATAGTTCAGTTTAAAAGCTTGCATTACTGCAGAATTATTTCATATTGTAATAGCTGTAAATTAGTATGATTTTCCTTAGAAGTATAATGCTTGGAAAACATTAAAAACTATGCCATCTATCTTTGAGAAATTAAAACTCAAAACAGTGTAATTAAATAAAGTGCAGAGAGAAAGGTAGTGGATTGTTATGAATAAAAAATGATTGCGACAAACCAAATTCTTTTTTCATTCATTTGAAACTGGCACAAAAAATACCATGGATTGTGTGTGTGTGATTTGGATTTTTTACATAGCTTTAACAATTTTCCATTCATATCACTACGATGTCTGCATGTGGCAGTTTATAGTGATGTCTAGCGCTGGGGCATCATGCCACAGACATGTAGCATGATGTCCCACTCAGTCACATTATACTGACACCAGGCCGACCAGTCCTAACACTAACCTATAGTTAATGCTGAGTGCCAAGCGAGGCAGCTGTTAGTACCATTTCTGTAAGTCTTTGGTATGACTCAGATGGGGAACGAACCCACAGTCTCTTGCATCTGAGGTGGATGCTTTAACCACTAAGCCATCGGAGCACTTCAACAAGGATTGTAAACATCTGCTTTAACCCTTTACCTCGTGCAAGTGCCTTTGGACGTCTCTACTCCATTTGCATATAAGCTCCTTTAGACCATTGTTTCCCTTTACCCTCATGTGTGCTTCACAGACCCCCAAATTTTTTAATTGACCCCCAGTTTTGATACCAAAGTTTGTTTTTTACTCAGTCTGACCCCCTGTTTTGACACCAGGGAGATTTTTGACTCTCAGCCTTGCACCCCTAGGGGATACACTGCTTTAGACACCTCAACTCTATTCGCATGGAAGCACCTTTTGATGCTTGTACTCCATTCGCATGGATGCGCTTTTTGATGCCTGCTGTAAACATCTGTCATTTTTAGCGGGTTTTCATAGCGCCACTTTTGGGGAAAACCCCCGTTAGATACCTCATTTATTGCTGTGAATGACCATTATGTCAGATCACATGGTCGCTATTTATGCTCTGGTTGAAAATCTGCTATTTAAAGTAACTAGGTTGTATTCTTCTCTCTCCAAAATGGAGGTCACAGATTTCATTCAGTACTTTTCACGATTAGAATCACAACAATGAAAGCTTCAATAACTTAGGTAAAGGCTCTGATATTGATGTAGTTAGCAATTAGGTTTTATAAATTATCAAATTCAGATGACTTAGTCATGTAGACGCAGACAAAGAACTTGTATATTTTGAGTATGAGAAATGGCAGCTACGGTTGGTCATGCGGCTTCACTGACTTGACGGTGAACAAGTTCTCTCAAGATTTTAAAGCACATAAAAAATCTTCTGTGAAAAATAATTACACAGCTATAACAATCGGACTTTACTCTTAAATTTTTCCACATACGTAATATATGTGTACCAAAGATGTAAAATGGTTAAAATTGCTGTTAAATGTAACATATATTACATTGCTTAACAGTTAACAGGCAGGGATATGGAGTTGAATAGGTAACAGGTGTTCTATTTATAGTGCACTGCACTGGGTAACTTTGCTTCATGTGTATCGGAGGGGTAAAAAGCCATACACTCTATGAGGTAAAGGGTTAAATTGCAGCAGATTGATGAGCAAATTTCTGTTTTGTGTCTTTTTCTCAGTTGAAACTTTTTCAGTCAAAAATGAGTTTATTTCTTAGCTTATCATTTTTTACTTACCCACTCCCATGCACAACTTTATCACCTAATGTTTCAAATTGACACATTAATGGATGGTTTGTTAGTATGATGAGTCCAAACTGTTAGCTTGTTGTTTTTGACTTACTCCCATGCACAACTTTATCACCTAATGTTTCAAATTGACACATTAATGGTTGGTTTGACGAGTCCAGACTGTAGGATTTGGATCAGGCATGCCTCTCTCTGAAGATTATTATTGGGTTGATAATCATGCCATACATCACATACTTTTGGAAATTGGATTCTTGGAGAATTTGGACATTCAAAGTTTGCATTAAAGTTTCATTCGCCTCAAAAAAGTCAAAATATGCCTCATGTCAAAGATGACCAATTTACAGCATCTGATTTTTAAAATTATTTCCTTTTTTTGCCACCATATATTACTGACATTACTATTGTGTCTATGACAGCTGTATGTTGAGAGCTGTCTGAAGGTGGAGGTGGCATACTTCAATGAGATATTGTCTATATGGGAACCATTACTGGAACCAGTCTGGGACAGTGGAAAGTTCAGGAAGTGGGAGTTACAGTTAGAGGTCAGTAATAACATTAAGTTGGAATGCATTAGAGTCACACTTATATGTATATTCATGTACAGACTTAACATTAAGTTGGAATGCATTAGAGTCACACTTATATGTATATTCTTGTACAGACTTAACATTAAGTTGGAATGCATTAGTCACACTTGTATGTATATTAATGTACAGACTTAACATTAAGTTGGAATGCATTAGTCACACTTATATGTAGATTCTTGTACAGACTTAACATTAAATTGGAATGCATTAGAATCACACTTATATGTATATTCTTGTACAGACTTAACATTAAATTGGAATGCATTAAACACACTTATATGTATATTCTTGTACAGACTTAACATTAAGTTGGAATGCATTAGTCACACTTATATGTATATTCTTGTACAGACTTAACATTGGAATGCATTAGTCACACTTGTATGTATATTAATGTACAAACTTAACATTAAGTTGGAATGCATTAGTCACACTTACACATATATTCTAGTACAGACTTAACATTAAGTTGGAATGCATTAGAGTCACACTTATATGTATATTCTTGTACAGACTTAACATTAAGTTGGAATGCATTAGTCACACTTATATGTATATTCTTGTACAGACTTAACATTGGAATGCATTAATCACACTTGTATTTATATTAATGTACAGACTTAACATTAAGTTGGAATGCATTAGTCACACTTATATGTATATTCTTGTACAGACTTAACATTGGAATGCATTAGTCACACTTGTATGTATATTAATGTACAAACTTAACATTAAATTGGAATGCATTAGTCACACTTACACATATATTCTAGTACAGACTTAACATTAAGTTGGAATGCATTAGAGTCACACTTATATGTATATTCTTGTACAGACTTAACATTAAGTTGGAATGCATTAGTCACACTTATATGTATATTCTTGTACAGACTTAACATTAAATTGGAATGCATTAGAGTCACAATTATATGTATATTCTTGTACAGACTTAACATTAAGTTGGAATGCATTAGTCACACTTATATGTATATTTTTGTACAGACATAACATTGGAATGCATTAGAGTCACACTTATACATATATTCTTGTACAGACTTAACATCAGTGCTGAGTTTTTTTTAAAGTGTTGGCACATTACCGTAGTTTAGTTGTTAGTGTTAGTACGTAATAATCACATTCCATCTGTTTATCAGTCTATCAATTTGAATTTCTGTATCAAAGTTCTACCACCCTTCTTTATAATTTATTACCATTTGATTATTTATGAAATACAGATATCATGAGTTTGATTTTGTTTAGACTTTGAATACAGGCTTCCAATTCAAGATGTTGCATTAGTTTTGATTGAATATAGGCTTTCAAATACCGATATCAGATGAATTTGATTGAATAAAGGCTTACAATTTAAGATATCACACAAGTTTTGATTGAATATAGGCTTACAGTTCAAGATATCACATGAGTTTTGATTGAATATAGGCTTACAGTTAAAGATATCACACAAGTTTTGATTGAATATAGGCTTTCAAATACCGATATCAGATGAATTTGATTGAATAAAGGCTTACAATTAAATATATCACATGATTTTGATTGAATATAGGCTTACAATTTAAGATGTCACATGAGTTTGATTAATGTTCAGGATCCATAGATACTATAAGGTGATCTTAAATGTTATTAAATGAGCATGTCAGCACTCGAAAGATGATCGTTTTATCCAATGTGATGAAACCTAGTAAGTAGGCTTACAGTTATGAACAAGATGCATATATATTAACAAGGTGATTTTGCATCTGATAGGCTTGTCAACTCTTCAGTGACTTTTCTGATCAGGTTTGTTATCAAACTTGCTAAGTAGGCTTATATCATGATATGTTTTGTTATGGGCAAGATCTGTACCTAACCATGAGGTTTTCTTACATACAACTGGCTGAACTTCTTGCAACTTGTATGATTGTATTTATGACTTGATTCTATGATGTAGGTAGTCTTATATGAGATTGGCTGTCTCTGGAAACTGAATTTCAGTCAGGTTTTGCCACAGCTTGGTAAATAAGCTGATATCATCCTCAGCTTGGCAGGGTCTGTAATAAATGTGATCTGCACACATTACTGAGGTGATCTTGCATCTGATTGGCTGAGTTTGCTATCTCTCTCGGTCAGGAGTCTATATTTCACACCCAATTTCCATGAAACTTTGTATGTAGGCTTATATAATCAAGTTATGAGCAAGCGACTGTACATGACACTATAGTGAAGTAGCTGAAATCATGCAAGTAGTTTCCAGTGAATACAATCGTAGCCTATGTCACGTCATGTGATTTAGGTATCCATTTGCAGAGTAAGTGGTTCCACTTGAATAGGTTTTAGTCCATGGTAAGTTTTGTGATTCATGTATCCATTTGCAGTGAACGAGATTAAGTGTCTTGGTATAGGAAACAACATTATCTACAGGATGCCTCATTAGATTCCAAAACCAACATTATCTTCAGGATGCCTCATTAGATTCCAAAACCAACATTGTTTGCAGGATACATGATTAAATGCCAATACTGACTGCCCATGCAAATCAACAACTAAAAGTACTTGTACTGTATTGTACTCAGTAGGTGAAGTACTGATTTTAAACGAGGTGAAAGCTATACCTGGTGTATGTTTTACAGTGTAAGAATGCATTCTTGGTACTCAGTGATGATGACATATATATAACGTTTACAACATAGGAATGAAATTTAAAGCATTCTGGGTAACCAAGGATAATGACATTCATGGAATAAATTACAGCATATGCATGTAATCTAAAGCATTCTGGGTAACTAAGGATAATGATATTCATGGAATAAATTACAGCATAGGAATGAAATCTTAAGCATTCTAGGTAACCAAGGATAATGACATTCATGGAATAAATTACAGCAATGGCATGTAATCTAAAGCATTCTGGGTAACCAAGGATAATGATATTCATGGAATAAATTACAGCATAGGAATGAAATCTTAAGCATTCTGGGTAACCAAGGATAATGATATTCATGGAATAAATTACAGCATAGGAATGAAATCTTAAGCATTCTGGGTAACCAAGGATAATGATATTCATAGACCATTTACAGCATATGAATGAAAACTGAAGCATTCTGGGTAACCAAGGATAATGACTTTGGTAGAACATAGTAAAATTCCTAATGGCAAGACTCAATAATTTGATGATGAACAACCACTAGAATCTAATCATGATCAACAACCATTAGAATTTAATCGTGATGAACAACTGCTAGAATTTAATCATGATGAACAACCACTAGAATTTAATCATGATGAACAACCACTAGAATTTAATCATGATGAACAACCACTAGAATTTAATCATGATGAACAACTGCTAGAATTTAATCATGATGAACAACTGCTAGAATTTAATCGTGATGAACAACCTCTAGAATTTAATCATGAAGAACAACCACTAGAATTTAATCATGATGAACAACTGGTAGAATTTAATCATGATGAACAACCACTCGAATTTAATCATGATGAACAACCACTAGAATTTAATCATGATGAACAACCACTAGAATTTAATCATGATGAACAACTGCTAGAATTTAATCGTGATGAACAACTGCTAGAATTTAATCATGATGAACAACCACTAGAATTTAATCATGATGAACAACTGGTAGAATTTAATCATGATGAACAACCACTCGAATTTAATCATGAAGAACAACCTCTAGAATTTAATCATGATGAACAACCTCTAGAATTTAATCATGATGAACAACCTCTAGAATTTAATCATTATTTCTTTGAATAACCCTCATTAATCTCTGGCAGCTTTATTAAAATTCCATCAGACGATTTATTCTCTCTCTATTGAACACACACACACACACATATACATTCTGTCTTGCTCTGTCTCTCTCTCTCTCTCTTGAACACACACACACCCCCACAACAACAACAACAACAACAACTCTTCCACTAAAGTGATCTTCCTAATGACATTATAAGCATTTGAACCCACTATCTCCTGATTCATTTAGTAGAATGTACCATAGTTTGATGGCTTTCATTCCCAAAACTTGACACAAAGATTCCTGATGATGGGGTGCAGGTGTGGCACCTATCTTGTCTCCTAATTAGATATCTTTACTGATTATAAGGTTGGGATTAAAGTTTGACATAGTATGCTGTCTCTGTACTGAATTGGGATTAAAGTTATATGTATTTGTTGCATTTTCTGTTTGTTTTAGGTGAAGAAGAATGATGATGTGTTACCCCCTGGCCTTGAAGATGATTCAGAAACTGAAGAAATTGTCACACTGCCACCCAAGATGTCCATTAACATCCACTCACAGGACGAGTTGCAGCTCACCATGAGTCAAACGTGTCTTGACGTACTCACCAAGCTTGGAAAGGTAGGATCATGTTGTAAATTAAGTCAGACAGGTGAGTGTAGATAATAACCAGCTGATTGTAAATTAAGTCAGACAGGTGAGTGTAGATAATAACCAGCTGATTGTAAATTAAGTCAGACAGGTTAGTGTAGATAATAACCAGCTGATTGTAAATTAAGTCTGACAGGTGAGTGTAGATAATAACCAGGTGATTGTAAATTAAGTCAGACAGGTTAGTGTAGATAATAACCAGGTGATTGTAAATTAAGTCAGACAGGTGAGTGTAGATAATAACCAGGTGACTGTAAATTAAGTCAGACAGGTGAGTGTAGATAATAACCAGGTGATTGTAAATTAAGTCAGACAGGTGAGTGTAGATAATAACCAGGTGATTGTAAATAAAGTCAGACAGGTGAGTGTAGATAATAACCAGGTGATTGTAAATTAAGTCTGACAGGTGAGTGTAGATAATAACCAGCTGATTGTAAATTAAGTCAGACAGGTTAGTGTAGATAATAACCAGGTGATTGTAAATTAAGTCTGACAGGTGAGTGTAGATAATAACCAGGTGATTGTAAATTAAGTCAGACAGGTGAGTGTAGATAATAACCAGGTGATTGTAAATTAAGTCAGACAGGTGAGTGTAGATAATAACCAGCTGATTGTAAATTAAGTCTGACAGGTGAGTGTAGATAATAACCAGGTGATTGTAAATTAAGTCTGACAGGTTAGTGTAGATAATAACCAGGTGATTGTAAATTAAGTCAGACAGGTGAGTGTAGATAATAACCAGGTGATTGTAAATTAAGTCAGACAGGTGAGTGTAGATAATAACCAGGTGATTGTAAATTAAGTCAGACAGGTGAGTGTAGATAATAACCAGGTGATTGTAAATTAAGTCTGACAGGTGAGTGTAGATAATAACCAGGTGATTGTAAATTAAGTCAGACAGGTGAGTGTAGATAATAACCAGGTGATTGTAAATTGAGGGGAGGGTAGATATTGACCATCTTGGAAATAAAACAAGTGCCATACAAACATTTAAAGTCACCTAAAAGCAGTGTGCAAATGATATACATAGCATTAGTCTATATACCAAAAAAATGATATACATAGCATTAGTCTATATACAAAATGATATACATAGCATTAGTCTATATACAAAATGATATACATAGCATTAGTCTATATACAAAATTATATACATAGCATTAGTCTATATACAAAATGATACACAAAGCATTAGTCTATGTACAAAAAAATCATATACATAGCATTAGTCTATATACAAACAAAATGATATACATAGCATTATTCTATATACAAAATGATATACATATCATTAGTCTATATACAAAATGATATACATAGCATTAGTCTATATACAAAATGATATACATAGCATTAGTCTATATACAAATGATATACATAGCATTAGTCTACATACAAAATGATATAAATAGCATTAGTCTATATACAAATGATATACATAGCATTAGTCTACATACAAAATGATACACATAGCATTAGTCTATATACAAATGATATACATAGCATTAGTCTACATGCAAAATGATATATATAGCATTAGTCTATATACAAAATGATATACATAGCATTAGTCTATATACAGAATGATACACATAGCATTAGTCTATATACAAAATGATACACCAAGCATTAGTCTATATACAAAAAATGATATACATAGCATTAGTTTTATACAAAATGATATACATAGCATTAGTCTATATACAAAATGATACACATAGCATTAGTCTATATACAAAATGATACACATAGCATTAGTCTATATACAAAATGATACACAAAGCATTAGTCTATATACAAAAAATGATATAAATAGCATTAGTCTTTATACAAAATGATACACGTAACATTAGTCTATATACAAAATGATACACATAGCATTAGTCTGTATACAAAATGATGTACCTAGCATTAGTCTATATACAAAATGATGTACCTAGCATTAGTCTATATACAAAATGATATACATACATTAGTCTTTATACAAAATGATATACATACATTAGTCTATAAACAAAAGGATCCATGTAGCATTAGTCTATATAAAAAATTATACACATAGCATTAGTCTATATACAAATGATGTACCTAGCATTAGTCTATATACAAATGATATACATAGCATTAGTCTATATACAAATGATACACATAGCATTAGCCTATATACAAAATGATATACATATCATTAGTCTATATACAGAATGATATAGCATTAGTCTATATACAAATGATATACATAACATTAGTCTATATACAAATGATACACATAGCATTAGTCTATATACAAAATGATATACATAGCATTAGTCTATATACAAATGATACACATAGCATTAGTCTATATACAAAATGATATACATAGCATTAGTCTATATACAAAATGATATACATACATTAGTCTATATACAAAATGATATACGTAGCATTAGTCTATATGCAAATGATACACATAGCATTAGTCTATATACAAAATGATATACATATCATTAGTCTATATACAGAATGATATAGCATTAGTCTATATACAAATGATATACATAACATTGGTCTATATACAAAATGATATACATAGCATTAGTCTACATACAAAATGATACACATAGCATTAGTCTATTTACAAAATGATACACATAGCATTAGTCTATATACAAAATGATGTACCTAGCATTAGTCTATATACAAAATGATGTACATAGCATTAGTCCATATACAAATGATGTACATAGCATTAGTCTATATACAAAATGATATACATAGCATTAGTCTATATACAGAATGATATAGCATTAGTCTATATACAAATGATATACATAACATTAGTCTATATACAAATGATATACATAACATTAGTCTATATACAAAATGATATACATAGCATTAGTCTACATACAAAATGATACACATAGCATTAGTCTATTTACAAAATGATACACATAGCATTAGTCTATATACAAAATGATGTACCTAGCATTAGTCTATATACAAAATGATGTACATAGCATTAGTCTATATACAAATGATATACAAAGCATTAGTCTATATACAAATGATATACATAGCATTAGTCTACATGCAAAATGATATACATAGCATTAGTCTATATACAAAATGATATACATAGCATTAGTCTATGTACAGAATGATACACATAGCATTAGTCTATATACAAAATGATACACATAGCATTAGTCTATATACAAAATGATACACAAAGCATTAGTCTATATACAAAAAATGATATACATAGCATTAGTTTTATACAAAATGATACACATAGCATTAGTCTATATACGAAATGATACACATAGCATTAGTCTACATACAAAATGATACACATGGCATTAGTCTATATACAAAATGATACACAAAGCATTAGTCTATATACAAAAAATGATATAAATAGCATTAGTCTTTATACAAAATGATATACGTAACATTAGTCTATATACAAAATGATACACATAGCATTAGTCTGTATACAAAATGATGTACCTAGCATTAGTCTATATACAAAATGATGTACCTAGCATTAGTCTATATACAAAATGATGTACCTAGCATTAGTCTTTATACAAAATGATATACATACATTAGTCTATAAACAAAAGGATCCATGTAGCATTAGTCTATATAAAAATTTATACACATAGCATTAGTCTATATACAAATGATGTACCTAGCATTAGTCTATATACAAAATGATATACATAGCATTAGTCTATATACAAAATGATATTCATAGCATTAGTCTATATACAAAATGATATACATAGCATTAGTCTATATACAAATGATACACATAGCATTAGTCTATATACAAAATGATATACATATCATTAGTCTATATACAGAATGATATAGCATTAGTCTATATACAAATGATATACATAACATTAGTCTATATACAAAATGATATACATAGCATTAGTCTACATACAAAATGATACACATAGCATTAGTCTATTTACAAAATGATACACATAGCATTAGTCTATATACAAAATGATGTACCTAGCATTAGTCTATATACAGAATGATGTACATAGCATTAGTCTATATACAAATGATATACATAGCATTAGTCTATATACAAAATGATATACATATCATTAGTCTATATACAGAATGATATAGCATTAGTCTATATACAAATGATATACATAACATTAGTCTATATACAAATGATATACATAACATTAGTCTATATACAAAATGATATACATAGCATTAGTCTACATACAAAATGATACACATAGCATTAGTCTATTTACAAAATGATACACATAGCATTAGTCTATATACAAAATGATGTACCTAGCATTAGTCTATATACAAAATGATGTACATAGCATTAGTCTATATACAAATGATATACATAGCATTAGTCTATATACAAATGATATACATAGCATTAGTCTACATACAAAATGATATACATAGCATTAGTCTATATACAAAATGATATAGCATTAGTCTATATACAAATGATATACATAGCATTAGTCTACATACAAAATGATACACATAGCATTAGTCTATTTACAAAATGATACACATAGCATTAGTCTATATACAAAGTGATGTACCTAGCATTAGTCTATATACAAGATGATGTACATGTCATTAGTCTATATACAAATGATGTACATAGCATTAATCTTTATACAAATGATATACATAGCATTAGTCTATATACAAAATGATACACATAGCATTAGTCCAGATGTAAATGATATACATAGCATTAGTCTATATACAAATGATACACATAGCATTAGTCTATATACAAAATGATATACATGGCATTAGTCTATATACAAAATGATATATATAGCATTAGTCTACATACAAAATGATATACATAGCATTAGTCTATATACAGAATGATATAGCATTAGTCTATATACAAATGATACACATAGCATTAGTCTATATGCAAATGATATACATAGCATTAGTCTATATACAAATGATATACATAGCATTAGTCTATATAAAATGATATAGCATTAGTCTATATACAAAATGATATACATAGCATTAGTCCATATGCAAATGATATACATAGCATTAGTCTATATACAAAATGATATATATAGCATTAGTCTACATACAAATGATATACATAGCATTAGTCTATATACAAAATGATATACATAGCATTAGTCCATATGCAAATGATATACATAGCATTAGTCTATATACAAATGATATACATAACATTAGTCTATATACAAAATGATATAGCATTAGTCTATATACAAAATGATATACATAGCATTAGTCCATATGCAAATGATATACATAGCATTAGTCTATATTTGAAATGTTATACATAACATTAGTCTATATACAAATGATATACATGGCATTAATCTATATACAAAATGATATACATGGCATTAGTCTATATACAAAATGATATAGCATTAGTCTATATACAAATGATATACATAACATTAGTCTATATACAAATGATATACATAGCATTAGTCTATATGCAAAATGATATAGCATTAGTCTATATACAAAATGATATACATATACAAAATGATATACATAGCATTAGTCCATATGCAAATGATATACATAGCATTAGTCTATATACAAATGATATACATAGCATTAGTCTATATACAAAATGATATACATAGCATTAGTCTATATACAAATGATATACATAGCATTAGTCTATATACAAAATGATATACATAGCATTAGTCTATATACAAATGATATACATAGCATTAGTCTATATACAAAATGATATACATAGCATTAGTCTACATACAAAATGATATACATGGCATTAGTCTATATACAAAATGATATACATAGCATTAGTCTATATACAAATGATATACATAGCATTAGTCTATATACAAAATGATATACATAGCATTAGTCTACATACAAAATGATATACATAGCATTAGTCTATATACAAAATGATATACATAGCATTAGTCCATATGCAAATGATATACATAGCATTAGTCTATATACAAAATGATATACATAACATTAGTCTATATACAAATGATATACATGGCATTAATCTATATACAAAATGATATAGCATGAGTCTATATACAAATGATATACATAACATTAGTCTATATACAAATGATATACATAGCATTAGTCTATATACAAAATGATATAGCATTAGTCTATATAGAAAATGATATACATAGCATTAGTCCATATGCAAATGATATACATATCATTAGTCTATATACAAATGATATACATAGCATTAGTCTATATACAAAATGATATAGCATTAGTCTATATACAAATGATATACATAGCATTAGTCTATATACAAAATGATATACATAGCATTAGTCTACTTACAAAATGATATACATAGCATTAGTCTATATACAAAATGATATACATGGCATTAGTCTATATACAAAATGATATACATAGCATTAGTCTATATACAAACGATATACATAGCATTAGTCTATATACAAAATAATATACATAGCATTAGTCTATATACAAAATGATATACATGGCATTAGTCTATAAACAAAATGATATACATAGCATTAGTCTATATACAAAATGATATACATAGCATTAGTCTACATACAAAATGATATACATAGCATTAGTCTATATACAAAATGATATACATAGCATTAGTCTATATACAAAATGATATACATAGCATTAGTCTATATACAAATGATATACATAGCATTAGTTTATATACAAAATGATACACAAAGCATTAGTCTATATACAAAATGATATACATAGCATTAGTCTATATACAAAATGATATACATAGCATTAGTCTATATACAAATGATATACATAGCATTAGTTTATATACAAAATGATACACAAAGCATTAGTCTATATACAAAATGATATACATAGCATTAGTCTATATACAAACGATATACATAGCATTAGTCTATATACAAAATAATATACATAGCATTAGTCTATATACAAAATGATATACATGGCATTAGTCTATAAACAAAATGATATACATAGCATTAGTCTATATACAAAATGATATATATAGCATTAGTCTATATACAAAATGATATACATAGCATTAGTCTATATACAAAATGATATATATAGCATTAGTCTACATACAAAATGATATACATAGCATTAGTCTATATACAAAATGATATATATAGCATTAGTCTATATACAAAATGATATACATGATATGAAAACTTAACATAATTTATACCTCTTGCTGTTGCTATCATTCTTGCACCCAATCCTTGCTGTTTTCTTTCTTTTCAGTCATTTCTCTTTTTCGTCTTGCACACAAATGTGCATGCACAATAACATGTACACACATACATACACATGCATGTATGCCTATTTTGTGATATATATGTATGTTTCATTATGAGTGTGCAAGCTTTTCAGAAATTTAATAAGAAAGTAGTATTTGATTTATAATCATTTGTTTCTTTTTTGCATATCAGGCTTTTGGGGATGCATACAATCTCATTGATTCAGGGCAGAAACTTGGGGAAATCACCTCACCATATGTCATCAATAATTACACTGGACTGGATTTAGTGATCAAGCTGGACAATGCATTTGAGGTAAATGAAATGTCTTTTATAATTTTGTCTCACCTACATAGGAACCATAGAAGTTGAGCTGGTAGAGCTTCATACTTGTAATCCAGCAGTAACAGACTCACTACCTATCCAAGCCAGCCTGGGTTAGGTCCTTGGGAAAGGCACTTAGCTCATATTTCCTGTATACGATACAGCTAGCCATTTCTGAAAGTGCCAGTAAAAACTAACCATCCCATCAACTGTCCAACCAACCAGGCAACCAACCAATCATCCAATCATCTTAGTGCATAGAAGACATCAAGACACATGTTTCATAATAATTGTTGTCAACAATACAATTTATGGGTAAAAATTTGGGGCGAAATGATTTGAAATCATTGTATATGGAGTATAGTCTGTGACATGGTTTGACAGCATGACACTCATTTGTTAATTTTTTTTACATGCTTGTCAATTCTCAGTGCCGTGGAATGAATATTTCTTATGCAATTTGCTATTTATGTATTTTGCTGTCAATTCATTAAATCAGTTTTCATGTTTTTTCCTAAAATGTTTTTTTTTCCCCCCATAGTTAAATTGTAAAACTGTAAAATGTAACTGCTCCGGTGGCCTAGTGGTTATAGCGTCCGCCTCGGATGCAGGAGGTCATGGGGCTGATTCATACGAAAGACTTACTAAAACGGTACTAACATATCCTCGCTTGGTGCTCATCATTAAGAGGTTAGTGTTAGGACTGGTTGAGCTGGTGTCAGGATAATGTGACTGGGTGGGACAAGTTGCTACATGTCTGCAGCATGATGCCCCAGTGCTATAAACTGCTACACTGCAGACATCATGGCGATATGACTGAAAAATTGTTAAAGCTACTTTAAAAATCCAAATCACACACACATTGTAAATTGTGGGAAGGGGTCCACAGAAAGATCAATAGAATAAGGGTCCACAGAAAGATCATTGGAGAAGGGGTCCACTGAAAGACCATTGGGGAAGGGGTTCAACAAAAGACCATTGGGGAAGGGGTCCACAGAAAGACCATTCAGGAAGGAGTCCACAGTAAAACTGTCGGAGAAGGAGTCCACAGAAAGATCATTGTGGGAGGGGTCCATAGAAAAGATCGATGCTTGTGGGGTCTTTAAATTTATTTTTGTGTAGCTCAATAAAATCAGCAAAACTTAGTTTTCCATGAAACTTAATAATCCATAAAAATTGTGAATTTACAGTATTTATTTTGCTATATGCTGATCGATACCAGCCCATCCACAAATCTGTTGTTTACTCGATTCTACCATGCACCATAAATTCCTTTTTAGTGTAGAGATAATCTCATTGGGCAGAATGTGCGAGGAACCAACTTATAAATAAAAATGTGTCAAAGGAACCTATGGTCTTACCCGTCATTCATTTGTCTGCCAGGAACTGCTTGTTATTATACTGGATGCCTGGTAGCTTATTTGAATCCAGACTTGGAATAAGAAGCTTAATATGATAATATCAATAATATAATAAAAAATAATAATAATGAAATGAGTTTCATAATGTATGCATAATGAGGTGATCTTGTCTCTGATTGGTTGATCTTGTTACCTTTAGGGTGGCAGAATTTCTGATCTGATTCGGATCGGACTTTATTTTGCATCAGATTACTTGTTGCTGTGTTTGTTACAATGCATAAAGCCATATTTTTTTATCCATTTTTGATGAAGTTTGAAATATTAGCTTTTGACTTTAATATGTCAGACAGGTTCAGTGGTGAATAACATCCAGACATATTAATGAGGTGATTTTATATCTGCCAAAGCATACAAGTGCACAGATCACAATTTCTATGTTACGCGTTTAAGCTCGAATAAACAGTAACAAAAGAAAGAGTGAAAACAACAAGCTTTGAAAAATTTAACAAATTATTTATTTCCCTGGAAAAATACTGTTAAAAATGAAAAAATAAAAACTTATGGTTTTAAGAATCAAACCCAAAAATAATCCAAGAATAATCCAGGAATACAATTTTAGAAGTCCTAACAATGAAATGTTCAAATGATTTCAAGTTTGAGTCCCGATGAAGAATCCAAGATTGAAGGTGATGACATATGCTGTATCATGTATAGTGTAGTTGTCTACAGTTCCTTGTAGAAACACAAGGAAAATAACACTCCTGTTTTGGAAATCCAAATAAAATTTTAAGAAATGTCTGTTCAAGAATTCTGTATGAGCACACATATATTTCCAGGAAAAAAGAATTAATACTTTTGAATCCAAATAATTCAAATAAACATTAAAATAACTCCAAACTGACACAACAAAAGAACACCTTGACATCAAATGTTATAAGCCCAGACTGAGATTATTTCTCTAAAACAATGGTTATACAGTAATTTTGAGGCACAGAATGGGTGCCCGTATGAGGGTCATATGATTATGTTTGTATCACATACTCAAAACATGGCCCTGATGAAAACCAATTATTTTACTCTAAGAATAAAAAAAAAAAGTTGTTTTCTTCAATAAAACTATTTACAAGCCTGGGGTCACATATTCAATACAGCCTGGATCTCACTCTTATTATTCCCACAGTAGAAATAAATATTTTAAAAAAGTCTTGTTCACGTGACTGTTACTAATTTTGAGTTTGGGTCAGCAACTAGGTCAGCTTTATGTGTTTACAAATGAATCAGTCATGGTCTAACTATTTTCTGAAAAAAAGTTTCCAAATCACGTAAACAAGATTATATTATAACAGCATGTACAATAAAAAATTTTTTTAAAGCTGTCAGACAAACAATAAAATTAAAATAAATATGAATTAAATCAGATATATGTAACAACAATGACAAAATTTTATGGATTTGTGGATGTGGAAAGTTCATGAGAAGTCCAGCAAATTAGTTAAGCCATGTATATAAAAATGTACTCTGTGCAGTACACAAGTTTTATTTAGCTGTTCAGATAAGCAGAATAACTAAGAATTTAAAAAAAAATATTAAATAGTAATACTTATTTGATAATAGTAACTCGGTTAATAGTAACTTGGAAGCTGATACAGAAGAATGCTTGGAAATCCCATGAATTATTCATAACAGAAATGCATGTGTACTAGAGGGGTGATACAGTTGTCACCCTTTCCTCACATTTGTGAACTTTGGCCCATTTCTGGAAAGTAAGATTATAGTCACAGCTTAGGCAGAAAGTTGCCGATTTTTTTCAGCTTTAAGTCAGTACTTGTGAAAAGTAAATGAAGAGAGTGAATGTTGAAGTAGAGTTTGTTGCCAGAGGACAGCAGTTTTAAAATGATGTCAGATACTGGGTTAGATGAACCACTAGATCTGATAGAAATTAAAATTTGATGCAAAGTTTAGAAGTCTTAACTGCTACATTATATGTTCTTACATCAGGATACCAAGATGGGAGTCATGTTGTGTAATATTTACACAAATTAGGGGGAAAATGATCCTTTTATAATGGAAATTGGTGTTTTAGCTGCAAGACTTCAACTCTTATATCATGCTGAGTCACCAGATCACATTTTGGAGCAGCAGAGATATCCATGAGACAATACCATTGAACTGTACAAAACAAGCATTCAGAACAGTTTCCCAATTTGTTGGTGCTGGCTAACCTTGCTACGCATATTATTCACCTTCAGACGGCAGATTGTGAACATATTTTCACAAGGCATGAGTTACTGAGGGACATTCAGAAGGGGTTTCTTTCCTTGCTGGACATTTTGCAAACCATAGGGGCAGGTTAAATAGGCTGTTTATGGCTGAATACTTGTTTTATAATCATATTGGAAATAAATGTCAATTTTCTAATGAAGTTGTTTGCATTTTTGTATATAGTATGTTTTCTTTTTTCAAGATCTCTGAAACATCTTTAACAACATTTCTCCAGGAGGTTTCAGCAACATGCCATGATTTCATAGCAAGTAATAGTGAAACTTCTCTCCCTTGAGGAACTTTTTATCCACCAGGAGCTCTTTTTGATCAAAGTTATAGTGAGGTCTTAGTGTTTGGACCCCATGAGTTATGGAGGGAGAGGAGGTCTAATCAACGAACATCTTTGTCTTCTTAAACCAATTAGTTTGCCATGCATCATTGCACCTCTCATCGTGCCATAATAATTCTAATCCCCATTAGTCTGGTTCCCACTGAATTTTATAATTCTAGGATAGAACATATTAAAATACTGGTTTGGGGGAGGGTTTATCTTAAAAAATATAATATTTTTCAAAGTAGTTGATTTCATCTATAAAATGGTATGTGTGGTAGATGGCCACTTAAAATGGTATTTTTCCTTTGAGGTCTTGGATGAATTCATACTTAAGTGATTAATGAGTTAATTTTGCATCTGATTCGTTAACCTTGTTAAAACTCAGGAAGTCTTACTTCTTAACTCATTTTGATAAAAACTGTAATATATGTGCTTGTATTATGGAAATAAGGAAGGCAGTGCACCCTAATATGATGATCTTGTTATTTATTGTAAAACTCTGGAGCCATATTTCTGATCTGATTTAGATCAGACTTTTAAAATTTGCATCAGGATCTTAAATGAGTTCAGTAATTAGTGAGATCCAAGCATATTAATGAGGTGATCATGAATTTGACTGGCTAATCTTGTTACCACTCTTGAATCACATTTCTGATCTTCTTTTGATAAAGCTTGGAATATGATTGTATATCTTCATGGCTGACCTTCATGGTGAGCTAGATCCAGATATTAATGATGTGATTTTGTATCGGATCTAGAATTACTTCATTGACGAGCTAGATCCAGATATTAATGAGGTGATTTTGTATCGGATCTAGGATTACTTCATTGATGAGCTAGATCCAGATATTAATGAGGTGATTTTGTATCGGATCTAGGATTACTTCATTGATGAGCTAGATCCAGATATTAATGAGGTGATTTTGTATTGGATCTAGAATGATTTCATTTATGAGCAAGAGACTTGGCAAATTATTTATGCCTTTTTCTTTTGAATGAATTGTTATCAGGATATAGTAAAGTAGGTAGGACCAAGAAGGTCCGTTATCAAGTTTGGTAAGCCAAGTGAGTCTTGGTCTTCATTTTACTTCACGAGTCTTTTCATTTATATTTACACAGATACCTCCGAATGCTGCTAATGGTAAAGTTAAGTTGATGAGTGGAGAAAAGCTGCTACTGGAAAACCGTAAAATTGCGGCCTTACGCAAGCAAGCCTCAGTGATCAAGACAGCACAAGATGGAGATGAAAAGAAAATGATATTTCAGGTATATGTAACTCATTTTTTTGTCTAAGTAAAATAATTAAATAAGGACATCAAAATTGTGTGGGTAGATTTTGGCAACTTACTGTGTATTTGTAAAAATTATAGCACCTGAAGTAACAACAGAAAGATGGAAAATTATATTTTGATATGCAACAAGTGTAAGTAATAAAGGAAAACATTTCTCAGTAGTTCATATATTTCCAAGAAATAGTCCAAAGATGAAGGAAAATGTGGTACACAGAAGAAGCCACCAATCTTTGATATATAGTTATGTATCCCTTCTAGAGGCCTTGATAATGCATTGGTAATGTATTCACTTAGCACATTTGCAGTTCAAAAGTTTTTATCTCTTAGTGTTGACAAGCTCGTAGGTTGTCCATCCAGTGTAGTCTTCTCAAAGCTCTTCAGTTTACCCTAACACAATTACCACATTATGCCAACATCTTGGACTGGACCATTCAGGGTGCATTATATAAAAGGGTCCACGATATTGAGGCTCTAGAGATCTTGTTGTTGAAGATTTCAGCACAAGAGGTGGCTAGTTTATTTGATGGAGGAAGAAACCTGGAAAAAAACACCAACCAGTGGAAACTTTCTTACATACCCACATTGACCAAGACTGAGATCGAACCTATGTGGACAGAGGTGAGATGCATGAGTAATCTCTAAAGGCAAGTGCCTTAGACCTCTTGGCCACCCGAGCCCATGAGGCTGTAATAAAGAGCTAGGTGAAAATATACAAGTCATTCCAACATGAATAGATCACACTCCCCTTTTTTGTTTTGGTATGGTGGAGTTATCCCCCTTTAGATGAATTCACATATCAAGTATCATGTTTGTAGGTGAAGTAGGATTTGTTTATTTGTTTTATTCATTGCACCTTTTACAACTTGGACTCAGTTTAAAATAAAAACTTATATGGACACATTTGCATATCATAAATGCAGCAGAAAATGGCAAACCTCTTGCTTGGTTTTATGAAATCTCCACCATATGATGTTCTGGATAAGAAAAAAGAAAACATCAGTTTTAGCTTGTTACCACTCTGGAGTCTTTTATTTCTGATTTCCCCCTGTGGGTCAGGTATTTTAGAATAGGCGCAATGCATCCTTACTGCATGTCATAATAGGTGACTAAGTGGAGGTGTAACCTCTTACCAATTTGTTGCGACCCAGGTTGAGGGAGGAAAGGACCCTAGTAGACAAAAAGTAAACGGAAACTAATGAGTGACTTCCTGATTCAGCATCTACTTCTTAATAGACAGGTGGTCAGGATGGGCAAGGTCTTTACAAATTGGCATGTCACATCAAGCCCTGTGAGGGTTCTTTTCTCACTTTCTCTGTAACTGTTTTATTTGTACTATCTTGATATCATCAGTGCCACTACAGTTCACTCTGTTGTTTTCCCTTCTTTTTTCCCTTCTCAGAAGATTTCCTAGAAGGAGGTGTCTTAATGGGTCAGTCAGGAGGCAACTTCCTAGAAGGAGGTGTCTTAATGGGTCAGTCAGGAGGCAACTTCCTAGAAGGAGGTGTCTTAATGGGTCAGTCAGGAGGTATCTGTACCTGCTGAGTATACCATCTGTGTATCTCTGGCACTTGAAAAATGTCCCCTTGTTGGACTCTGTGATGGGTGTGTCTGCAGAAAACCTTTTTAAAAGATATGGACATCACACTTAAAAATCACTCTTTTTTTAACACATACTCTAAAATTGCTGACAGGTCCTTAGGAGGAGCTTTAGTTTTTGTGAACAATAGGGCACAGCACAATGCCATTCCATTCCATGAGACACAAATTACAAGCCATTGCTGTAAGCAACACTCTTCATTGAGTGATTATTGTTTTCTTCCATTTATATATCACCAAACACCAATTTACAACTAAATGAATCAGACAGTCATGTCCATCAGGTGCCTGTCTGGCATAGTAGTGAGCGAGCAAAGCATTGATTCAGGAAGTGAAAATTTGGATGAGCTGATGTTAGTGAAAAATATAATTTGGAGCAGAGTTATCCAAGAGACACTACCTGTAAACTGTGGAAAATTGTACATGACAAGCACAGAACAGTTTCCCAACTTGCTAGATATCCATATCCCCTTTTGACGACAAATATTCTTGGCACAGTACAGTATTCATACATAGAAAAGGAACAGATTAAGTTCAGAAACAAACAGATACACAGCTTGTATAATTAATGGAGACATGTTCAGAAAATTTTAATGTGAATAGAGCTGTAACAGAATGGAGCAGGAAGAAAGAGAGATGGATATTTAACTGTTAGGTAAATATTAAAATATGGCTGTTTCCTCTTCCTGCCCCCCTCCTCCCTATGTTGCATTGTACCCTTTTACATGCCAGAACCAGACAGTGCTCAAAAAATCTGATAGCCTGATGCCCAGGGCCCCTCTAATTTTAGTTCGGGCCCGTCTTGTATTCCAAGTTAGGTGCCGATCAGACTTGTCAGATTTTTTTAGTTTAAGTGAGGATACTTGGATCTCACTGATGAAACGAGTAAATGTACTTTCAAGATGTTGACATACATGCCATAACACAACACAATCTAAATCAGATTACCTCTGTCCAATGTGAAGTTGACGTTTGATTTTAATCAAATGGAAGTTTTGCTAAAAATAAGATGTTTTACTCCCAACCCCCCCCCCCCCCAACATGGTCATGTTTCAAGAAAACACATTTTTCAGTAATCTTAAAAAAAAAAACCAAAATACAACAACAATAAATAAATACAAACAGAAAAATTTTCAGTCTATGCCTGTTACATGTAGTATGTATAAATGGTAATCCGTAATGATTGGAACTGATATAAAACTATCCCTTGGGCAGTTTAAATTGCAGCAATGAAAGGAAAAGAGGTCAGCTATAAAATCGAAGTTTCACATTAACTGGCTGACAATAACTAGTGAGTTGTGTTGAAAGTTGCAGTGGGTGAACCCATTGTGCTGATTTGCATAGGTAGTATCAGGAAGTGGAACAATCCATTATAGGTAAATCAAATAGATGATAGATGCAAGAACAAAAGTTATTACATATTATTGCTTTGACTGAGAATGTTTAATATTTTTTGTGGGGGACATGTAGTGGTCAGCCATGAAATTTTATGGATGTTGGCCAAAGCATGTTTAAAGGTGAAATTGGGGAAGGCGACTATTGCCCCCACCCCCTTGCCCCAATTTGTGAGCACCCATGGGACGCGCCATTTCTCCCTGTGACCAGCCCCCATTTTTATATTCTGGTCAGATGTGGCTAAACTGCATAATAGCTAAAGGTTAGACTTAAGTACACAAGCATAAGGCCAGTGTGATTAATTAACAGTTAATCCTTATTGCATTTATCTTGTCAAAAGGACTGCCCTTCAGACATACTTCAAAGAAACTGTGTGCTACAGTGTTTGTATATATTCACCAGCAATTTTTTGGCAAATAAACGATGCTATATTTCGTAGTAACTTACAATGCCTATGACTTCATTTTAACAGTTCAAATCTGCAGTAACAAGTTACCATACATGTGTTTTTCCCATGTTTTATATCCCACCTTATTTCTTTAGTTTAATTCTTAAGGCATGTAACACTGTTTACTAAATAAAATATTTACTCTGAATTAGTTCTTTGGCAGACCTGCCAACTCTTACGATTTTGCCATAAGTCTTACAAAAATTACACTTAAAATATGGACTTACGTCATACTAGCAAAAACTACAGAAAAAAGATCGTTGCCGAAAAATCCGGATAAATGGTTCATTTGTGTTTTATTTGGATCCGGGTTTCATCTTAGAAGTAGTGCATTTAGTCAGGGAACCAGACTAACTTGACAGCAGTACCTCAGACGCTTTAAAATGCACCTATTTGTTCATGCGAAGCATCTGCATGATCAGACTGTTGATAGAATTGTTAAGAATGGTGTCCAGAAAGCGATGCATGTTTAAAACGAAAGGGAAAATAAGCTTCTAGAAAAGTGTTAATAATCAACATGGAAGAATAAAAAGGAGTATTCAGATTCTTGTGAATAAAAGCTGGAAAGGACAGAATTACGTTTATTGGACATCACGTGCCAATTTGAGTATGTCTCTTGGCGGGAGATATGATTGCCATTGTCATGTGAAATGGAAAGAATTTCCAAGAATTATGTCAAGTTGAGAGATAGCAACAGCCATTGAGCTGCATCGGGTTAGGAACTAGAGTTTGTGCAACTGTACTAGTGGTAAATAAAGACTGTGTGTACTTTACAAACTTTTTAGTTGAACATAATATTTATCGTCGATGTGTCAAACTTTTAATTATGTTTTCCAGCTTTACAATAGCAGTTATTGATATTTTGTTACACCTTACTGAAAACTGGTAAATCTTACGGAAAAAAATCAACTGCCTTACTGAGACGGACTTGTCAGGGCTAGCAGGTCTGCTTTGGGGGCACATATATTGCGTGGTATTTTTTGTTTTATTCCTTCTTTTAATTTTACCATGATAATTAAAGTTTACATACATAGTAGAGGAATGCCAGGTGTTTACTGGCCAAGTTTCTTTGGCGGAAATGGAGATGTGATTTTGTTTGCAGAGACAATTACACTGCATTCACAATGATCTTTTATGGGATTAAAACTAATTGGCAACAAAAAATTTTATATACTATAGTACTGTTGTAGGGGTTTAAAAAATCTGAAATTTATGTGAATAATGTTTAATCTTAACATTCTGTTTACTGAAGAAAACAAAACTTTGTAGTGTGACATTATTTCATCACAACAGTATTCGCAAATGATAAAATAGAATATGGAATCGGTGGATTGCATACATTATATCTATTTATGTATGTTTATTGGGGGTTTTTTTGAGAAATGAAAGTTAACAGACATAATGTAATAATTGGGAATCCTCTGCAAAAAAATTAGGAGATATTTTAAGATCAGGAGATGGGTGTGGAAATACCTCCACAGTTGGGAGGTTTTTCTCCCAGCTTGAGAGTTGACAGATGTGAAATATCCGGGCTTGTGGAATTTCAGTCAGGGCTTGTGCATTTCTTTAAGTTGCCAGCCTAGGGCTTATGTCTAAAAAAAGTTTTCTTTGAGCCCTGACTAGAGTTGAAACTCCAGACTGCTTTTTACATGCAAAGTGGACATACTGATGATGTGTTGTCTAGGCCCCTTTGTTATTCCAGTATTAATCTTAGAACAAATAGCCTAGTCAAAGGCAAGTTCATTAGGATTGTGCCTAATGGAATGCAAATTTGTTAGGATTATGCCTAATTGAATGCAAGTTCATTAGAATTGTGCCTAATTGAATGCACGTTCATTTGGATTGTGCCTAATTGAATGCACATTCATTTGGATTGAGCCTAATTGAATGCAAGTTCATTAGGATTATGCTTAATTGAATGCAAGTTCATTTGGATTGTGCCTAATTGAATGCAAGTTCATTAGGATTGTGCCTAATTGAATTCAAATTCATTAGGATTGTGCCTAATTGAATGCAAGTTCATTTGGATTGGGCCTAATTGAATGCAAGTTCATTTGGATTGGGCCTAATTGAATGCAAGTTCATTAGGATTGTGCCTAATTGAATGCAAGTTCATTAGGATTATGCCTAATTGAATGCAAGTTCATTTGGATTGTGCCTAATTGAATGCAAGTTCATTAGGATTGTGGCTAATTGAATGCAAGTTCATTAGGATTAAGCCTGATTGAATGCAAGTTCATTTGGATTGTGCCTAATTGAATGCAAGTTCATTTGGATTGTGCCTAATTGAATGCAAGTTCATTAGGATTGTGGCTAATTGAATGCAAGTTCATTAGGATTATGCCTAATTGAATGCAAGTTCATTTGGATTGTGCCTAATTGAATGCAAATTCATTAGGATTATGCCTAATTGAGAAAAAAACATAGGTCTAATGGGTCATTTCCAGTATGACTTAAAATGCAATTAATTTTCAGTTCTTAATTTTCAGTTCTTTGTCTTTAGTTAAGCAATGCTTTAATATTAATCCTTTTTTGGGATTTAAGTTGTTTGTGTCTAACTAGGAAGATATGATTATACATCTTTCATCATTTATTTATATAACACCATGACTTGGATCAATTTTTCCAGATTGAGAAGTTTAACGCCACCAGAGAGGTGACCATTAAGAGAGCGGAGAAGCGATTGTTCCTTGTGAACAATAAAACATACCCAGGAGATACATGGTCTGTAGTTTGTTCCACAGACACTGACATCGGACAGAAAATTGTCAATTTCAGATCCAATGTCCAGGTGAACATTTTGTTTTCTTAGTTTTCTTCATTGTTTTTTTTTCCATCAAAGTATGTTGATTATGAATTTCTCACCTGACAAAATCCGATTAATCAATTTTAAGCATCAGAATAATATAAATTTACCTGGCATTGAGGTTATTAAACCCAGACTACCCAGGCAGTTGTAGTTATATTTGTCTGGAAAGGTCTGTGCAAACCAGATGAGATATTTCTGCTCCCTCCTCCATCAGCGTTTTCCCAGCTATTGTAGCCACATTTAAAAAGTTTGGTTTTTACCATTATGAAGTAATGGACCAATAATGCATTTAAAATTTTAATTTTTTGTAGATTTGAAATTTTTTTCAAAACTACAATACTTAGCTATAAGTCTATGCGATCTTATGTTATGGCCCTGTGTCTGTCTTGCATAATGTATAGTGTTAATGTTGATTCACAATAAAACAAGTGTTTTTTTTTTATAGAAAACTAGTGACATTTAATTCTTGAAACAACTGTCATTGTTGAAACTTGAGTTTTAAAAAAAATATTATGTTAGTAAAATATCGATGCCATCATTTTATTGTCAGTAATAGTGAAATTTCTGCATATTCCTGAGCAAACCTGAGTGCCACTATCATGAACTAGCTCTTTATGGGTAGGATTTGCATATCTAAAACTTTTTTAAAAATTCCACTAACTTTATTTATTTTGATACACCAGACATAATTAACCTGATAATACTTACCTTTATTGAGTTGAAACTATGCAAGAAATACTTCCACAAATTGGAGATCAAAACGCAGTTGGCACTTAATTTGTTCTCAGAAACACTTGCAGACATAGATGTGACAGTTTAATACAAGAGGCCTTGCAGCATTTATGATGATTACACTGAAACTGAATTAAAAGATAGAGCTAAAACATTAATTTGACTTTGCAAAACTTATTTATTTGGCATTTCTTTCTTAAAGTTCTTCCAACAGCAGGCATTACTGCATATAAATTGTCAGTACTTTTTTGAATATATGATAATAATGGAAATTAGTGGCAATCCAAACATTCCAAGAGCATTGGTAAAATTATTGCTTAACAAAGATAAACATAAAAATTATCTGCTTTTTGTTCTCCACAGGTGAGAAACCATTTAGCTGTGGAGGTAGAGGTGCTTTACACTGGTGAGAATGGTGTCAAGCCCTGTGGCATGGTTGCAGCTGAAGGCATTCTGAACCTGCCTCTACATGCTGTGTATAACACAGAGGGAGCTTTTTACTTCTGCCCACAGAAACCAGGGTGTGTATGCTCATCATCAAGGAAAAGTGTGTGTGTATGTATGTGTGTGTGTGTGTGTATATATGTGTGTGTGAGTGTATGTGTGTGTATATGTGTGATTTGGTATTTGTAACAGCTAAAACAATTTTTTAGTCATATTGCTATGATGTCTGCAATGTGGCAGTATATAGTGATGTTTAGCACTGGGGCATCATGCTACAGACATGTAGCATGATGTCCCACCCAGTCACATTATCCTGACACCAGGTCGACTAGTCCTAACACTAACCTCTTAATGCTGAACACCTAGTGAGGCAGCTGTTAGTACTATTATTATAAGTCTTTGGTATGACTCGGCTGGGGTTTGAACCCATGACCTCCCACATCCAAGGTGGACACTAACCAATAGGCCACCTCATCAAGGAAAAGTTATAACATAATTATTCCAGTTTCAATGATGTAAACATTTCATTCTCCTTCAAACACGTTCCCCAATCACATTACATTATGAATATTAGCCTGCTACCTCACGAATCCAGCCCTACAGAAGGTTGAAAATAGTCCTTTTCTGTCAATTTCAATTGATGAAGGGCGATAACTCTTGCCCATTACCTCCCCTTAGCACCACTAGGTGTCAGTAAATTTTAGCTACGCTGAAGTACAGGATAATATCATACAGTTTACAATCCAAGCCATTTTGTAATAGACACATTCCAGTGTTCTTTTGGATTTATTGTGTAGATTAATGATCCTGCTGAAGGTTGTATACATTCTTTTTTCCAATTTCTGTCAATCTTTTTTCCAATTTCTGTCAATTTGAGTGATTTGTTTCACTTTTTGGGACTTTGTCCTTTTAAAACTACATAACACCACACTTTCGTTGACCTATGCAAGGTCATTACGAGTTAGTGTGACTTTAACTTTTTTTGCTTGCTTCATTTGTAATGGAGTTGGATTTAGTGATTTTTTTTTACATGCTACATTGCTAATTTATGCTTTGTTTTTCCTTGTGTAGTTCCAGTAGAACTGAATGCTTGAAATGCATAAATTCAAAACATGTTCTATAAGTTTTGTGTGTGAGACTGACTTTTTTTGAATCCTTCATTAGTAACATGGATTATCTTTTTATATTATTAGTTTGATGAATTAATAATTTATGCTTTGCTTTCTCTTGTGCTGCTTCAGCAGAATGTCATTTAAATGCGGTTTATGCAATTTTTCCCATGATTCTTGTTTATACTGAATATAAGTATTCTTTATACTAAGTATGTAATAAGCAGCATCTGTAAATCTGGTCACAGGAAGTCTGGGCTGCCGTTTTAGGTAGTTAATCACATACTGATTAGCTAATCAATGCTATTAGCTAGTTAGTCACATACTGATTTGCTAATCTATGCTATTAGCTAGTTAGTCACATACTGATTTGCTAATCTATGCTATTAGCTAGTTAGTCACATACTGATTAGCTAATCTATGCTATTAGCAAGTTAGTCGTATACTTATTTGCTAATCTATGCTATTAGCTAGCTAGTCACGTACTGATTAGCTAATCAATGCTATTAGCTTATTAGTCACATACTAATTTATTAATCTATGCTTTGTTTTCTCTTCTTATGTCATTTCGGGAGAGATGTTTACTAAATGCATGAAATGCACTTTCATAACAATAGTCCATTCGGCAATGAAGGGAAGGAAAGATTGAATAAGTCAAGGAAGACAACCTACAATTCATTTTTGGTAATACTGACTTGGTAGGGAGTATTCCCCAATTTTAGACAGCATAGTGCGTGTAAGTCCAAGCATGGCCTTTGGCTGGAAATAGCTGGCTGCCCAGCTGTTACTGAACCATCGAGCCATTCAAACATGGGGACCTTTTTTGTATTGGTCCAGCCAACTATGATATACAGGGTCTTAGTTTTAGATCCTTCCATCTAACCGTACCTATGGTATCATTCCCTTTCTGTGACAGAGATTTTAGTTAGAAATCATTCTGCCAAGCAGTACCCTTGGAGCAACTGTTACCAGCTGGGGTTCGAACCCACGACCTCCCACATCTGAGGTGGACACTCTAACCAATAGGCCACCTCATCAAGTAAAAGTAATAACTTAATTATTCAAGTTTAAATGATGTAAACATTTCATTCTCCTTCAAATATGTTCCCCAGTCACATTACATTAGGAATATTAGCCTGCTACCTCATGAATCCAACCCTACATCAGGATGAAAATAGTCCTTTTCTGTCAATTTCAGTAGATGAAGGTACCTGGACAAACATATGGTAAGTTCTATTTCACCCCAAGGCATGAACAATCTCCTTTCTTTTATACATATTGAGACTTTCTAGTGAACTGGGAAAAGTCTGCCTTTGTCCATCCCAGAATTTTGTCCATCTGGACATGGAATTTTACCCACCTTCCAGTTTACCATACACTCCATCATCTCTTGAGTTCCAGACCCAAAGGCTTGCACTTTGATGCATGTTCAGTCATTTGGGAGGGGTTGTGGGAATTTGCCTCTCCATCAAAGGCTACAGCCCCATGATATTGGACACATTCTGCCATCATAGCAAACGTGATTTAGCATGATATAGACCTCTCAGATCTTGTATTCTTTTTTGGATTCAGTTGACCAAAATCCCTCACTCAGTTTCCAAAATGGAACCAATCCTGGGTTTTAACATGGCTCATTTTGAAACCATTCATACCTCTAGCCCACACTTTGCTAAAGTCACTATCATACAAGTTATGTTTCCTGATAGCTTGAGCTTCCGCATGCAGGGTATGTAAGCTTCATGCTCTTTATGTTGACCTGAACTCTCTTCTGTTAAGATCGGAGGGTTCAGTGGCTCTCTTGACACAACCGGTCTGTGTAACCCAGAATAGGTTACCATCTGTTGGTAACCCAAGAATTGTCACTTGCTCACTCTCTTCCATAGACAGGTTGAGAATAGCATTCATGCAAGATTCTGTTTGCGCTCTCAAGCACTACTTGAAGCACACACAGACATTTTGTGGCAAACACCTCTTCCTTCTTGTGTGAGCCGAAACACATATCACCTCTCAAGTCCTTGCTTTGTGGCTGAAGTGGGAATGATGCTCGGTTTACTCTGATGTCTCACCAGATCAGATTTGCCTCATGAAGATTACTGCTGAGAAGTATTGAGCCATCTCTGCGAGCCTCGCATTTGAACACAACATTATGATCTGAGATTTAATAGAAGCTGTTGGCTGTCATACAGAGTCAACCTTCTTGAGCCGTTGTCTCAGAGATTTGGTGCCACGAAAGCAAATCTTGAATCTGAGGCCCAGTGGCAGTATCACCAACTAGATCAATCAATACAGACAGTTAGCTTCACAAGAGTTGCCGATTAAATTTTGTTGGTAAGATGATTTCAGTTTTCATTTTCTTAACTTATATTAGGGTCACATGTCAAGTGACCCCAGACTGTGTCGCTGTAATTAGGAGAATGGGTTTTTGCTTACATGGGGAATTCAGCTATTCTTTCCAAGAAGAACACCAGAAGTAGAGGTCAGATGCTCAGCATCCCCTCCTCCTATGACTTATTATCCCAATATAATGTGATTGAGGAATGTATTCAAAGGAGAAAGCAAATTTTTAAGTTAATTATGTTTTTCTGAGAATACTTACCCAATCAGATTACTTAAAACCCCTCCCAAGCACCCTGCTATGTGAGCATTTTTGTTGGTATCTTACTCAGCTAAAATTAGCAGTCCTGGCGGTGCCTAGGGGAGGTAATTGGCAAGAGTTATTGCCCTTTGTCTCTAAGACATATAAAAAGATTATTTTCATCTTTTAGAAGGGCTGGATTTGTGAGGTAGCAGGCTAATAATCCAAATATAAAGTGATTGGGTAAGTATTCTAAGAGAAACTTAATTTACTTAAAAATTTGCTTTCTGCGAGATTGTAATTGTTCCATTTTAAATGCTGTAAACATGACATTCTATGATAAACTTACCAAAATTTATTTCATTGTACATCTTAATTTTTAAACTATAAAGATATGAGAGAAAAGCAAATTTAGATGTAAAATGCATGTATTTCTTTCATGTTAATAGAGTTATAATTGTACCTTTTTTGAAAAGTTGTGTGATTTTTCCTTCAGATGATGCCCTTTAAAATTTGAGACAAAGAAGTCTTTAATGAATTGCAAAAAAAAATAAAGCTTGGCATTTCAGGCAAAAAGACCACAACTTCTGTCCATTACTTTGCCTTGCAACCAGTCGGTTGAATTTGTTTTAAGCTTTTGCTACAATACACGCAGCATTGTGCTATTTCTTTTTTCCATCCAGGATTTTGGGTTTTTATTGTGTCAAGTATTCTGCTATAGGTGGTATACATTTGTCACATTAATGGACTTTGTCAATCAAAATGAAATGATTATTCTTCTTCAAATACGTTACCTGATCATAATACTTTAGGACTATAATACCTTGCAAATCAAGCCCTCTAATCTAGCCAAAAGGCTAAAAGTTGTTTGCCCATGTAGGTTGCAGTTAGAGTGGTCTCCCAGAATGCATTTTTATGTTCATGTATTGTATGTGCTGTAGTAATCCTGGCGACTGTTTGGAAGTCACCATATCTCACTACCACATTTGAGCCTTATCCAGAAATGGCTTGGGATTCTTCAATTACTACAATTACTCACTTCATCATAAGGAATTTGACAGGAGGATACAGATCAATAATGATGCCTATGTTGAATAATGGGCTGCTTACATTGATCAACACCAGTATGCTATCCCCCTCCCCAAAAAGAGTGTTTTTCCAGTCAGCCGACCATCCCTATTTTTTATTGCCAACCTTTGTCCAGTACTTTTGAGCACTTAGTAGTTTATATATACTTATCATATATATATATATATACACACTACCTATCTATCCTAATTTTAAATTCAGTGTAATAAGAAGCACTCTTATTTCTTTTGGGCCTATTGGGCCTACTTTACCTGCTGGAAATGATATGGACCTTGCCTAAAAAAAACAAACAATGGCTCAGTTTCATTCAGCCATCATATATTCTAATACAGCTTTTTTTCACACAAAGTGATGGGTGGCAGGGATCAGTGTCATCCACTCCTCCCTGGCATCATATTATGGGATTCTATATTGCAATCATAGTGTGTAGCTCCTGTGTATATTGCCATCTCTACCCAGTATGGCCACCAAAGTGCCAATCAGTTCAAAGACAGCTTCAGTTCTTGCAAGAATCATATTTCAGCCTGAGTTTCTCTCGAACAGAGTATATCTTCTGCAGGAACATGCATTGGATTCATTTCAATGGTGGCTTCAATTTTTACAAAGTACCATCTCACAGTAAGAGAATCCTTTACTCACTGAAACTGCAGGCATCGGTGTCCAAGGTTGGAGCCATTTATGGAGCCATTGCAATGATACTATTATTCAAATGGCAATGGAAATTTTTGCTCCTTGGAACAAACAATGCATATGATTTCCCATATGGAAGAACTTCACATGGCTTACATCAGTTTGTCCAACCTTCAAGTAGACAAGTACAAACTTCTATATGGATGTAAGAACAAGCAGTGGTGTGGACATCTACCTTCCATCACTTTAGGACAGTGACTTTTTCTGGATTGTCTGTTGCATATAAACATTCTTGAGCTGGAAGCCATACAGAAAACTTTCCATTCCTGGCAAGAGAATCTGCATTGAAATGGCGTTAACATTCTGACTGTTGATTCCGCAGTGGTGAATTATTTCAGAATGCAGGATGGAAACAAAGTCTCCCGACCTTTGTACTCTTCGTGGGCATTTCTAAGCTGGTATCATCAATGACAAATCCATGGACATGTTCATCATATTTTAGGTCAACTACAGATATTAGTGGACTCACTATCCCAGATAAATCGACTAATACAAACAGAAAGATTGCTTCATCCCTCAGTTTTTGCTTGCCTATGTACCTGCTAGGTTTAACCACTGGACAATCTATTTGGCAACAAGGGTAATGCAAAAGTTCCAATCTTTGTCTCACCAGTCGCTGATGCAAAGGCTTGGCCAATTGATACTCTTTCTGTAGGGTGGATTGGCTTTGAGGCATAAGTTTTCTGTTTCCAAATGTGATACAGAAAGCAGAAGAGTTGGAGTGTCACCTCTATTGTACACATAAGATTGCCCATCAGACTATTATATATAAGATTGCCTGTCAGGCTATTGTACATATAAGATTGCCCATTGGACTATTGTACATATAAGATTGCCCATCGGACTATTGTACATATGATTGCCTGTCAGACTATTGTACATGTAAGATTGCCCATCAGACTATTGTATATGTAAGATTGCCGGTCAGGCTATTGTACATATAAGATTGCCCATTGGACTATTGTACAAATAAGATTGCCTCTTGGACTACTGTACATATAAGATTGCCCATATAAGATTGCCCATCGGACTGTTGTACATATAAGATTGCCTGTCAGACTATTGTACATATAAGATTGCCTGTCAGACTATTTTACATTTAAGATTACCTATCGGACTATTGTACATATAAGACTGCCTGTTGGACTATTGTACGTATAAGATTGCCTACCAGACTATTGTACATATAAGATTGGATGTCGGACTATTGTACATATAAGATTGCCCATCGGACTATTGTACATATAAGAATGCCTGTTGGACTGTTGTACACATAAGATTGCCTACCAGACTAATGTACATATAAGATTGCCTGTCGGACTATTGTACATATAAGATTGCCCATCTGACTATTGTACAGTTGATAAAATTGACGCATAATAAAGTTAAGAGATACTTTACATTCCTGTGTTCTTACAGTGGTTGATAAACCTGCTTAATTAAATGGTCAACTGGTAAGCTCTATTGAAATCGTCAGCTGGTAAGCAATGTGAGATGGTCAGCTAAGCTGTGTAAGCTTTGAGAAATGGTCAGCTGGCAAGTTATGTACGCTATCTGAAGTGGTCAACTGGTAAGTTATGTAAATGGTAAGTTATGTGAAATGGTAAGTTATGTAAATGGTTAGCTGGTAAGTTATATAAGCTTTGAGAAATGGTCGGCTAGTATGTTATGTTAGCTAGCTGAAATTGTCAGCTGTTAAACTATGTAAGCTGTCTGAAATGGTCATTTGGTAAGTTATGTAACCTATCTGAAATGGTTGGGCCCACATGGTCCTCTTGTTACAATCTTAGAGCTTTGATTTCAATGGGCACCATGTAGCTATTGTTTTGCTGATGTGCCATTAACTGCTTAGCCCCCATCTGCATCATCTTAAATGTCACCTCATGTCTATGTGCCATTAACTGCTTAGTCCCCATCTGCATCATCTTAAATGCCACCTTATGTCTACGTGCCATTGAATGCTTATCCCCCATCTGCATCATCTTAAATGTCACCACATGTCTATGTGCCATTTACTGCTTAGCCCCCATCTGCATCATCTTAAATGTCACCACATGTCTATGTGCCATCATCTGCTTAGCCCCCATCTGCATCATCTTAAATGTCACCTCATGTCTATGTGCCATTAAATGCTTATCCCCCATCTACATCATCTTAAATGTCACCTCATGTCTATGCTTGACTTGTTATGAGTAAGTTAAAATTTTTTAGTTGTACCATTATAATTAAATAAATTAATTTTGAACTTGTAACACCCTGTATTATAGGTACAGAGCTTCCAAAGAGTCCATCAGCTGGAGAGGGGCTGAGAATACTGGACAGAAACTGATTATCTGTGAGGGAGAACCTGGTCACACACCTTTCTTCTTCAATGTAAGAAAATCAAATCTAGAAGTATAACATTTATTAAAAAAAACAGCCATTGGAATGCCTGGTATCAGTTGTATGTTACATGGTAGGTCTTGACTTAAAATCTTAAATATTTTCATATTCATAAACTTCAGAAAGTCCAACTAAAATATTTGAATGCCATGAATCACTCAAAGTCAATGGCTGGTCACAACCATATAAATACCATTTGAAGATCTTGAATATAGGTCAGCAATATAATGAGGGAGTACTGTATAAGGTGGTTTCACTACAAGGTGTTATACTGAGGTTTCCATGGACAACATTATAATGAGGAGTACTTATAAGGTAGTTTCACTATAAGGTGTTGTACTTGAGTTTTCATGGACAACAGTGTAATGAGGGAGTATTGTAAGGTGGTTTCACTATGAGGTGTTATACTCGGGTTTCTGTGGACAACAGTGTAATGAGGGAGTATTGTAAGGTGGTTTCACTATGAGGTGTTATACTCGGGTTTCTGTGGACAACAGTGTAATGAGGGAGTATTGTAAGGTGGTTTCACTATGAGGTGTTATACTCGGGTTTCTGTGGACAACAGTGTAATGAGGGAGTATTGTAAGGTGGTTTCACTATGAGGTGTTATACTCGGGTTTCTATGGACAACAGTGTAATGAGGGAGTATTGTAAGGTGGTTTCACTATGAGGTGTTATACTCGGGTTTCTGTGGACAACAGTGTAATGAGGGAGTATTGTAAGGTGGTTTCACTATGAGGTGTTATACTCGGGTTTCTGTGGACAACAGTGTAATGAGGGAGTATTGTAAGGTGGTTTCACTATGAGGTGTTATACTCAGGTTTCTGTGGACAACAGTGTAATGAGGAGTACTTATAAGGTGGTTTCACTATAAAGTGTTATACTTGAGTTTCCATGGACAACAGTATAATGAGGGAATACTGAAAGGTGGTTTCACTATAAGGTTTTATACTCTAGCTTTCAACGATAGTATTATAATGAGGGAGTACTTATAAGAATTAGGCAGAATGGTTGTTATGTGTCAAGCTAATACATACAAATAGTGGATTAATCTCATTAACATTTATTCATAGATATGACCTTTATCAGTGAGACTACATTTAGTGAAAAGGAATTTTGATATTGTTCTTTGGACCTCAGTATGAATATTGCTACAGAAGCGAACAGCTGTGATCTACATTTACTCTAGACAAATTTCATTTGTCTGCTTTCGTTAAATTTTAAAATCAAAGCTATGCCTATAATTCATAAAAGAGAGAAGTGCTCCTTGTGAAATTTTAAAATGAAACCATGCTTACGATTAAAATAAGAGAAGTGCTCCATGTTAAATTTTAAAACGAAAGCATGCCTACGATTAAAATAAGAGAAGTGCTCCATGTTAAATTTTAAAATGAGAGCTGTGCCTATGATTCAAAACAGAAATACACCTTGTTAATTTTTAAAATGAAAGCTATGCCTATGATTCAAATAAGAGAGAAATACTCCTTATGCCATTTGTTGGTGGTATGTTTAGGTCAGTCTGACATAACAAGCCATAAATCAGAAAAAAACTTTCTATTTCAGTTTTCATTCTTTCTTTTCTTTCTCTCTCATGGTGATCAGACTCCACTGAAGAATATTTAGGTCATTGTTCTAAATATGTATTCTTTGTGGTTCACTTTCTGAAACGATTGGGTGATTACAAAAACTTGAGCAGACTGGTCTAAAGCGCTCTCCATTATGGATCACTGCCATCTCACCTCTGTCTGCGCCGGTTCAAGTCTCGGATTCAGCCAATGTGGGTATGTGAGAAAGCTTGCCAGTAGCTTCTCGTGGGTAGGTGGTTCTTTCTGGGCTTTTCCGGGGTTCTTCCTCCACCATTAATACTGGCCGCCATGTATAGCCTATCGTGTGCTGAAAAATGGCATTAAACCCCACAACAACAACAACAACAACAAAAACTTGAATTAGTAGAAATTCAAGATAAAATTTCACAGTGGCACTTTGAGTTTTCAGTTTTCTGTAATTTATATAGGTTGTACAGTCAAGTTTGTGTATTGCAGATGACAAACATGAATATAATACTAGGTATATTTTGGGGTTTTATTGACATTCTTCTCTACCTTTTCTCACTTGTTACATCCTTAATTTAAGTTTCTCCTATTAAAATGATGTTTGATTTTCCTCGTTACTTTTGTCATTTTTGAAATGGTAGGATGACTAGTTTATGATCTGAGTCTCAAAGTGTGACTGCAATATCTGGTTTTACAGTTATCTGGTTTGTACAGTTATCTGGTTTGTACAGTTGTCTGGTTTTACAGTTATCTGGTTTGTACAGTTAGAGTTTGCATTGCTTATTGTATTGCTTTGCATCAGGAGGAGATAGTACCTGTCGACAATCTGATGACATCTATTTTTGACCCTTGGTTGCAGACCCCTAAATTAAAACATTTCTCTTGTGACAAGTCATGCAAAGCAAAACCATTTGCTATGATTAAGTACTTGATGTAGGATATTTTAAAAAAAAGAAGAATATTTTAGGCATTCTGAATATAATTTCAGAAATTGCAGAAAATGTGTTGTGTAATTTAAGACCTCTTTCTGCATAATACGCATGGATGAACATGATTATGGCATATGCACAGGAAATTAGAAACACTGAAAAAACTATTAAAATCACTGCATTTGTTAAGTTATTTAAATCTGTTATGTATGAACTTGTAAACATTTCTTGAAATGCTGCATTCATTCTTATGGCCATATGTCAGCATCACATCAATACCAATTATTCTCATTTTACATCGTTTTTTATTCTTAGAATAGCATTCAAGTTAGTATAGTGCATACTTGGTGTCTAAAGTTGTCATTCCATAAAAATGTACAAAAAGACCCTGATATGCAGTATAGATATTGGACCTCTAATTATTTTCCAGCCAGAGAACCAGCTGTTGGCGCGTGAATAAAAACTAGTGTACTAAGATGTACCCACTGGCTGTAAATGGATTTAATTTCTTCCATTATGAATTTATAAACTTAAGTATATGTATCATAATTGACTACAAAATATTTACTTTCATTTTAATATCCTATATTTAATTTTCTGGTGACAAAATAATATATGGACTCATGATGCAGCGCTACATTTTTAGGTGTAGACCAAGGAGTGAAAAATAATAAAAAAGAAATTTATAAACAAAATATATAAATTTACTTTGAATAGTACGTGTACAAACATAAAGGGACCATGAATATCGATGTCTCTGCGTTATGTCCTTTAATCAGGTCTTGTGTCAATTAGCATCAGTTTCACCCTCCAAGCTGTCAATGTTCTCAATAGTTTGGTTGTTAGGAAGGCATTAGTTCTGATCCAGCACAATCTGAAATTGTTTTGTTTGAATTTCCATTTTTATGGGTCCTCAATTTCAGGTGTGTCCTTTAGTTGAAGACATATATTTTGAGGCAGCAGCGAGCAAATCGGCCAAGAACATTGTGTTCCACCTTCACCCGACTGTTGTTCTTCACAATCTTCTTCCCCATGACATCAGATTGCTGATTGAGGTAAGGATTGCTAATTAAACATATACATTGACCTCTAGTTTGGACCATGTCTATGAATCAACACTTGAACATTACTGGTGGTGTGATAGTTAATCAAAACATAGATTGAGAAGAAAAGTCAAATAACCATGCATTTTGCAATAATTTCACTAATCAGTTATAAATGTTTCATTCTCTTTCTTTTGGAATATATTGTTTTTACTGGTTTAATTTTAAAAAATATCTTCATCCCAATTCAGTATTTTTATAAAATCATTGACAGACCATTTCAGACATGTACTATTGCAGATTGTTGATCACCAGGCCTCTGAAGTTTTTGTGAGATAGCCTGGTGACTATTCATTTTGCGAATTCAGGAAAACAGAAACTGTTTCAGGTATTTCAGTAAAATATAGAAAACTTTAAATCAGTTTTCACAACCAGACATGACAGTCAGTAATTGATTTCAGTTTAATTTAGAAAAGAACCGAATGTACTCTACTTTCTCAGCACTTATGTGTACTATATCCAATGGCTGTCCGACTTTTCAACTGTTTCAATGTACTTAAGAATTAATTTGGACAAGAGCTCAATTTTTAAGCAATAATTACATGTTGTAGTTGAGTAATTAACGTGATCTGTTGTGATTGTAAGCTACATATTTCTTGTCTCATATCAATCCATGTTGGAAAATCTTGTATCACACTCTTATTCTTCCTCGTATCAATTATTTAAATTTTTTTTATTGTAATCTACTAAAATTTTGAAAGCTGTAATGTGCATAATTTCATGTAATCTGCTAAAGACTTGACATAAAAACTTGTAATATGTGCATAATCTGGCATTTAATATGCTAAACAAATTATCAACATCAGATGCTGCTTTCTCCATGACTTGACTCACAAATACTCTCAGATGAATTTACATTCAAGTCTCTAGTAAATCAGTTTCAGACTTGATGTATATATTGAGAGAGAGTTGTAGTGGTTGGAATTTCCCACCAGGTCATTGGAATTAGAGTCTGTTTAATTTCATTCGATAAAAATTTTTTCCATTAGCTTTTATTTCCCATGTGACATTCATTGCTTAAGGTCACTCTTGTCAACTCTTGGTCTGAAATTAATATTAACCGTCTAATATGCGTATGTATATGTCTGATATGAGTGCTCAGTATATGACCTGCTTACCTTCCTTAGTAGAGATATATGTTTGATCGTTTGATGGTTAACTAGCTCCCAAAGTAGTAGTTTGTTGGTGTTAATTACGGTTACGGCCTTTCCTTTTGGTTTCAGATCTTGGTCAAGAGTACATGAATATTGTTTTAATCTCGTGTATCTCTTGTATGCACTGACACAGTCACACTCACCATATACAGTTGGTATAATGTATTTATCCACTCTCCATATCTTTAGTGTATGATATTATCTAGTCACTAAAAATGATTGGTGTAATATATATATCCAAGAACTATAAATGGTTGGTTGGTGTAATGTATTTATCCACTCACCATACACCTCTCCCTCAACAACTCATGTACAATGGGGTACAAAAAAACAGACCGTGCTATAAGTGAGGGCAAAAGTTACCTAGGAACCTCCCAAAATATCGCTGGACATTGAGAAAACTGCGAGAGGTGGGTGTTGAACTGGGCTGTTTAATGACTGAATCGTTGTTTTATAATTGTGTCGATAATAATAGTCAGTAAAGCACTTTTTCTAATGAAGTTGTTCATTATTCTGTATAAGATAAAAATCCGAATCACACACACACCATACACATTTTTCAAATCAGATTCATCAGATTCGTTTTCAGGATTTACCCAACCATGTTTACCTCAGACAATAAAGATCTGAATATTTATTCTATAATTTAGATTAATATTAGCTATTTATTATGTTGCTTACAAAGTAAATATCACTAGTCAGGTAGACCATTATCTTGATTTTGGACTTAGGACAGTTACAAAATTTAGATGTACAAATAATCTTGAAGAAAACCAAAAATCAGTACAAATTAAATATACATAACAATACTTATATATCACAATTGGAAAGTTCCTTATGTACCATATTGGAAGTCCTATCTTCAGGATCAAGTTCACATGCCAATATTATCACTATTATCACACTTTACTTTCTACTCTATAACTTTAGTGTTTTCCATGTTACATTTGGAATACTGTAATCACTGATTCAAAATGGCCACCATAGTATGAGACTCTTAATTAACCACCTTCTGAAACATTTGGACATACAGCTGTACAGAAGAAAATACACTAGTTCTAAGTGTTACCAGCACTTAATATAGGTTGTGCATAAAGTGTCAGAGTAACTTAGCAAGCTCAGTCTCAAGGATATAAGTACAGACTTGCATGTTTGCATGTTCAGACAAAAGAACAGTAAAACAAATATGGCCACTTCTTCACAGTCTCAGTCGATCTACTCATTTTTCAAATCAGATTCATCAGATTCGTTTTCAGGATTTACCCAAGAGGATCTCTTAAATGATACAAAGAATATAGAAACACTCAATACTGAACAGAGGATCTCTTAAATGATATAAAGAATATAGACACACTCAATACTGAAGAGAAATACACACTTGAAATACATTCAACCTACCAAGATTGTGTAACACCAATATCAAACATGGCCGACTCCTCCCCTTCAGTTACAAACATTCTTAAAATCTAACATAATATGCAGAGTATAACAATCACAGCTGACTGAAACAAAATTCCAACAATCAATAAATTCTTGGATGAGAATCTACAGCAGGGAATCTCACATAACGGACTGATTGATATAAATCCATGGATGCACAATCTGCCACAGTATCTCTCTACATAAAAACTAGTAAAATTCATGTACCAAGGCCAGACTATACGAAATGGGTAAATTACTTTATCAACACTTGTCAGCAAATGGTAGACAACACCAGTTTGAAATTAATTACCTCTCAGCCAAGGGTTTCAGCACCCATCTCTGAAGCCAACATATTTCGAAATCCAGTCAACAGTAACACAGCTTTACATGAAGTAAACCAGATTGCAATCAGTGTGGAGGAAGCTTCAGGACCACAGTTAATGATAGGTGCAACAAATTCCTTTAGTTCCATGGAACCCATAATCAGACTTGCACCTTCTTGCAGTGCTCAGTAATGACAGGTAATCTCCAGGCCCAAGTAGAAAGGTTTGAACAGGAACTCTTTGTACTAAAATCAAAGAGTCTGCACAGGGTTCAAACGGGTAAACCAGGTATAAAAGTATTGTGCAAGGAAACCCAGGCAATACAAGACACAAACATGTCAAAGAACCAAAACACAAGGGCCTGTCGGGGCACTCAGACCATACCAAAACCAGCTATTAAAAAAAACATCATTATACACACAAACAGATGCAACCTCACCAATTAAACATGATGACTCTCTCCATCTACAGGTATTAGATGTGCAGAACCAAAAATTAGTTAAAGCACATACTGTAAACACTGACAATCATGTGTCTCACTCAACGTCAAATCCATGTGCAGAAGGAACTGCTCTAAAGACATCCTCCAATTACCCAAAGCATGAAGCTGAATTAAATACAAATACTAGATACAGCATGAAGCTAAATGAAATACAAATACTAAATACAGAATGAAGCTAAATGAAATAAAAATACTAAATACAGCTTGAAGCTAAATTAAATACAGATACTAAATACAGCATGAAGCTAAATGAAATACAGATACTAAGTACAGAATGAAGCTAAATGAAATAAAAATACCAAATAAGCTTGAAGCTAAATTAAATACAAATACTAAATACAGCATGAAGCTAAATTAAATACAAATACTAAATACAGCATGAAGCTAAATTAAATACAAATACTAAATACAGCATGAAGCGAAATTAAATACAAATACTAAATACAGCAAGAAGCTAAATTAAATACAAATACTAAACACAGCATGAAGCTAAATTTAATACAAATACTAAAAACAGCAGTCACAAAACTTTCAGTCAATCTAGTCAAGAAATCAAGAAGTCCATGCAATGCATCTGAATCCCCTACTTGTCAAAATCAGCAACATAATTAACACATTAGCCCCTGGAGGTTTTTGTCATTTTCACCTGAAATTCAAATAGGAAACACATTTTAAAAGCTATTTCTGAATACATCCTAAGACATCAACTTTCAGGTGATTTTCCAATAACCTAGTGCCTGGTTGTGTTAGAAACATTGCTTTTCATTGGCTGTTTGGCTCACGCATGAGCAGAAGGGTAAAAGTTGGAGTTTTTTTTGGGGAGGGGGGCTTAACACATTAACCCCTGGTGATGAGTTTAAGTGGCAGGAGGTAGTAGCCTACTGCTGAGCTCTGTAGCATCAAGGTCATGTATGATACACTAAAGTGGGTGGTATTATAGAAAGGTAGACAAATGTAGCTCTACAATGATACCCAAAAATCTGGAGTTTCTAGTTGCACTACAAAATACAGAGGGAAAAACCTCATTTTTTGGACCTGATTTTTTTCTACCCAAAATTTGCCTGTGGTTGGAATCTGATTTTGTGTTTGGATTTTAGACTTTTTGGTCTCAGATGTAAGGCAGACCAGTATGAACTGCAAACACACAGATGAACCTTTGCAAAAAGTAGGATAAGATGGGCATTTGGAATAAAGAGTGGTCTCAATATTAAAATAATGGGTCCGTTAAGACAAAAAAAACCAACAAAAAACAGAAACAAATAACTTCATGAGAATAAAGTACTTTATTGACAGTTATTTCCAGTGTGATTTTAAAATGAGTATTCAGCCATTAAACAGACCAGTTCTTCCCCCGCCCTCACACTTTTGTTGATGTCCAGTGACGATGGTATAATTTCATACTGTTATAGAGTGCCCTCGATAACTCGTGCCCTCGCTTATAGTGTGGTCTATGTTTTTGGACCCCATTGTACACATGTTATCGAGGGAGAGGTTTATATTGTTGGTGTTGCCTATTTATAAAAATACTGTCCTATTTTTTAAAATTTGAAACATATCTTTGTAAAATTTAAGTGTTGCAGGCTCAAAATGTTTGAATTTTTAATTGAAATTGTAGAACTCAGACTGACATACTGCAGGACTAAGCAAGTCCTAGGAGTGATGCGAGTGCTGTTAGTAATGTTTTAGACAATTTATTTGCCTTTACAGGGAACTAGTGATCCTATTGAACTGAAGAAAGGGCAGAACATCCCATTGGACAATGCTTGTGTAGGAAAAACAAACTTGGATGTTACCGTAAGTTGTTTGCATTTTCAAAAGTAGGGAAAAAAGACTTTATAACACTGTTATTGTTTTCCTCAAGATATCAGTAACTTAATTTTTCATAACAGTTTTAGAAAACCAGGCTTGAATCATAGTGTCTATAAAGTGAATAGTTGTCATACATTATAATATAGAATGTTGAGCCGTGCATTCATGATCACATTCACTGTGATAGAGGTATGTCATAATTGCATTGTACAATGGAATTTATTACGATCACATTCACTATGATATTCATGTCATAATTGCATTGTACAATGGAATTTATTATGATCACATTCACTGGGATAGAGCCATGTCATAATTGCATTGTACAATGGAATTTATTACGATCACATTCACTTTTGATAGAGCCATGTCATAATTGCATTGTACAATGGAATTTATTACGATCACATTCACTATGATATTCATGTCATAATTGCATTGTACAATGGAATTTATTATGATCACATTCACTGGGATAGAGCCATGTCATAATTGCATTGTACAATGGAATTTATTACGATCACATTCACTTTTGATAGAGCCATGTCATAATTGCATTGTACAATGGAATTTATTACGATCACATTCACTATGATATTCATGTCATAATTACATTGTACAATGGAATTTATTACGATCACATTCACTTTTGATAGAGCCATGTCATAATTGCATTGTACAATGGAATTTATTACGATCACATTCACTATGATATTCATGTCATAATTGCATTGTACAATGGAATTTATTATGGTCACATTCACTGTGATAGAGCCATGTCATAATTGCATTGTACAATGGAATTTATTACGATCACATTCACTATGATATTCATGTCATAATTGCATTGTACAATGGAATTTATTATGGTCACATTCACTGTGATAGAGCCATGTCATAATTGCATTGTACAATGGAATTGATCTATACTGACAGTAGAAGATACTGATGTGCTCACTTACAAGTCATTGTTTCTGTTTTTACTAAAAATTGGATTCATTCATAGTAGAAGTCATCTTATATGAGATACATACAAGCATTTTGATAAATCTAGAGGTAATGTTGGAAACAGTATATATAATATGAAAATGCAGGCAATTCAAATATTTTTACATTTTCAATCTCATAATGGTATTCATTACACAATATTTGTATTTGCAGTCAATTGGATTTTATTACTTTGAAAATATCACTGGTAAATTAAATATTTTCCACAATAATGTGAAGTCTCCATCAATTTTGTTTACATTGGTTGTTAACTAGCAAGTGTATTGCTTCCATTTTGGTGCAAGTCTGAATAACCTGTATTTGTATTGATCTTTGTATTTTGCTGTATATTTGATTTAATTTGTATTTTCATTTGCCATAAGTTTGATTAAATTTCCAAGTGATATTTCAAAAGTGTTCTGCCAGTGCACAATGCCCTTGGCTTGTACGGGCAGCACTTGCTTTGTTTTCAAGTTGACATTCCTTTGGATGAGCTGCAAATAAATTCTTTCTCAGTGCCAAGTAGAGTTCTGCATCTTCCTGTGCATATTTGACAGTAATTCCTTATCTTGCACCCTCTTTGTTTTCCCATGTAACAACCCTTTGAGAGAGCCACGAGTATGATACTTGCTCAATGCCAAGTGACACCCTCGTTGTTTTCCCATGTAACAACCCTTTGAGAGAGCCACGAGTATGATACTTGCTCAATGCCAAGTGACACCCTCGTTGTTTTCCTATGTAACAACCCTTTGCCAAGTGACACCCTCATCGTTTTCCTATGTAACAACCCTTTGAGAGAGCCACGAGTATGATACTTGCTCAATGCTAAGTGACACCCTCGTTGTTTTCCCATGTAACAACCCTTTGAGAGAGCCACAAGTATGATACTTGCTCAATGCCAAGTGACAGCCTCTTTGTTTTCCCATGTAACAACCCAATAATTGAATTCATGGATTTATGATTACAGTAGATTTAAAATGTCAAGCATTACTGATTTTAATGAATTTTTTTAAATAACTTGTCAAATTTATTGTTACATATTCCACTTAATATAATTCTATTTTATACTGGATTTGTCCGTATATTACCTATTCATCAATATATTTATGCAGTTTGACTTGTATATTTTTCCAGTATGCAACTTTGACTCAATGACGACAAATCACCTCATCAGACATCACTTACAAATTACACCCAAACTCGGGAGGGTCAAAGAGAAATTGGATTTTTTTAGCCCAAAAAGGGTGATGGTGATTTATAATTTATATAGTCAGCTTATAAACAAATATGTAGTGGTATATATTCTGCAAGTATATATATATATATATATATATATATATATATATATATATATATATATATATATATATATATAAAAGGAAAATATCTAGGATATTCTCTTTTCTTTTAAGATTTTAAACTACATGGGAGCTGAATGGATGGGAAATCGCTCTTTGGACATTGACATCCCAGAGCTGTCTGTTTGGAACTTTGAGTCATATGAAGGAAGCAAGAAAACATCCATGGTGAGATTACAGTTTTCATCTGGGACTAAATCTTGTTAAGTCATTCTTCCATAAGAAAGCTCTCTTGACACTGCTATCTACAGGTTTGGTTCCATTTTGGTGGAAAGAACATAATTCAGGAAAGGACAGGGATACAGTGAGGTCATTTGGCTGATACGTGTTCATGTGTCATTTCAAATGAGTTCTTTCCCATTCTTCAGAATAAGACAGATGAGTTCTTTCCCCTTACTTAGATTAAGACATGGGTTTGAATTTATTACATACATATTCATGTGCCATATTGAGTAAGTTCTTTCCCCTGATTCAGAATAAGACAAGTGAGTTCTTTCCCCTGACTCAGAATAAGACAGATGAGTTATTTCCCCTGACTCAGAATAAGACAGATGAGATCTTTCCCAATTCAGAATAAGATGTGGGTTTGAATTTACTACATACATATTCATATGCCGTATTGAATGAGTTCTTTCCCTGATTAAATATAAGACAGATGGGTTCTTTCCCCGACTCAGAATAAGGTACAAATGTGGGTAACTTTGAATTTACTATAGACTGTCTTGTTTATTCTTTCCAAATATTTTTTGCTATATATTGTGAATGGAATTCATTGCAGATTTAAATTGCTAAAGGTTTGCTTCAGTGCAACTAAAAATATTAGCAGGTTAATATATGTGTAAATGCCAAAATGGTTTTAATTTGCCTCTTGACACAAAAGTTTTACAGTGTATCAAATACTATAAGATGAAATGGGTAAGAAATATTTTTTCTTATTTAATATTATATAGTTGATCTAGTGTTCAGACGGATTATGTATTGCACTATGAAATTGAACTTTGTGCATTTTTACTGACTTCTACACATCAGTATGCTTCAGTAACCATATCAGACCTTTATAAATCTCCATTTGTTTTGAACTTATTCAGACCATGAAGCAGAAAATATTTAGAAAGTTTACAAGAGAGGGTATGTAGCAAATACAAAACTAGTAAATACAAAACTACATTTGTATTTCATTCTGCGTTAGGAAAAGAATTCATTTGATATAGATTATGATTGTGTCTTGGCCACATGTCCTCTATGTATCCCTGTGCCGCATGTCCTATATGTATCCCTGTGCCGCATGTCCTGTATGTATCCCTGTACCGCATGTCCTATATGTTTCCCTGTGCCGCATGTCCTATATGTATCCCTGTGCCATATGTCCTATATGTATCCCTGTGCCACATGTCCTATATGTATCCGTGCGCCGCATGTCCTATATGTATGCCTGTGCCGCATGTCCTATATGTATCCCTGTGCCACATGTCCTATATTTATCCCTGTGCCGCATGTCCTATATGTATCCCTGTGCCATATGTTCTATATGTATGCCTGTGCCGCATGTCCTATATGTATGCCTGTGCCGCATGTCCTATATGTATCCCTGTGCCACATGTCCTATATGTATGCCTGTGCCACATGTCCTATATGTATCCCTGTGCCACATGTCCTATATGTATGCCTGTGCCGCATGTCCTATATGTATCCCTGTGCCTCATGTCCTATATGTATCCCTGTGCCGCATGTCCCATATGTATCCCTGTGCCATATCAAACTATTTCTTTCCACCAAATTGGAACAGAAAACTTCTATGTAGTTTCATTATGGTACTTTTATTATTTTGAGTTTAAATTTGTGTTTAAATTGGAATTTAGTTCATTCTGAAAAGTATAAATCAATATGACACCTTTGATGTTAAGAACCTTCATTTTTCTGGGGGTATTTAATACAAATGAACATTTTTATGTTTAGTCAGTTACAGAAATTTCTGGCTTTCCTTTATTCAAACCACATTGGATTGTATCTATATCATTGCTTGTATATACCTATATTATGTTTTCGCTTTCAGGAGCTGGGCCTGCATGTCAAGAAAGATAAAGGCACTGTTGATATCTCAATCTATAGTCCATACTGGATGATCAACAAGTCAGGAAAAACTCTTCTCTACAAGGTACTTTTTCTATGCAAGGGTTCACAGTATGAGAAGTCTCGAAAATAATACTGCATTTCTAGTTCTCATAAAATATTACTGCCCCAAAACAGTATAAATTTGTGTCATTCCTTGATTTGGCTGTTAAAGAAGTTTGTACTTTATTTGCTAGACTATTGGGACACCATATAATTCAGCTATATTACTTGTCTTGTTACAGTCTGGTGATAATGTAGTAGATAATTGGGAATTTGATTACATTGTCTGTTTACAGTTGGGTGATGATAATGTGGATAATTGAGATACAGCATAATACAACATATATTATCTGTTACAGTCTGGTGATGATAATGTAGATAATTGAGATACAGCATAATACAGTTTATATTATCTGTTACAGTCTGGTGATGATAATGTTGTAGAACATCCCGCTGAATGCAAGGATGCCATGCTGTTTTCCTTCAGACAGAAAAATCTGTTTGGTAAGAAAAAGGTGAGAAAATATTTCTTCATGTTCTTTTTTATGTTAATTGGTTGATTAATTGATTAGTCAACCTGATACTTATGACTTGGTGCATTATTTTCAGTGACTTACATCAGGTGCAACTTAGAATGTGTCTGTGTTAGGATGGTACTGTATTGATACCTATGACAAAATCTTTACTGGTGCATTATTTTCAGGGACTTATGTCAGGTACTACTTCGAATGTATTTGTTTTAGGATGGGTATTGTATTGATACCTATAACAAAATCTGTGCTGCATTATTTTCAGTGACTTATGTCAGGTGCTACTTAGAATGTATTTCTGTTAGGATGGGTACTGTATTTATACCTATGACAAAATCTGTCCTGGTGCCTTATGTCAGGTGCTACTTCGAATGTATTTCTGTTAGCATAGGTACTGTATTTTATGTAACTGTTTTTTATTTTTTCAAGATACGAAAAATTGTTTTAAAGAATGATTACGTTTGAAAATATAAACAAAGACTTTGAGGAGGACACAGAAGCATGTATATTAAATTTACATGCATCCAGATAAAAGTATAATGGTGATATTTGAAATAATAATAGAAAATATTTTTAAAAGAAAATTACATTAACTTTCTCTATTAATGTTTTAAATATCAGTAATAAATACAAATTTTCTTGTGAGATGTAAAGAAATGAAATTTTGGAAGATGGCAAGATCTGGTCATCTGTCAGTTCATCGTGACAAATATATGATCAGTCTTGACCTGACCAACAAATATTTTCATGTTCCAGTTAACACGGTACGACACAAATACTTTTGCTTTGGATACAGCAGGGTAGTTGACCAATTTTTGCACTTTTTTGTCTGCCACATTCTTAGACCTTGGGCCTCCACAAAAACATTGGACTGCATCAGCTCATCACTGCAGGATGTCATCCTTCACAGCAATGGTAGCACAGTTACAAAACACTTAATTCAGTTTTAGTTCAAGATACGGACAGTCTTCTTTAAATCATTGAGTGTGGTTAGTCAAGGTCAAAACCTTGTTCCTTCTAAGTTTTTTTGTTTGGAATTGTTAACTCTTTATCAACCACATTCATCTTCCTCCAAATTGCATCGACAGTATCATCGACAGTAACATCCATAGTATCATCCATGTGATGAAGAAGATTACCACCATGATGGCAATTTTAACGAGGGAGTTCCTGCAAATTCTTGGACTTAGTGTGACAGTGAATTAGTTGTGTCTCTGACACATGTATATGTACCCTATGCAGATGGTCCGCCAGGCACAACACCAACCATTCTTAAGTCATTTGAAACATCAGATTATGTTTTTCACCAAAATCAGACATTTCCTGCTTTAGTGGCAAGATGGTGAGTAGCTTGCAGCAGAAATAGCTTTGGAAGCCCCACAAACAGAATCACAACCTGCACAGATACCAGTTTGTCAGGTTAGGGAGCACACTTGCTACAGGACCTTGTGATGGTCAACAGCAAGTGGATACGTCAATAAAAGACTATTCACATCAACTTCTTGGATGAAAAGGCCATTCTTGACGCCTCCTGGGCATCAGTGGAATGAATAAATAAGCAAGAATCTTATGATAATGTTGGACAACTTGGCAGTGGTAACTACTTACTCAAACAAGAGAAACAAAACCACAGAATTTTTGTGTCATTTTTTTTATAAAAGCCATTGATGTACCCAGCACCATAAAAATTCAAGTGACACATATCCTGGTCAGGCTTTGTGTCCAAGCTGACCCAGTATCAAGTAGAGTCCAACTTCATGTGGAGATGCTTCATTATCCATTAGTCATCAGTTGAATTGGGGCTGATCAGTGCTACACCTATTTGCTACATAGTGAAACCAGAAACTGCCCAAATTGATATATACATGCCCAAACCCACTATCTTTAGCTGTTGGCTGACTCTTGTTTAGCTGGGAGGGAATATGGGTAAATGCCTTCCTACCAGCTTTTTCGATTACTGAAAATAATTCAGAAAATGGGGGCAGGCACTGCTTGATAGTTCTTTATCTGACCACAGATGTACCCAAAAAATTTTTAGAGAACCCCATGCTTCTCAAACAGCTCTGGTCACTACTATTTTATCCATGTCTGGAGAAACTCCATCTTCATGCCTGGCTGTTGTCAGAGAAACCTTACACCAAAAAAGTTATTCTTTCCAATCATAGAAAAGATCATGGCATCTCAACATTTAAAGTATGATTCAGGAAGAGGTGTGTTTTCACTGATGATAGCAAACCTAATATTTTATGAATGCAAGACAGTGAAAATATTAAATATTTAATTGCCGCTGATCTATACAAGTAGATTACAACATAATAGCATAATATATTTAACGTACTAGCATTGCATGCCTAAATATGAATTACAATCAATATGATTGATAGACATTATAGTCTTTCGGGTAAAAACCATGACTTATAATAATAAAAACCTAAGTTGTGAAACAAAATCGTCCAGAATGAGTTGTCATGAATAAAATAGAACCCTCAAACACACCTCTTATTCTATATAAACAAAACAAAGAGTAAAAACAAGAGAAAAACTTTACCTCCCATAAGTATTATTCCCAGCTGTATGCAGTTTCAACCTTTTTCCCAATATCATTCGGCATACTAAAAGAAATAACAAAATTTCATACCTTAATCTGGCCACCAAAAATGTTCAGGTTTTAGCTTCTGTAAGTGTATTTCTTCACTGTGTAACAGTTGTGGTTATTAAAACTGAAGTGGTTTGTTGGAGATGCGTATATGCTTGCAGTGATTTTAGTTGATTTGTGATTTACCATTGTGGGCAGTACACAGTCATGTATTACTATTGTGGGCAGTACACAGTCATGTATTTCTGATGTATATAAACATTTCTTTATGGCATCAAATGTTTGCATGGAATTAATTGTACCCAGTATGAAAAGGTTTTCATATTGCAAGTATGCAAAACTTTAAACATTTGGCAAAAGAGTATATATATAGGGCACACCTATATATTTGTTCGTGGGCTGAAAATTCACTTGCCCAACTGGAAATGTCAAGAAAAAATGTCCAGAAGTTAGTGATTTCAGGGGTTAAGTGTGTTTTGCATTTAAGAATATTGCCAGCGTTGTTCATTGAAAATCCATACTTCCTCCCTGAAGCTTGTTATCTATATTTTTTATTTATCAAAATCATACAGGTGCTTCATTGGAGAGAAGACTGGTCTCAATTTGTAATTACTTAAAACTAGTTTTAGAAGAGTCACATAATGAGTTCCAGAAAGCAACCTTTCACTAAATCACATTTATGCGATTAACATTATCAGCTGTTGTTTTTCTATAATTGCTGGTTGAGTAAGAGTTTAATTTGGTTGAGTAAAAAATGCTTGGTATGTTCCCAAACAGCTTTGCAGATTTTCAGAGATTTTTCAACCCCTGCTTATAGTAGGAATTTTTTGTTGTTGCCTCTATTGATGCCAAGAAAATAAGAACTAAATGCTTTTCACAGGGCACACCAAGGCAGCCAAGTGAGGCTGGCCTTTGTAGGTATCAAAATTCCAACCCATCAATTATTTGTTCAGCTGTATACCAACTGGGCTACTGCAGATATCAATAATAGTAGCAGGAGACAAAGTCGAACAGGTATTGTTATAACAAAGAAGATAGCAGGAGAAAGTTATTTTTAACAGCTCTTTTAGCATAATAATGGATGTATCATGCCAAGGAAATGGTAGCAAAGTGCTTTTTCCAAGGGCACGGTGGGTCAGCCTTCCTAATCTGACCTGGGAAGGTGGGAATGTATCAGTATTCTGATCCTTGGAGTAGGAGTTCAATGCTGTAATAATGGATGTAATAGTAATGTGAATGACATGAGATCAGTATAAAGAAATGTAATGAAGGTGCTTATTCTTCAGGAAATATAGTCTTTATTGTCCCAGAGTCTTTATAAATTCTCCCCGAGTCGTTATAAATCATCCCATAGTCTTTATAAATTTTCCCAGTCCTTATAAATCATCCCAGAGCCTTTTTAAATTGTCCCAGTCCTTATAAATCATCACAGAGCCTTTTTAAATTGTCCCAGAGTCTTTATAAATGAGCCCAGCCTTTATAAATCCTATTATAAACTGTCCCAGCATCTTTATAAATTGTCCCAGAGTCTTTATAAATCAGCCCAGCCTTTATAAATCCTATTATAAACTGTCCCAGCATCTTTATAAATTGTCCCAGAGTCTTTATAAATCAGCCCAGTCTTGATAAATCCTATTATAAACTGTCCCAGCATCTTTATAAATTGTCCCAGAGTCTTTATAAATCAGCCCAGCCTTTATAAATCCTATTATAAACTGTCCCAGCATCTTTATAAATTGTCCCAGAGTCTTTATAAATTGTCCCAGAGTCTTCTCTTTGATTAATTTCTGTAACAGTGTTATTACTGTATATTTCTAATGATTAGACGAGGGAACCATCCTTATATATCTTTGTCATGAGTAGAACTTGAACTTTTGGGAGGCCTTGTTATATTAGTCAGATCATCGAAAATTGGTTGTACAGGCATGTAAATGTTGATGAAAATTGGTTGTACAGGCATGTAAACTTTGATGAAAACTTTATTCTGTTAAAGGATAAATCCAGTTAAAATATTTTATCTGAATTGTAGCATATCATAAAGTTAATTCAGGGATTTGCACGCAGAACATTACATTCTGTGGAACCCTATTATAGTAAATCTTGTAAATTTTTGGTTAAAATTTCTAGACAAGATTTTTCCAATGCGATACATCTGGATTGCCATTCAAGGAGATTACTGCATCATTTCCAGGGGATTTTTCCAAATATGCAGGAAGTAAGGAAATAGTTGTTGTACTTCAGAGTGGTGTCCATTTTTTTTTCTTCCCAAACTTTAGAGTGAATCAGGAAGTGTCCCTGATCGTTGGGGAGATAACTCTTATAATGATACCAGTACATTATACCAGACCTGCAACCACTGCAATGGACAGTCAGCTTCTTCTTCCAATGGATATTTAAAAGAGCATAGGTCTTCCATGGAAGAGGTCAAACAAAATGCATGGAATTAGAAAGTAGAAACAGCCATTTATCAACTTTAAATTTTAATAACATTGTAATCCTTCACACTTAAAGGCCAAAAAGAAGAAAACAAAGGAAGAAACAAAAGAGAAAAAAGTAAAGGTCAGAAAGATGAAACAGGCTGGTAAAGTAGGTATCCTCATCAAAATACATTTTGTCCTGTTGTTGTGGTAGACCGTTTTAATATATAGCACTCTTGGCTTCATTTTAATGTGGCACCAATAGCAACTAAAGTAAATGCAATGCATTCAAATATTTGTCTCATTCTTGTTTTGTAAAATGTATAAGGAATAACATGTGAAAAGTTAAGGTGTAGATAACATTTATTTCTGCCAAACAACTAATCATTCTTCTAATGCTGGAATTAAATTGAAATTTTACATCATTTTTATTTCATTTTGGTAATGGCACTAAATATACTGAAATATAAGTTTACGTAGAAATGTAAGCCAGTTGTTTATCATGTTGTCATGGTTTTTAAACTCCAAGGCATTTATATATTAAAATATTCCTTGTACTAAAATCTAAATACTTTTCACATCGTGCCATAAATTTAATTGTCCACAGCTTTTGATGTTGTTGCTAATTAGTCACATGTTAGCGCTTTGTATTGATATGACTTTTATGAATTCCACAAGCACAATTTTACTGCAGACAAATATTAGTTGCTTAAAAAATTTGTTTTACACAAAAAATGTCACCAAATTTGAGTCAGCTGTGTCAGAATCTATCTGTAAAATACATTTCTTTTTTAATGCTGTCCTCTTTTATTTGTCAGAAAAGAAAATTATAAATCACAGTCAGCTGTACTCTACAGTCTGCCATTACTATTGAGTACCTTACACAATGTAGTATATTGTTCCAGCTAAGTAAAGTTAGTGATTTAATGACCTTGTACATTACTGGTTAAAGTAGAACAGTCTTACAGAATATTTTCCAGTAATTAAGATCATTTGACAGCTGTTATTAAAAGTAAATTTATAATCTATTGCTCCAGAGCAAAGAAAATGAAGGTGTATTGGGCTCAAGTGTGAATTGAATGCTGCCATGAGTAGACATTATTTGAACCTGAACATTGGTAAACGTTTGCCTTGTACACTCATACCTAAAAGACTGCCTCTATACCTACAGACTGGCAGTGTCATGTTATCTGTATTGCCTTAATTCTTATATTCAGAGAAAATGGTGTTTTACTTGGACCATCAAGGTCAAGGACATTCTTTAGGCTCGGCATCATTGCTCTTGTTTGCAAACATAATCGTGCAGATTTCAGTTTTGAAGAATATCCTTTTTCCTCATAATTCGTGTAAAGAGGTTTTGAAATGAATAGACTTTTCTCATTTTAAATAAAGAAATTGCAGGAGGACTTCGGATATCTTATATATTGATTCAGTATTGAGAAGGATTGTCTCATTTTGCTTTAAATGGCTATATTTCTAGGTTTCTGTGTTTTCAGTGAAAAAATAAAATTGGAACAGGAAAGAGGGTGGGTTGACTGAACATCCAAAACCCTCCCAGAATTTTTAATGTATTTAAAATATCATATTTTTTTCTCAGTGATGTCCAATTTTAGTGGGATTTTAAAATGAGGTGCAGACAGTAGCTATTAAGGAAATGCCGTCTACCACAACTTCAGTTTCATCACTAACCCATTTTTTTCTCCATTTGGCTGCCTTTGGTCTTTTTGCTTGACTGTAGTACCCATCTATTGTCCGTTGGCTCAGTTTCTGAGGTTTCATTTCCATAATAGTTTAAGTTTGCATGACCCACAGGTTTGGTAAAAATAGACTTCTATCAGCCTGTAGAAAATTCCAGCCTGGTTCAAGTGGGTAGTGTGCTGCAGAATTATGGGTGCCATTAAACAGTGATGTCCAATTTGTCTGGTAGTTACCAATACATTGTCATGTCATCCTGGTTCAAGTGTTACCCAGTTTTGCTTGGTAACCACCAGCAAATTACCAAAAATCATGGCATAATAATAATGTGACGTATACACAAAACTAAATTTTTTGTTTGGAGTCATCGGAACTAATAAGTTTGATATGATGAGGAAATACATTGAGGACATGAAGCCAAGATGTGCTAATATGTAATATCAAAGTTCTTTTCCCCAACTCTGAACTAAACAAGAATTCAGTTTTGTATTATTATATACCCCCTCGTGTACACTAATAAATACATGCTGCTTTATACTGAGAATGCAATTCGAAATGTATAAGGATTTATAAAAGTTTGATTTTGTGTGTTGAAGAGTATGGACATCGTAGAAAGCAGCTAAATAGGCCCATTTAGGGTGTCGAAGAGTATGGACATTGTAGAAAGCAGTTAAATAGGCCCATTTAGGGTGTTGAAGAGTATGGACATCGTAGAAAGCAGCTAAATAGGCCCATTTAGGGTGTCGAAGAGTATGGACATTGTAGAAAGCAGCTAAATAGGCCCATTTAGGGTGTTGAAGAGTATGGACATCGTAGAAAGCAGCTAAATAGGCCCATTTAGGGTGTGATGTGGAAATAATGATTTAAGATGTGGTTTGGCTGTCAGATGAGACATGTAAGATTAAATGGGTATGTAATAAATATATGTAAATGGGATAGACTAAAAATGCAACCTGAGCGATATATGACTTGAGTGACTTGGAATTATTCATACAGTCTTTTGCAGAGTCAAAACTAGTTGTGCAGAATATTTAAGGATTGTAACGAAACTCAATATGACAATACACTTTTTTTTTATGGACTCTTTGCCCTCAGTGATGACTGTGACCTCATTGTTTCCCTTTTATATAACTGCTGTAAAGCAGAGCAATGTTATAATGTCCATCTGTCTGGCGCTGCAGGGTCCATCTGTCTGGCCATACAGGTCTCTTAGCAATTTTGTTCCTGCACAATAACTTGCATTGTCCATTATCTAGAGTTCCCAAACTTTGTGGATGGCTTGTACTTTGTGTAAAGAAGAATCATATTGATTTGAGGGTCAGTAAGTCGTAGGTCAAGGCTGTTGTGTAAATAAGAATCATATTGATTTTGGGGTCAATAAATCATAGGTCAAGGCTGTTGTGTAACGAAGAATCTTATTGATTTTGAGGTCAATAAGTCATAGGTCAAGGCTGTTTTGACTGAAAGAAATATTGGTTTCTGCACAAAAGCTTGAGTTTTCCACCATCTACAGCTTTGTGGATGGCTTGCATATGGGACAAGGAAGAACCCTATTTGATTCTGGGATTCATCGGTCAAGGTGACAGAAGTTAAAAGGAGAAAATTAATTCTTTTCAGTAACTTTTGTTCTCCATTTACCAAACTTAGAGGATGGATTGCACTTGGGGTACAGAAAAACCCTATAGATTTGGGAACCAAAGGTCAAGGTCAATGCGACCAGAAGAAACTCTTTTTTAAAATATTTTCCTTTTTGATGCATGATGTAATTTGTTCTAGATGTTTTTAAAAAAACTAATTTTTGATTTTCAGGTTTTTTTCTTGAAATTTAATTTTTGTATATACTTGAGGGTAACTCAGCTGTAATTTCTCATGACCCTCCTATGAGTTGGGGTGAATTTTCCATGCCATATACATCTGAAGGCTGATTTGTTGTCAGTGAGTCAGAAATGCACTTGGAAAAATAAACAAGCCAACTGGGATAGAAATAAAACCAAACCAGTGTACAATAAACTTTCATTATTGAGTGGAATATATCACAAATAAATTAACGATCTTCATTTTTTTGTATCTTCATGGCTATAAAGCTGTAATACTTGACATTTAAATCAATTTATATGATAAATCCATAGAGTTTAGTTATTGCTCACATAAAAATACTAGCCCAGAATGATCTGATTCACAATATCCCTTAATATGTTAATTCCATATGTATTAGAAATAAATAATGGAAGTAAAATCCACATTTCTGTGACTCACAGTACCCTATAAATGTCACTGTATAATGTTGTCTGGTCCAAAAATTCAGTCTCATCATCCGAGGGACCAATGTAGTTCTGAAATCTTCCGTCGTCGTCTAGTCTTAAATATCATCCGACTCTGATTCCTCATCTTTACTCATATGCAGATGTTTATTTGAAGACTGAGCTTAAGTTCTGTAAGTAACCATTTTGAACAAGTATCAGATATATGGCTTGATCAAAGGGTTGTCACTTGAGAAAACAAAGAGGGTGCTGCATTTATGTGCTATCGATTAAGGTTGAATGTGCACAGTGTGTTATAGGACTCTTTGCAATGAACATGTATCAGATTTGTTGCTTGATCAAAGGGTTGTCACTTGAGAAAACAAAGAGGGTGCTGCATTTATGTGCTATCGATTAAGGTTGAATGTGCACATTGTGTTGTAGGACTCTTTGCAATGAACATGTATCAGATTTGTTGCTTGATCAAAGGGTTGTCACTTGAATAAACAAAGAGGGTGCTGCATTTATGCGCTATCAATTAAGGTCGAATGTGCACAGTGTGTTATAGGACTCTTTACAATGAACAAGTATCAGATTTGTTGCTTGATCAAAGGGTTGTCACTTGAAAAAACAAAGAGGGTGCTGCATTTATGCGCTATCGATTAAGGTTGAATGTGCACAGTGTGTTATAGGACTCTTTGCAATGAACATGTATCAGATTTGTTGCTTGATCAAAGGGTTGTCACTTGAAAAAACAAAGAGGGTGCTGCATTTATGCGCTATCAATTAAGGTCGAATGTGCACAGTGTGTTGTAGGAGTCTTTGCAATGAACAAGTATCAGATTTGTTGCTTGATCAAAGGGTTGTCACTTGAAAAAACAAAGAGGGTGCTGCATTTATGTGCTATCAATTAAGGTTGAATGTGCACAGTGTGTTATAGGACTCTTTGCAATGAACATGTATCAGATTTGTTGCTTGATCAAAGGGTTGTCACTTGAGAAAACAAAGAGGGTGCTGCATTTATGCGCTATCAATTAAGGTCGAATGTGCACAGTGTGTTGTAGGAGTCTTTGCAATGAACAAGTATCAGATTTGTTGCTTGATCAAAGGGTTGTCACTTGAAAAAACAAAGAGGGTGCTGCATTTATGTGCTATCAATTAAGGTTGAATGTGCACAGGGTGTTATAGGACTCTTTGCAATGAACATGTATCAGATTTGTTGCTTGATCAAAGGGTTGTCACTTGAGAAAACAAAGAGGGTGCTGCATTTATGCGCTATCAATTAAGGTTGAATGTGCACATTGTGTTGTAGGAGTCTTTGCAATGAACAAGTATCAGATTTGTTGCTTGATCAAAGGGTTGTCACTTGAAAAAACAAAGAGGGTGCTGCATTTATGTGCTATCAATTAAGGTTGAATGTGCACAGTGTGTTGTAGGACTTTGCAGTGAACAAGTATCAGATTTGTTGCTTGATCAAAAGGATCGTCAGCTTGAAAACCAAGTGAGTTTTGTCTTTACAAGCCAAGAGCTTGTCAGCAATGTGCATTGGCAGATAACTTGGAAATATTGCTTAGGAATATTAGATCTAGCTTATGGAAAAGGGAAATTTAGATCAGATCAAAATTTTATTGCATCAAAAAGAAAAAGTGTATATTCAGCAAAATGCAAAATATAATACACATACAGGTTGTTCAGACTTGCACAAAATTGGAAGCAATAAGCTTACTAGTAAACACCCATGATAAGAAGAATTGATGGACACTTCACTGTGCAGTGGGAAATATTTAATTTACCAGTAGTATTTTAAAACTAATAAAATCGAAATAGCTGTAGATACAAGTATGATGCAACGATTACTGTCATGAAATGGATCAGTACAGTAAATACCATATATTCATTTCTGAATGGGAGTAGTGACATGAAAATGTACAGATATTTGAAGTGACTGAATTTGTATGTACTGCAGATGATATTACTGCTAGATTTATTAAAAAATTGTATGTCATCCTATATGCGATTCAAATTAATCAGTGAAATAACATTGTTTTGCAACTGAGTATACAGTATTCATTTTTTTCTCTCTAAAAAAATCACCAGAAAATCTTGCAAAATATCTTTGGTATTCAACTTTAACAGAGGAATTGTAAGACACCAGTTTTGAAGTTTCAGTCTGTAACATCTGTAGACAATTGTAGTTTCCACTTCATCCCAAAATCAGCTGATCAGACTTGGTAGAAATGTTTGTACTGCCAAAATAGATTTTTGGAGTTGCTGCCAAAGCAGCTGAGTGGCTTTTATAGCAACAAATATGGAATTTTCTGGAATGATTTGGTTAGCTATGATCAAGCTCAATAGGAATGCTTCTGACCACATGCCATCATAATTGTGTTGGGTAGCTCCATTGCAAACAGTGTGATTTCCTTAGCAACCAGTTGGAAACATAATCTATCAAAATTGGGCCCAGTGTGGCTACTCTAAAAAGGTTTAGCTTCCAAAGCAAGCATATTGAAAACCTAGTTTCAGCATATTCATGATGGCTGAGCCATTTTTGACTAATCTTACTGTTAGTTTTAGTGGAGCAGGGGGAAACCTTTTCTGTACAGATTTTGTTTGACATGGGTCCACTATTAGTGGGGTTGCTTTCACAAAAAATGTATGGAGACCCTATTTTCAACTTCTTCAGAATGGTCTTGCCAGTTTGAACAAATTTGGTATAAATGTTTCTTTGGATATGTTCTATCAAAGTTGTGTTTGGGTTTCCTGCCCTGGCATTGATTTGGCTTCCGTTATAAGCAGCCAGGTTGATAAAGTTCCAAAAACTCTCATGGAATGACTTATGACTGAAATTGCCTGACCATATCAGACCAGTAGAGTCCTTACATGGACATCTTTAACTTTTTTTCCATACATGAAGATCTATCACGTTTTTTATAACAATAGGTAGAGTCCGTACATGAACATATTTTACTTTTATAACAATAGGTAGAGTCCGTACATGAACATATTTAACTTTTATAACAATAGGTAGAGTCCGTACATGAACATATTTAACTTTTATAACAATAGGTAGAGTCTGTACATGAACATATTTCACTTTTATAACAATAGGTAGAGTCCATACATGAACATATTTCACTTTTATAACAATTGGTAGAGTCTGTACATGAACATATTTTACTTTTATAACAATAGGTAGAGTCCGTACATGAACATATTTAACTTTTATAACAATAGGTAGAGTCCGTACATGAACATATTTAACTTTTATAACAATAGGTAGAGTCTGTACATGAACATATTTCACTTTTATAACAATAGGTAGAGTCCATACATGAACATATTTCACTTTTATAACATTAGGTAGAGTCCGTACATGAACATATTTCACTTTTATAACATTAGGTAGAGTCCATACATGAACATATTTCACTTTTATAACATTAGGTAGAGTTCGTACATGAACATATTTCACTTTTATAACAATAGATAGAGTCTGTACATGAACATATTTCACTTTTATAACAATAGATAGAGTCTGTACATGAACATATTTCACTTTTATAACAATAGATAGAGTCTGTACATGAACATATTTCACTTTTATAACAATAGATAGAGTCTGTACATGAACATATTTCACTTTTATAACAATAGATAGAGTCTGTACATGAACATATTTCACTTTTATAACAATAGATAGAGTCTGTACATGAACATATTTCACTTTTATAACAATAGATAGAGTCCGTACATGAACATATTTCACTTTTATAACAATAGATAGAGTCTGTACATGAACATATTTCACTTTTATAACAATAGATAGAGTCTGTACATGAACATATTTCACTTTTATAACAATAGATAGAGTCCGTACATGAACATATTTCACTTTTATAACAATAGATAGAGTCTGTACATGAACATATTTCACTTTTATAACAATAGATAGAGTCTGTACATGAACATATTTCACTTTTATAACAATAGATAGAGTCTGTACATGAACATATTTCACTTTTATAACAATAGATAGAGTCTGTACATGAACATATTTCACTTTTATAACAATAGATAGAGTCTGTACATGAACATATTTCACTTTTATAACAATAGATAGAGTCTGTACATGAACATATTTCACTTTTATAACAATAGATAGAGTCTGTACATGAACATATTTCACTTTTATAACATTAGGTAGAGTCCATACATGAACATATTTCACTTTTATAACAATAGGTAGAGTCCGTACATGAACATATTTCACTTTTATAACAATAGATAGAGTCCGTACATGAACATATTTCACTTTTATAACAATAGGTAGAGTCCGTACATGAACATATTTCACTTTTATAACAATTGGTAGAGTCTGTACATGAACATATTTCACTTTTATAACAATAGGTAGAGTCCGTACATGAACATATTTCACTTTTATAACAATAGATAGAGTCTGTACATGAACATATTTCACTTTTATAACAATAGATAGAGTCTGTACATGAACATATTTCACTTTTATAACAATAGATAGAGTCTGTACATGAACATATTTCACTTTTATAACAATAGATAGAGTCTGTACATGAACATATTTCACTTTTATAACATTAGGTAGAGTCCATACATGAACATATTTCACTTTTATAACAATAGGTAGAGTCCGTACATGAACATATTTCACTTTTATAACAATAGATAGAGTCCGTACATGAACATATTTCACTTTTATAACAATAGGTAGAGTCCGTACATGAACATATTTCACTTTTATAACAATTGGTAGAGTCTGTACATGAACATATTTCACTTTTATAACAATAGGTAGAGTCCGTACATGAACATATTTCACTTTTATAACAATAGGTAGAGTCCGTACATGAACATATTTCACTTTTATAACAATAGGTAGAGTCCGTACATGAACATATTTCACTTTTATAACAATAGATAGAGTCCGTACATGAACATATTTCACTTTTATAACAATAGATAGAGTCCGTACATGAACATATTTCACTTTTATAACAATAGATAGAGTCCGTACATGAACATATTTCACTTTTATAACAATAGGTAGAGTCCGTACATGAACATATTTCACTTTTATAACAATTGGTAGAGTCTGTACATGAACATATTTCACTTTTATAACAATAGGTAGAGTCCGTACATGAACATATTTCACTTTTATAACAATAGATAGAGTCCGTACATGAACATATTTCACTTTTATAACAATTGGTAGAGTCTGTACATGAACATATTTCACTTTTATAACAATAGGTAGAGTCCGTACATGAACATATTTCACTTTTATAACAATAGGTAGAGTCCGTACATGAACATATTTCACTTTTATAACAATTGGTAGAGTCTGTACATGAACATATTTTACTTTTATAACATTAGGTAGAGTCTGTACATGAACATATTTCACTTTTATAACATTAGGTAGAGTCTGTACATGAACATATTTCACTTTTATAACAATAGGTAGAGTCCGTACATGAACATATTTCACTTTTATAACATTAGGTAGAGTCTGTACATGAACATATTTCACTTTTATAACATTAGGTAGAGTCTGTACATGAACATATTTCACTTTTATAACAATAGATAGAGTCCGTACATGAACATATTTCACTTTTATAACAATAGATAGAGTCTGTACATGAACATATTTCACTTTTATAACAATAGGTAGAGTCCGTACATGAACATATTTCACTTTTATAACAATAGATAGAGTCCGTACATGAACATATTTCACTTTTATAACAATTGGTAGAGTCTGTACATGAACATATTTCACTTTTATAACAATAGGTAGAGTCCGTACATGAACATATTTCACTTTCATAACAATAGGTAGAGTCTGTACATGAACATATTTCACTTTTATAACAATAGGTAGAGTCCGTACATGAACATATTTCACTTTCATAACAATAGGTAGAGTCTGTACATGAACATATTTCACTTTTATAACAATAGGTAGAGTCCGTACATGAACATATTTCACTTTTATAACAATAGGTAGAGTCCGTACATGAACATATTTCACTTCACCATCTACTTGTAGTCCTGATGACAATACTCAGAATAGAAACATGGTTAAACAACCTGTCAGATACCCCACTTTTTTCCAAATGTCTGGAAATTATCCCAACATGAGTGTCTTTCAACCCAAGGCATGCACAATTCTGCTACATTTGATTTTGTATGTGTGAGTGGTATCAGACCTACTTGGGCCTCTTGGTTTATCCAAGTTTCAGTTTATGCTTTGTGCTTTAGTTCGCGCTGCCTTAGCCCTATGTTGAAACAAGCACTTTTTCCATATCAATTTTAGAACATTGCAAAAAATGCATGCCGGTTTCTTATTTCAGCATATCAGGTATTGAACAAATAGATTTGAATAGACCGTTTTTTAATTACTTCTTTAGGCAAGACAAAGTGAACTTGGAACCTATTCTTTATTGACAACACAAGTAGCACCATTAATGTAACAGTTGTGGAATCACACATGCCACTTTCCTGTCAGTTAAATCAAAGTTTTAGATTAACAACTTTATCAATGGATATTATGATATTTTAAATGCAGATAAGATTTCAAGTAATTTGTTATTTCACAGTTGCCTTTACACAGTTCGGGTAGCTTTGAGAGATTAAAAAGTGGGTGTGGGCAGTAAGGACTTGTTCTGCTGATCTTCAGTATAGAACAATATCAATAAATGTAAGCCCAGGGATTAAAAAATCCCCTTGCCCAGCTATGGGTCAAGCTTAGATTTGGCTCAGGCAGGCTCAGATTTGCAAGGCACTAGCCAGTGGTAAAGTCCAAAACGTTAAGAAAATGGATAGAAGATAGAAGAAATTTTATTTAATGTCAGTGGTCTGGGTAAAATGAAGTAACTCTGCAAGCTAATTACTGATAGTTAACATTCAGTTCCTAATACTTTATGTTCTACAAGTTTTATATCATGCGACTTTGCTACAATACATATATCAGCACCTTCATTAAGCGTTTATATGTAACGCATTCTTCTTTGGCATACCTGTCTACAGTTTCTTTCATCTGTTGTGTGTCTTTTCCATCTATAGTTATTGTCAAGGTCAGCTTAGCATTTTCTTGCGCTGACATGATAATGTGAATATTTTCTATTTAAAGCAAATTTTGGCAAATCAGGAAAAAATATTTATATTTTAACTTTTTTAGTTACATTGTTATTGTAATATTTGTACATCTCAGGGTTCACCAACTTTTCCAGTCCTATGTTAGCATGGAGCAGTTTGTCAAATTGCAGACTCTAAACTACGATTTTCCAAAAGATTATTTTGATGCAGATTGCTGATTTTATGGCAAGCAGGCATTAGTTGCTGAAGATATAACTCATGAGAATTCTTTGAGAGGCAGTTTTGGAGAAAAAAAAAAGGACTTGGTTCCAGCGATTATCTACTAGTTTGATTTTGTTCAAAGCATGATTGATGTTAGGAAAATGTAGCACCCATAAGCGGCAAGTTGTTTACATGTTAATTACAGGAGACTCAATACATACTACAACAATTAAATGGACAAAAAGTGTTCTCAAATCATTCTCAAAAGTTAGATTCTAGAATATTTTGATGCATACTGCTGATTTGAAGGTGACTACATGATAGTTGTTAAGTAAATTGATGAAATGACAAATCCTTGAGTTGTATGTATAAATAAATCATATCTGTTTGCTCTTGCAGCTATTTCTGCATTCTCTTTTGAATTTTCATGTCTATCTGCATATTTATATTTCTGGATAACTTTAGTTGTCAGCATTTTATTTTAAAGTGCCAACAAAGGAAACAAAAGTTCCAATACATATAACATGATTTCTTTAAAATATACCATATTTTATCTTATTGTTTTTACTTATGCTGGGATGTTATGTATGAGGCAAACCCAAAATTTCCAAGGGCAAGTTAATTTTTTCCGATCAGCTTGCCCAGGGCAAGCTGACTTTTATCAAATTTTTAAATCCCTGAAGCCCGTTCTTTGTATGAAGTATTTGATCATTGACAGAGACGGTGAAATTCATGTATAATGAACTAGGCGCTGGGCACATGAAAACATCAGAAAGAATAATAAACTTAATTGGAAACAAGAAAATATATTTAGGAACCAAGAGTCCATTAACTTGTCACTGGCACAGAATATTACAATTACTCATTTCTTTTCTAAACCACAATGCTCAAAATCTAGCCAGTTAACATCCCTATTGTTTGTCATGAATATTGTTCCTTGTACAATGCAGGATGATGATTTTGTAACCAAAGCTGACAGAAGAGTCAAGTAGGGTATGCAACTCTTGGTATTTTGGGAATCATATGTTGTCACAAATTGTCTATAAATAACTTTTATAGGTTTGAATGATGCTGAATTGTGATAGTTTGTGGACATAGCAATATGTTTGCATAACTTTCTCTTTCCATTATTTTTTATTCTTGGCTTGCATCTGTGTTTCATTTTCAGTTTCAGTTATTGCATGTTATTATTTTCTGTTTGGTCTAAAACCAGAAATAACACTCACAACTAGGTACCATAAGTGCTGGCTTGTATTTTTCCTGCCTACCTATTATGCACTCATGATATCTGTATAAGAAACATCTGGTGTTACACTTGTGTTTTTCCTGCCCGCCGTTTATGCACTCATGATATCTATATAAGAAACATCAGGTGTTACCCATGTAATTCGATCCAATCACTTCCAATATGACATGATGTCTTTGATGAATTTTGTTTGTTAAATATTTTGAGAGACTTAAAGCCTTGAATCCATTGTGGTATTTATATAAAAAATATAAAGTTCAGTTTTCAATGTTTTCTGGCAATTTTTATGGTTTAATTGCCTGTGTTACAACTTTGATCATCAGTTTAACCATACTCTTGTTCATAATCATCGGGCCATTGAGATGTGGTACTTTTGCCTAATCTCAAAGCAGGGGATCTTCATACCTAAAAGTTGAGTGGATGTTCAACATTTTTCATTTATTTTAAACAAGTTTTCCCATTTCATATGCTATGATATTTACATTCATTATTTTTCAAGCTTACCATCTACCAATTTTTTTGCAAAATTGCCATTGTCAAAAAAGTCACCAAGACCTTGCCAAGGCATAGAAAATTGCCATTATCAAAAAAGTCACCAAAACCTTGCCAAGGCATAGAATAAGATGGTCAGAATGGTGATAGTGAACATAACACTTTCTTCACTTATAATGTTTAAATATGAGTTGTAAATTAAGTGGATATTTCTTGCAGGCCTCGCTGAAAATTGGAGATGCTGACTGGTCAGACAAGTTCTCCTTGGACACTGTTGGCAGCTCAGGCACAGTGGAGTGCAAAAGCAAAACTCAGACATATGAGGTATTGGTCTCTTGAAATTAAAATAAAGTTGTTGACTTTCTTTAATGTTTGTGAGTGATGGCTTAATTTAGAAAGTGATTTGAGAGTTATATGATGTTCTTTCAATGTGTGTATGTGTTTGTTTCAGATGGTTTTGTTCATTCATTGTTTCCGCAAAATCTCAGGCCCTATTTCACATGTACTTCTGAAAATTAGTATGCATATATGAAATTGTAACTCAGCCATACCAAAACATAGTCACTGTGATCTCATTTACTTGCTACAGTGACCTGTTAATTTTGGATGTTTTTTGTTACACTAGTAATATCAAGGACATTACTTTACCTGCATGCATGAAAATTGGTGATGTATATGTCAGTGTGGTGATATATGTGCATTTAATCAACTAAATTTAATTTTTTTCTTCTAAAATATAATTCTAATGTCACTTTTGATGAAATTTATGGGGTCCCAAGTGGCCAAGTGGTCTAAAGCGCTCACCGTTACGGATCACTGCCATATCACCTCTGTCTTTGTGAGTTCAGGTCTCGGGCTCAGCCAATGTAGGTACATCAGAAAGCTTGCCAGTAGCTTCTCATGGGTTTTTGTTCTTTCCAGGATTTTCCATGGTTCTTCCTCCACCATTATACTGGCCACCATGTATAGCCTATCTTGTGCTGAAAATTGGCATTAAACCCTATAACAACAACAACAGCAAGAACAAAATTTACTGCTCACTATTGCCTTTTACAATGGTGGCCAAGTGCTAAACTGGGTCAAGAAAAGAGGACATCAAGTCTATCATAACAAAATGCAGCTAGGATAAACTCTCAAAAGTTTCTGTTCACTAAAATTTTACTTTCATTATCACCCAGTCCTGGCCAGCCAAACCTTTGTATAATCTAGTTTATGTTTGCCCAGTTTTGTAGACTGGTTCCTGTTCTTCCATATCATTAGTACTGTGTGAGATCTTTATTAATAGTGGTATCCCCATGATATGGTGAGGTGGGGTGGGGACAGCTGCATCAGTTCATTTAAGAATTGAGGCAGTCTTTTCATAGGACATTACTTTTCTAATGGATAAGTTTGCTAAAATTACTTATGTGTTAGGGATGGGAAGAACAGTCTTGTCATCAACCATTGGCTTATCATTGGAAGCATGGGTTTTGTTTCTTTGTGTTGAACCTGTCTGTGTTTGACTGAAATGCATGGTCAGAGAAAATTTGCTTTGCATCAGGAAATTGTCAAGGAATTATGATTCTTATATACTATGTTAATCCTGGCCATAGATCGTTTTTTGCAAGATTTTGAGATAGTAAAGTTCACTGTTATTATATGTGAGAGTGATTTGATGGCAGATCTTTGTCTTTGCTGATCATTAGTAATTTCCTATACTCAGAGCATACATATCTTCAGAGTTTGAGTACCAGTCTCCTTGTATCATGTGACCATTATCAGTCACGTGATCAACATTAGTCACTGATGAAGGCAGATATTTATGCTCTGAGTATGATTAATTACAAATGATCATGAATTATCCAGAGCAAGGAAGCAACCTTTTCAGTTGGGTCTTTACTGTTCACACTATGATTACAAATGAAGACTGTAGACCTAGATAGATCTACACTACAAAGACTGTAGATCTAGATCTACATTACAAACGAAGCCTGTAGACCTAGATCTACATTACAAATGAAGACTGTAGACCTACATCTACATCACAAATGAGAACTGTAGACCTAGATCTACATTGCAAATGAAGACTGTAGACCTAGATCTACATTACAAAAATGAAGACTGTAAACCTAGATCTACATTACAAAAATGAAGACTGTTGACCTAGATCTACATTACTAATGAAGACTGTAGACCTAGATCTACATTACAAATGAAGACTGTAGACCTAGATCTACATTACAAACGAAGACTGTAGACCTAGATCTACACTACACGTGAAGACTGTAGACCTATATCTACATTACAAAAATGAAGACTGTAGACCTAGATCTTCAAAAGTGTTACATGATCTAGCTTTCTGCTTTTCAGTAATACAAATTGGACAGTCTAGACGTAGATCTGCAGGCAGCTCATGTGATGGCAGATCTAGTTTCTTTCTATACACACTATGTATAAATTAAAAATTGTGGACCCAGATTTGCAGGCTTATTATGTGATGGCATATCCTGGTGTCTGCAGTCAGTTGAATGTTAATCACAATCAAATATAGTAAAATGTGTTTTTCAGGTTGGTGTGTCAATTGTGCTGTCACACTCTGGCCTAACCAAGCTGGTGACCTTCACCCCTTACTACATGGTTATCAACACTTCAGAGGTTAGTTGCATTATTGGTCTTAGAGTGTGATGAGACACCATGAATTGTAAGTACTAAGTTACTTCTTAATAGTTATACCCATGAAATGTAAGTACTAATGATAATTCTTAGTAGCTATACCCATCTGCTAAAGTATACAAGATATATAGAAATTGTCCTGTCTCAATCCATCTGTCTTTCCTTGCTTCTGTGCATCTGTCCATGTGTCTGTCGTCACTGTTAAAGCAATAATTTGTTTAGGGTTGTTACATGATTTGCTGTTTGCAATGATGAAGAAGCTTGAGCCTGCAGTTTGAGAGTCATTTCCATGTGTTTCAGTAAACATTTTTGTACAGCAAATGGCACATTACTATCATTCTCCTATTTGTTGCCTAAAGCAAATGGTGTGTGTGTGTGATTAGGATTTTTAACATAGCTTTTACAATATTTCAGTCATATCACTATGATGTCTGCAGTGTGGCAGTTTATAGTGACATGTAGCATGATGCCCTACCCAGTCACATTATCCTGACACCAGGCTGACCAGTCCTAACACTAACCTCTTAATGCTGATTGCCTAGCGAGGCAGCTGTTAGTACCATTTTTGTAAGTCTTTGGTATGATTTGCCATGTGTTCGAACCCACAACCTCCCACTTCTGAGGTGGACACTCTAACCACTAGGCCACCGGATCAGTCCCTAAAGCAAATGACATAATTGTCATTATTCAGCTATCCTTTGCCTAAAGTAAATGGCATATTGTCATTATTCAGCTATCCTTTGCCTGAAACAAATGGCATATTGTCATTATTCAGCTAAAATACATTTGCAAACAGCAAATGGTGTATTGTTATCATTTGTTCATCATCATTTACTAGGTACATAACGCTCTGGTGGCCTAGTGGTTAGAGCATCCACCTCAGATGTGGGAGGTCATGGGTTCAATCCCCAGTCGAGTCATACCAAATACTGACAAAAATGGTACTTACAGCTGGCTCGCTTGGCACTCAACATTAAGAGGTTAGTGTTAGGACTGGTCGGCCTGGTCACAGGATAATGTGACATAATGCGTCATGATGCCCCAGTGCTAGACATTGCTATAAACTGTCACACTGCAGATATTGGAGTAATATGACTGAAAAATGACTAAAGCTACATTAAAAATCCAAATCACACACACTCTAGGTACATAAATTATATACCAAGTACCTACATACAGATTTGTAACACTAAAATTCTCTGCTCAAGCAGTATTTGAAATTCATGTTTGAGTAAAGCTGATATCATAAAACTGTATGATATCAAACCAGCTAGAATCAGCCTGATACCATAAAACTGTATAGTATCAAACCGTATATCAAACCAGCTAGAATCAGCCTGATATCATAAAACTGTATGATATCAAACTGTACATCAAACTAGATAGAATCAGCCTGATATCATAAAACTGTATGATATCAAACTGTACATTAAACTAGATAGAATCAGCCTGATATCATAAAACTATATGATATCAAACTGTATGATATCAAACCAGCTAGAATTAGCCTATATCGTAAAACTGTATGATATCAAACCAGACAGAATCAGCATGATATCATAAAACTGTATGATACCAAACTGTATGATATCAAACCAGCTAGAATCAGCCTGATATCATAAAACTGTATGATATCAAACTGTATATCAAACCAGCTAGAATCAGCCTGATATCGTAAAACTGTATGATATCAAACTGTATATCGAACCAGCTAGAATCAGCCTGATCATTTAAGCAAGATTGAGACCAAACTTTTGATGTTAATGCATGTTAGAAGGAAGAGATGTCTAAACAGATTTACTGGGCTATTCTGACCTGGTTTCTTGAGTTTATTTAGTTTAGGCTGATTGCCATTTATGAGACTGACATAATGCAGAGCATATTGTGTCATGAAGTCCATCCATCATTATGTTCCCTTTTTTTATTGCCACACAGTAATTCAAAATCTACACCATCTACAGTTGCCAGCAGTTTGATTGGCTTGTACTTGGTGTAAATAAAAAAGTCTATCACTTTCAGGGTTAATGTGTAAAAGGTCAAGGTAACTTTGCAGTAAAGAAGAAAAATGGCTTTTGCACAATTCTACATCAATGACCAGGACCAGACATAGTAAATGGCTTGTACCTGGTGTAGGTAATAAGCCATTTGGGTTTTAGGTCAAAGGTCAAGGTAACTGATTGCAAGAAGTAAATGGTTTCTGCACAGATATTTCAGTTCTTTACCATGTTACTTCACCGAAGTTTGTGGAATACTTATTGAGTAAGAAAGAATCCTGTTGATTTTGTGATTTAAAAAAATCAAAGGTTGAGGTTAGTGTGACTGAAAGAAGAAAAATGCATTTTTAGGTTTAGACCATGTTCCTTGGTTGAAGTTTGTTAATGGCTTGTACTTTAGTTTATGGAAGAGGCCTGTTGATTGTTTTTGTAATTGATCAAAGGTCTGGTGATTGTGGCTCAGATAATATGGTTGTTTTAGAATAACTTGTTAGAACTTTGTGGAAGGCTTGCACTTAGATTTAGGAGACCTATGTATTCTGGGGTCTAATGGGGTCATAGTCATGGAAAGTTTAAAATCAACGCATGGTCCACACTACATATCTTATTCAAAGATCCAGGTCATTGAGGTCATTAATAATCTCCAGAGTCAACCATGCCCTATTGGATACAAAATTAATAAACACAGGTGGGCATATAATGTGCCATTCATGGTAATCAGTTTGTCTATTGCCCCCTGATGTGGTGGTGCATGCTGGGTAGAGTAATGTTGAATGCCAAAAGTTAGAGCATATGGTGGATGGTGTGCGGTTGTATGCCAGCTCCTTAAAAACTGCAGTCAAACTTAATGGCATGCATTCTGTTTGCTTTCCTTATTGGATTGCCACTCCATTTTTAGGAATGGGTGATTCCAACCCCACCCCCATGTTAACTTCTAGCATAGAACCCAGAAGCATGGGCTTTCTTTTAATGGATTATTCAACATTTGTCAATGATACTGACTCATTATTCTGTGAGATCCTGCTTGCTAGCAAATCTGATTTCTGTTGATTGTGTACATTAACTTTTATGACCTGTCCCATATGACTTAATTTAGATCTTGCCCAAGAGATAGGCAGATATAGCAGTGTGGATGCATTGAGGTCCTCATGAGATATAACAGTGTGGATGCATTGAGGTCCTCATGAGATATAGCAGTGTGGATGCATTGAGGTCCTCATGTTATATAGCAGTGTTCATGCATTGAGGTCCTCATGCTTGCTAACAGCTGTAATTTTTGTTGATTGTGCGATAACATATTTGTTGATTGTGTGATAAAATATTTTATTTGTTAATTGTGTGATAAATAGAGGGTATTTTCTTTTGTTATGCTAATACAAGATATATTTCATCATGTGGTACCAAAATACATGAAATTTTAATGAGTGATGAAAGTGTATAATTTTGGTACAACAAGATACATGTTTTTATTATATACCAAACTTGCTCCAGAATCAAAGTTTAGAAAATTAAACACACTATTAAAACAGCACCCTCACCCCCACCCCTTTTTTCTAAATTCACTCTGGTCACATAATTATAAATCACTAAATCACTCAAGAGAGTGGTTGGATTCGGTTGACTTAATCTGTCACAGTAGATTAAATTTTTGATATTTTGTAACCTATTTGACCCTAGATGAAAATAGTTCAAGTCTGATTCAGCAGTGCATTGCATCATGTTTATTGTTGTTGACAAGGAAGTAATGGAAAATAACTTAAGAGAGATGCAAACATCATCTGGTGATTTTTCTTCATCAGAGATTAATTTCCATGTCTGAAATTAAAGGCAATGTCAATTTATTTGCTCTAACTCAACAAAGTCCTCATTTTTATTGCTGCAGGAACAACTTTTGCAGGCACACACAATCATGCATTGCAAGGCATGGTAGAAAATTGTGTGCTATGAGGTTAAAGAAATTGTATTGTTTCTTACTTGACAGATTCCTGTTGTGTGCTCTGAGGTTAAATAAATTGTATTGTTTCCTACTTGACAGATTCCTATTGTGTGCTATGAGGTTAAAGATATTGTATTATTTCCTACTTGACAGATTCCTTTTGTGTGCTCTGATGTTAAAGAAATTGTATTATTTCCTACTTGACAGATTCATATTGTGTGCTACGAGGTTAAAGAAATTGTATTGTTTCCTACTTGACAGATTCCTATTGTGTGCTATGAGGTTAAAGAAATTGTATTATTTCCTACTTGACAGATTCATATTGTGTGCTACGAGGTTAAAGAAATTGTATTGTTTCCTACTTGACAGATTCCTATTGTGTGCTATGAGGTTAAAGAAATTGTATTATTTCCTACTTGACAGATTCCTATTGTGTTCTATGAGGTTAAAGAAAATGTATTGTTTCCTACTTGACAGATTCCTATTGTGTGCTATGAGGTTAAAGAAATTGTACTGTTTCTTACTTGACAGATTCTTATTGTGTGCTATGAAGTTAAAGAAATTGTATTATTTCCTACTTGACAGATTCCTATTGTGTGCTCTGAGGTTAAAGAAATTGTATTATTTCCTACTTGACAGATTCCTATTGTGTTCTATGAGGTTAAAGAAATTGTATTGTTTCTTACTTGACAGATTCCTATTGTGTGCTATGAGATTAAAGAAATTGTATTATTTCCTACTTGACAGATTCCTATTGTGTTCTATGAGGTTAAAGAAATTGTATTGTTTCCTACTTGACAGATTCATATTATGTGCTATGAGGTTAAAGAAATTGTATTGTTTCTTACTTGACAGATTCCTATTGTGTGCTGAGGTTAAAGAAATTGTATTGTTTCTTACTTGACAGATTCCTATTGTGTGCTATGAGGTTAAAGAAATTGTATTATTTCCTACTTCACAGATTCCTATTGTGTGCTCTGAGATTAAAGAAATTGTATTGTTTCTTACTTGACAGATTCCTATTGTGTTCTATGAGGTTAAAGAAATTGTATTGTTTCTTACTTGACAGATTCCTATTGTGTGCTCTGAGGTTAAAGAAATTGTATTATTTCCTACTTGACAGATTCCTATTGTGTTCTATGAGGTTAAAGAAATTGTATTATTTCCTACTTGACAGATTCCTATTGTGTTCTATGAGGTTAAAGAAATTGTATTGTTTCCTACTTGACAGATTCATATTGTGTGCTATGAGGTTAAAGAAATTGTATTGTTTCTTACTTGACAGATTCCTATTGTGTTTTTGAGGTTAAAGAAATTGTATTATTTCCTACTTCACAGATTCCTATTGTGTGCTCTGAGGTTAAAGAAATTTTATTGTTTCTTACTTGACAGATTCTTGTTGTGTTCTATGAGGTTAAAGAAATTGTATTGTTTCTTACTTGACAGATTCCTATTGTGTGCTATGAGGTTAAAGAAATTGTATTATTTCCTACTTCACAGATTCCTATTGTGTGCTCTGAAATTAAAGAAATTGTATTGTTTCTTACTTGACAGATTCCTATTGTGTTCTATGAGGTTAAAGAAATTGTATTGTTTCTTACTTGACAGATTCCTATTGTGTGCTCTGAGGTTAAAGAAATTGTATTATTTCCTACTTGACAGATTCCTATTGTGTTCTATGAGGTTAAAGAAATTGTATTGTTTCCTACTTGACAGATTCATATTGTGTGCTATGAGGTTAAAGAAATTGTATTGTTTCTTACTTGACAGATTCCTTTTGTGTGCTGAGGTTAAAGAAATTGTATTGTTTCTTACTTGACAGATTCCTATTGTGTGCTATGAGGTTAAAGAAATTGTATTATTTCCTACTTCACAGATTCCTATTGTGTGCTCTGAGGTTAAAGAAATTTTATTGTTTCTTACTTGACAGATTCTTGTTGTGTTCTATGAGGTTAAAGAAATTGTATTGTTTCTTACTTGACAGATTCCTATTGTGTGCTATGAGGTTAAAGAAATTGTATTATTTCCTACTTCACAGATTCCTATTGTGTGCTCTGAGGTTAAAGAAATTGTATTGTTTCTTACTTGACAGATTCCTATTGTGTGCTATGAGGTTAAAGAAATTGTATTGTTTCCTACATGACAGATTCCTATTGTGTGCTATAAGGTTAAATAAATTGTATTATTTCCTACTTGACAGATTCCTGTTGTGTGCTATAAGGTTAAAAAAATTGTATTGTTTCCTACTTGACAGATTCCTATTGTGTGCTCTGAGGTTAAAGAAATTGTAATGTTTCCTACTTCACAGATTCCTATTGTGTGCTGAGGTTAAATAAAATGTATTGTTTCCTACTTGACAGATTCCTATTGTGTGCTCTGAGGTTAAAGAAAAGGGGAGCATTCTAGAGATACAGCCTGGACAGGTAAGACTTCAAGAATGGTTCTGCATTTCAAAAGACACCTCAGAACTTAATAAAAGTATTAGCCAAATTTCATAGCAACTCCAGTTTAGGTATTGTTGATGCTGATCTGTCATACACATTACAAAATAAGGACATCAGACTAGAAGATTTACAACTTCAGTACATTAGCTTCTAAACCAGTAGTTTTTGTTGTCAGCAAGAATTTGACATGTTTTAAGGGGATTAAAAGGGAAAAATAATACATTTTTGTAAATAATATATGTTTTCTTCATTCTGTAATGAAATAATGAAACAGCAAGTTTTGAATTTGATTCTAATGGAAAATATTACAAATAATAATGAATTAATAACATTTTTATTATGGCAGTTGTGGGGGTGCTCACCAGTTATTATGTACTTTTGGGAGAGTTATTTATGTAAGGTTAAATTGTTTGCATTTAAAACATGCACAGTGGAGAGAATATTGGCATAACTCTATGCTACTTTAATATAATGTGGCTGACATTTCTTTGGATATTGTGACCGCTCCAGTGGCCTGATGGTTAGAGTGTCCACCTCGGAAGCGAGAGCTCGTGGATTTGATCCCCGGCCGAGTCATACCAATGACTTATTTTAAAAAAATGGTACTGGCAGTTACCTCGCTAGGTGCTCAGCATTAAGAGGTTAGTGTTAGGACTGGTTGGCCTGGTGTCAGGATAATGTGACTGGGTGGGACATCATTCTATGTCTGCGGCATGATGCCCCAGTTGTAGACATCACTATAAACTGCCACACTGCATACATCATAGCGATATGACTGAAAAATTGTTAAAGCTACGTTAAAAATCCTAATCACACACACACACGCTCTTTGGATATTGTACTTTTGGAAATTGTACATGATCTAAGCACACTGCTAACTAAAATGACTGCTCCCTTGTGATAAAAAAATCAACCTGAATTAGTCTAAAGTACACTATTTATAGCAGTGATTAAAATAGGGAAAATAGAAATGGAAAATAGTACAAATAATAATCAGTTAATGCAGTCAGTTTATTGGCAGTTAAATGAGAAATGGAAAATATTACAAATAATGATAAATTAATACCTGTCTGTTTTTTGGCAGTTAAATGAGAAATGGAAAATAGTACAAATAATAATGAGTTAATACTAGTCAGTTTATTGCAGTTAAATGGGAAATGGAAAATAATACAAATATTGATGAGTTATTACCAGTCAGTTAATTGGCAGTTAAATAAGAAATGGAAAATATTACAAATAATAATGAGTTAATACTAGTCAGGTTATTGGCAGTTAAATGAGAAATGGAAAATAATACAAATAATGATGAGTTAATACTAGTCAGTTTATTGGCAGTTAAATGAGAAATGGAAAATATTACAAATAATAATGAATTAATACCAGTCAGTTTATTGGCAGTTAAATGAGAAATGGAAAATAATACAAATAATGATGAGTTAATACTAGTCAGTTTATTGGCAGTTAAATGAGAAATGGAAAATATTACAAATAATAATGAATTAATACCAGTCAGTTTATTGGCAGTTAAATGAGAAATGGAAAATAGTGGAAATAATAATGAATTAATACCAGTCAGTTTATTGGCAGTTAAATGAGAAATTGAAAATATTACAAATAATGAATTAATACCTGTCAGTTTATTGGCAGTTAAATGAGAAATGGAAAATATTACAAATAATAATGAATTAATACCAGTCAGTTTATTGGCAGTTAAATGAGAAATTGAAAATATTACAAATAATAATGAATTAATACCTGTCAGTTTATTGGCAGTTAAATGAGAAATGGAAAATAATGGAAATAATAATGAATTAATACCAGTCTGTATACTGGCAGTTAAATGAGAAATTGAAAATATTACAAATAATAATGACGTAATGCGTCAGTTTATTGGCAGTTAAATGAGAAATGGAAAATAGTACAAATAATAATGAATTAATACCAGTCTGTTTATTGGTAATTAAATAAAAATGGAAAATATTACAAATAATAATGAATTAATACCTGGGTTTATTTGTCAGTTAAATGAGAAATGAATTGTTGTATATTGTAAAATATAAAATCCACAAGCATTGTTAGTTTCCTTCACAAGATCACTGACTGGTGACTGATGATGACATTCATTCTGTTAAGTTTCAAACTTAACAGGCTCTCAGAAGTTTTCTGGTTCAGACTTCCCCTTGAATCACTTTGTATTTTCTGAAGAATGGAGAATTTACACTCCATATCAGTATTATAATGTGATGTTTGGCCTTCAGAGGAGTCCAAACATCCGATTTTTCCTGTTGCTTAATATTTGATGCTGCAGTTGACTAAACTCCAATACTTTTCTGAGCTAAGTTCGCCCTGAAGAGGAAATTCCTAAGCTGGACTTGGATATATTTCTAAAGCTTATATTTCTTAGCTGGTGATTTTTGTTTTTATTTTCAAAAGTTTAGAAAACAGTTTTCAGATGGTATGTGCAGTAAACAGCCTTTAAAGTGGCATTTATTTCCTAATGCCAGTAGAATAACTTGTATACTTTATCCATCCATCCATCAGTCCATCCATCTGGCATTTACACTTTAAATGATGTTTACATTTAGTGAAGTTTATATGAGTCTTCTTTTTTGAAAATCGCAATTAATTAGCTGTCTACCTTCAGGAAACCTTTTTCAAAGAAAACAACAGACCTACAACAGCTTTAAAAGTGGCCTCATGTGGCTGAGTGGTTTAAAGCACTTAGCATTCTGGATCACTATCTTACTCAACTGCTTGGGTTTGAGTCATAAGCTTTGCTAATATCGGTACGAGAGAAAGTTTGCCAGTAGCTTTTTGTGGGTCAGTGCGCTTTCTGGGGATTTCCCCAGGGTTTTCCTCCACCGGATTATAATGGCCACCATGTATAGCCTACCTTGTGCTGAAAAATGGCATTAAACCCAACAACAATAACAACTTTAAAAACAACACTTAAGGCTGCTGGAGGTGTGTCCATCATCAAAAGAGACTATTGTAGTTGCTGTGTCCATACACAAAACTCTTACTACACTTTTAACAGTAAATCTTCTTCAAAGCTGTCCAGTCAACCAGCGTCATCATGACCGTCTTATTGAACAGTAACTGAGCACAAGCTTGGTGACTTTTAGTCCAGTGTAGTAGTCTTTGGGGCTGCAAAAATATCAATGAGAAGTGAGAAAATGGAGGCCGGTAGAATTACATGTTTGCCTGTGCCATGCATATTTATCTTGTGTGTTAATTTTATGATTATAGATTATACGGTCATTTAGTAAAATAAAACCATATTAAGTAACTAATTTTGTCCATTGTGGGGTTGTACTATAAGATAAGGTCATTTTGTTTGCTAAACAGATTTTTGTGGCCTTTTGACCTTGGAAGGTGTAGTTGTGGTATTGTTAATGAATTTTATGGGATTTGAATTCAAGTCATTAACTTTCCTCTAGAAAATTCTTGGTTAGCTGCTAAAAGACATGCAGACCTTTCTGACAAGTTGGAATTATCTGGAAATATCTGAACCTTATGCAGTTTCTGAAAGTGTGTCCTAGTTTTTTTATTTAAGGGATGGTTACCTGAAAGTGTGTCCTAGTTTTTTATTTAAAGGATGGTTACCAGAAAGTGTGTTCTAGTTTTTTATTTATGGGATGATTACCAGAGAATTAATTATTCCTGTCTTAAATTTCAGTCTTAGTAGAATCTGCTTTAGTTGGGTTCAGGTATAACTTGAGAGGATATTTTAATTTCAGTTATTCGTTGAATTACATGGTGCTCATAAACTTTAGGTTTCAATAACTATTATTTTCTATAAGATGCATTTATATATATATATATATATATATATATATATATATATATATATATATATATATATATATATATATATATATATATTGCCTTAGAATTCTTTAGAATTAAAGGTTTGAAAGGAAACAAAACTAATGTATGTTCATTATGGTGTTCCCACTTAGCTACATAAGGCAAGTCAGCAAAATAAAGGTAGAATTTTTATTTTGTACATAGAAATTACTTTACATTTTGTGGTTTTGTACATGATCATCTTTTCTGGCTTAAATGTTTTGGAGAGTCTTGAAGGAGAACCATCTTTAGATTTAGAAAATGCATGTTTTATAATCTAAAATGTTTTATAATTCCATTTTAAGTAATGGTCATATGTGAACCTTGAAAAAAAAAATTTCATCCTGGAAAAACCCTGGAAATGACCTGGACATTTATCTTTTGAAAAGCATGGTTTATATTATTACATGCAGCCATGCTTTGTCTTGTGACTAAAACTGGCTGCATTAGACTGTACCATAGTCATTTGTCAGGAGGCTGTGATGGTTAACAGAAACCTTAGACACGGCAAATTAGCCAGACTGTGACACTGCAGGTTGGAATGAAGTTATGACATGTCTGGTTAGCAGCAGGCACTGATATAGGTGGTTGGCAGGAGAGAATATGACACGTTTGGTTGGCAGAAAATTTTGACACAAGTTAGCAGGAGGCTATGATATAGTTGGTATTTTTTTTAGTAACTTTTTTCTCTTAAGAATTTGACTTTTAGTTGACACTACATACTACATAACCAATATTGTGCTGACATGCTGCAGCCCCCCCCCCTCCCCCAACACATCATGGTAATCACTAATCCTGGTAGTTATTTAATGTGATATACCTCTTGTTTTCCAGTGATTCATGTGAAAATATTTAGCTGAGTGTCTTACTGTTGCCAGAAGAATTGTCTCTTGATATGTGGTGTGTGAGAGCTACATGCTTTAGATAGAACTATGTCACTATGACCATTTGTTTCACTTGTAAGTGATTTAAGTTTTACATTTAGTTTAGTTTTCCAGATGTTGTTGCCAGAAGAGTCATACAACTAGATGTTTCCTTTATCCATTGTGACAAAACTATGCTTTGCAATGCAACCATCCTCCAGTTTTCTTTTTCTCAATTTCTCTCTGTGGATGAGCTTAAATAATTTCATCCCTTTATAAATAAATGGTACAAAGTGCATTAGATGCTAAACATTGATAAACATTTGTTTTTTTGTTATCTTGTAAGTTATGCTGTACTGATTTTTATGTTTGAAGATTCATTTGTACCATGTTTCCTGTTTGATATATTTTCTCAGTAGCATTTCTTATGTCCATTTCCTAGTGTGTTCCATTTTGGCCCATGCAGTCTGGGAAGGAAATGAAGATGGAGGCCAAGTTCAAGGACACAAATGAATCTACAGGACCATTCCTCTTCAACATGGCACACGAAACACTGCTGAAATTAGACAATGAGGTACACTTCCTTACTGCATAAAAATGAATGATCAGTGCACAACAAAAAAAGCTTTTATAAAATACCATACAATCCATGTGATGGAACCAGTTGAGATTGGCTTAAACCAGTAGGTTTGTTATCAGCATAAATTTTATGTTATTCAGTGTGATTGAAAACAAGATAATTCATTGCTTTGCCATATATTTTCGCTTCATAGAATAAAACACAAGCAAGTTTAGAATCTGATGGCCGTGTTACAATAATAATTAATTAATACAAATCAGTATATTGATTTCCCCTTGAATCACTTTGTATTTTGTGAAGATTGGGAATGTCCTCTCTGTATTTCGATTAGAATGTTGCTATTAAAGGACAGCTACAGACACAACAGACAGTGTCTGGATATTTGTGTGTCAAAAATCATGTTTTTCACATGACATGTCATGTTCTGGCCAGTACACTAAAGGACTTAGGGTACTAAGTTAGCTACGGTAGTTCAGAAATTTCTAGACTGGTTCCCATTTTTTGATATAATTAATACCATGAGTCCTATTCATTTACTTGACAGACTGCATCTTGTAGAATGCATAAATAAACAGTGGACATAGTTCTGCTTGTCGAAGATTATATTAGTGAATATTAAACTATATTCGAAGTACGTGTATACCAACATCGTCAATGGTAAATTTCAGGCAAAATTTAAGTATTTGAACTTCACTTCAGAAAATCAGCAAAAAATTTTAAAAATAAATCAGTTTAATCAATTATTTTGTTGGCTATCAGAATTTATCTCTCTTCAATTTAAGATTGAAATATATTATCAGCCATGCCATATTATACGATAAATTAGGTCATTGTGACCATGTAAATATACATGTATTACTCAGCAAAGGATATTTAAATTACAGAAATTTCTTTAATTTCCTCCAGAACATGTGTAATTTAAAACTAAAGTTGGAATAAGCCAACTTGAATAGAAAACATGATGATTAATCACTAAATGAAATGGGGGGCACAGAATTATTTGGGGTCATCAGTATTAATAATGGTGGTAGTGACCTAGATGATCAAATCTAGAGTATAATGGTTCAAACACAACTTGGAAATATCAATGCTTTATAAATTTTAAACTGTATGAAAGTTTTATATTTGGTTGCATAGATAATAACCATTATGCAAAATGCCCTTTTCCAACGTAGTAAAATTAAAATACTCTCCCCCTCCCCATTTTGATGTCAACCTTTGTCATATCTGCAGCTGTTTAATTTACCATTGAAAATCTCTGAGGTAACAAAATGTATTATTTTTTCTTGTTATCAACAAACAGAACCAGAATTTTGCATATATAGTAACTAAATTTTGGTGTGAAGCCACTGTAAAGCAATCGTTCTCTTAAAAACTTGCAACGCTAATTCAGTTCCCATAGTTAACCAATGGAAACACCGTAGTATTAAAAATTCAGTAACTTTACATTTCAAAGTGTTCAAGATAGAAACCTGTATTTTTCAGTATAGACCATCCTTAATGCAAGTTTCTGTGTCAAGAGAAAACTATATTTTTTCAGTGGCATTTTATTTATCTACTTTTTGTCTGAATCATGTGTTTTCAGTTCTGCACATAAAGAATCGGGACAGTCGGGATAATTTCAGTAATGGGTGTTCCGAAGTCAAGTCTGTAAAAGGACTGAGAGTTAATCAATAGAACGTTGTTTTTTTGTCAGTTACAATTCTCTTTACTAAAATGTTGCTTTTCATTATCAACCAATCATGATTCTCCAAAATTCAACCAATCATGGCCCTCCAAAACTATATATGCTCTATTTTATGTAAATGTCAATAAATAAAACATACTTCATTGAGACTTACGGGTTAGTAATCTGCAGTCAGCCATGCCTTACCAGTGCCAACAGTGAAGACTATTTAACATTGGCTGGGTATATAATTTACCACTCCCTACATTGAAGACTATTAAGCATGGGGTGAGTGTATAAATGTACCAGTGTCTACAGTGAATACTATTAAAAATGGGGTGGGTATAAAATATAAAAAACAATAAATGGGATATTATATTTAATTCATAATATTATCTACCACAATTCATCCATTGTAAATTGTCATTGATGTGGGCTACGTGCAATGACCCTTCTCTCCCCATCCCACCTCCCTGAAATTGTTGATCATAAATCCCACTTGTGAGAGTAAATCACCAAACCAGCAGTGTCTAGAAAGTAGCAGGGATAATAATAAACTAAGAACAGTTGGAACCTTTTCTTGCTTGTTTTACATTTTTAAGACTATACTAGCATAAAAATAAATAATCTTGTTCACTGTGTCAAAAAAAAGGAAGTCATGTTATTATGCCTATAAATGATAGCTGTATTTTTTAAATTTTGCTGGGGTGGGGGGCCTGGGGGCTAAGTGGTCTGAGGCACTCACCTTGACCTATCACTGCGATCTCACCTCTGTCTATGTTGGTTTGAGTCTCAGGCTCAGCCAATGCGGATACATGAGAAAACTGCCTGTAGCTTTCTTTGGGTCAGTAGTTCTTACCGGGTTTTTCCTTCACCAGTTTTACTGGCTGCCATCTAAAGCCTTTCTTGCACTGAGAAATGGTGTTAAACCCAAAAGTAACTATAACATTAATTTGGAGTGGGTTTCTGTTTAATAAGAGAGCTGAATCTTTCAGCTTTTGTCATTTTTAAACTAGTAAGTTATTTTAATTTTTGATACGGAAGATCATTAATTGAGGCCATCTGAGTTTTAAGCTATTTACTATCCATCCTGTTACATCACTCTTTGAGGCCATCTGAGTTTTAAACTAAAGTCTTTTAAAGCCAGTAATTTTAACTATTTACTATCCATCCAGTTACATTTCTCTTTGAGGCCATCCAAGTTTTAAACTAAAGTCTTTTAAAGCCAGTAATATGAATTATTTACTATCCATCCAGTTACATTACTCTTTGAGGCCATCCGAGTTTTAAACTAAAGTCTTTTAAAGCCAGTAATATTAATTACTTACTATCCATCCAGTTACATTTCTCCTTGAGGCTGTCCGAATTGTAAGCTTATTTCTATCCAGTTACAGGTGATATTTCTATCCTAGTTCATGCTCATATCTTTGAAAAGCAGTAACTAAATTTATTTACAGTCCATCCATCATTCTTTGAGAAATCAGAGTTTTAAGCTAAGTCTTTTAAAACCAGTAATCAGCTTTAATTATTTACTTTACATCTAGTTATGGATGATCATTTTATCTGTGTTTTAAGTCGGAAAGAATTTGATGATTAAGTAAAAGTCTGATTACTTGTTTCAGTATGGAGGAATCTGTGTCGAATGCCAGGAGACTGAGGCTGCCATGGTTACAACCTTGACCCAGTATCGACAGGGTCTGGCCCCAGCACTGCTGGTAAACCATACCAACCAGTGTTCCTTCAGCTTCCAGCAAAGGTGAGCAGTTGACTTGGGGTCCTTATTGGGAATTATGTTGAGTCCATATATACCATTAACTTTGGGTCCTTATTAGAAATTATGATGAGTCCATATATACCATTAATTTTGGGTCCTTATTAGAAATTATGATGAGTCCATATATACCATTAACTTTGGGTCCTTATTATAAATTATGATGAGTCCATTTATTCAATATTTTGCTTGACCTTTTTGATGCAAGTATGGTTTGATGCTTTATATCAGAAGTTTGGGGAAACATACTTTCCACTAGCAAACTAGTGACGTCATCAAAGCCAAAAGTTATTTTTTATTGTATTGTGATGGCGTCATGATGTTTATGCTATTTCAGATCAGTAAAATCTGTCAGTCAACATAAGGTCAAGATTGCAAAAAATTTCATAGTTTTTTTTCCACAGACATGTCCTTTATGTCTGACATATAGATTGGTTGAAACGGTGATGACTCAACTGAACATTGTAAGCATGCTACTCTATAATACAGTAAATTGGAAATGGATTGACATGGGCAGTGTGGGTCATATTTCAACATTGTACATTTTCTACTCTATATTACAGTAAATTGTAAATGGATTGACAAGGGCAGTGTGGGTCATATCTCAACATTGTACACTTTCTACTCTTATATTACAGTAAATTGTAAATGGATTGACATGGGCAGTGTGGGTCATATTTCAACATTGTACATTTTCTACTCTATATTACAGTAAATTGTAAATGGATTGACAAGGGCAGTGTGGGTCATATCTCAACATTGTACACTTTCTACTCTTATATTACAGTAAATTGTAAATGGATTGACATGGGCAGTGTGGGTCATACCTCAGCATTGTACACTTTCTACTGTTATATTACAGTAAATTGTAAATGGATTGACATGGGCAGTGTGGGTCATATCTCAACACTGTACATTTTCTACTCTATATTACAGTAAATTGTAAATGGATTGACAAGGGCAGTGTGGGTCATATCTCAACATTTGTACACTTTCTACTCTTATATTACAGTAACTTGGCAATGAATTGACATGGGCAGTGTGGGTCATATCTCAACATTGTACACTTTCTACTCTTATATTACAGTAAATTGTAAATGGATTGACATGGGCAGTGTGGGTCATATCTCAACACTGTACACTTTCTACTTTATATTACAGTAAATTGTAAATGGATTGACATGGGCAGTGTGGGTCATATCTCAATATTGTACACTTTCTACTGTTATATTACAGTAAATTGTAAATGGATTGACATGGGCAGTGTGGGTCATATCTCAACACTGTACATTTTCTACTCTATATTACAGTAAATTGGCAATGAATTGACATGGGCAGTGTGGGTCATATCTCAACATTGTACACTTTCTACTCTTATATTACAGTAAATTGTAAATGGATTGACATGGGCAGTGTGGGTCATATCTCAACACTGTACACTTTCTACTTTATATTACAGTAAATTGTAAATGGATTGACATGGGCAGTGTGGGGCATATCTCAATATTGTACACTTTCTACTTTATATTACAGTAAATTGTAAATGGATTGACATGGGCAGTGTGGGTCATATCTCAACACTGTACACTTTCTACTTTATATTACAGTAAATTGTAAATGGATTGAGATGGGCAGTGTGGGTCATATCTCAACATTGTACACTTTCTACTCTTATATTACAGTAAATTGTAAATGGATTGACATGGGCAGTGTGGGTCATATCTCAACATTGTACACTTTCTACTCTTATATTACAGTAACTTGGCAATGGATTGACATGGGCAGTGTGGGTCATACCTCAGCATTGTACACTTTCTACTCTTATATTACAGTAAATTGTAAATGGATTGACATGGGCAGTGTGGGTCATATCTCAACATTGTACATTTTCTACTCTATATTACAGTAAATTGTAAATGGATTGACATGAGCAGTGTGGGTCATATCTCAACATTGTACACTTTCTACTCTTATATTACAGTAAATTGTAAATGGATTGAGATGGGCAGTGTGGGGCATATCTCAATATTGTACACTTTCTACTCTTATATTACAGTAAATTGTAAATGGATTGACATGGGCAGTGTGGGTCATATCTCAACATTGTACACTTTCTACTCTTATATTACAGTAAATTGTAAATGGATTGACATGGGCAGTGTGGGTCATATTTCAACATTGTACACTTTCTACTCTTATATTACAGTACATTGTAAATGGATTGACATGGGCAGTGTGGGGCATATCTCAATATTGTACACTTTCTACTCTATATTACAGTAAATTGTAAATGGATTGACATGGGCAGTGGGGGGCATATCTCAATATTGTACACTTTCTACTCTATGTTACAGTAAATTGTAAATGAATTGACATGGGCAGTGTGGGGCATATCTCAACATTGTACACTTTCTACTCTATATTACAGTAAATTGTAAATGGATTGACATGGGCAGTGTGGGTCATATCTCAACATTGTACACTTTCTACTCTTATATTACAGTAAATTGTAAATGGATTGACATGGGCAGTGTGGGGCATATCTCAATATTGTATGCATACCACTCTGTATTAGAGTTAAACTTGGAATTTGATTGGCATGAGCAGTGTGAGAAATATCTCAATATTGTAATCATACCACTCTATACAGGTAAAACCTGTTATAACACGATGCTCGGGGTCCAAAGAATAACATCGTGATATAAGTGGGATCATGTAAAAAAAAAAATTCTAAACACTTCCCCATAGAAAATGTGCATTGAAATTTCAATGTCATCAGTTTTAACTTGATCATATATCACAATATGTTTTAGAAACTTTATGAAGTTAAGGCAACATAAAGAGCAGTGCTGCGATAAAAATCTGCTTGGGATACAAATAATTGGCTTTTCCAAGAGCATGTATTTAGCATGTTAAAAAAAGAGGTCACCTGAAATTAAAAAATGGGAGCCATGCTGCCATTGCGTTATAAGCGGAATCATATGATAATGAATTGGGTTACAATGGGTTTTACCTGTATTACAGTAAATTGGAAATGGGTTAACATGGATGTTATGGGGAATATCGCAATATTGTAAACATACCACACTTTATTACAGTTAAACTTTGAAATTTGATTGACATTGGGAGAGTGGGGCATATTTCAGAATTGTAAATGTATTATATATTACAGTAAATTGGAAATGATTGACATGGGCACAGTGGGGTATATCTCAATATTGTAAACATGCTACTCTGTATTACAGTAAATTGGAAATGAATTGACATGGATGTTATGGAGAATATTTCAGTATTGTAAACATACCACACTTTATTACAGTTAAACTATGAAATTTGATTGACATGGGAAGAGTGGGGCATTTCTCATTATTGTAAATATACTATAAATTACAGTAAATTGGAAATTGATCGACATGGGCAGTATGTTGACATATCTCAAATAAATAGGATCTTTCAAATTGATACTGTCTGGCTAATATCATTGTCATGTCAAATTCAACATAAAGACACTGCAATGGCAATTTATGATAACTACTTTTTACAGATGATGGTGATGATGACAATAATGGTGTTTATAACAGTGATGACAGTAAGGATTAAAATAACAATGTTAAAAATAATGATGACAATGATAAGGATTGTACAATTTGTTTTTTGTTTCAGTGGAGTGAAAACTATCCATGTACTGATGCCATTGATGGCACAGCTGTATGCATGGGAGGACTCGCTGGGGAAGAGAGAACTGATCTGGACCTGTGGAGAGATGAAGGATCAGAAAAATGACTTATCACAGGTTCTATCAGCCACTTTCCCTTTGAATTACTAAATTTTGTTCCTTGGTTATATAAGAGACTCTTTCTAGTATATAATTTTACTGATTCATCTTTTAAGTAAAACATTAAGCATCAATGAATATATATTAGTTATTGTTAAGACTGTATAGAAAAAACACTTAATCATGGTGTCAGGAATGTTTTGAATGACCTAATAAGGATTGGTGGCGTCAAATGGCAGCATGGTTCATTTCTAATTTTGATGCAGGAGGTTGCTGGTTCAGTCCCCGGCTGAGTCATACCAAAGACTTACAAAAATGGTACTAACAGCTGCCTCGCTTGACACTCAGCATTAAGAGGTTAGTGTTAGGATTAGTTGGCTTGGTATCAGGATAATGTGACTGGGTGGGACATCATGCTACATATCTGTGGCATGATGCCCAGTGCTAGACATCACTATAAAGTGCCACACTGCAGACATCATGGCAGTTTGACTGAAATATTTTTAAAGCTATGTTAAAAATCCAAGTCACACACATGTTTCTAGTTTTGACTCTAAAAATTTAAAAAATCGGTCAACATTGAATAAGAATTAACTGATTGTATTTTATTTTTATTTCATACTCCTTTTGTAATCATGTCCATCATTTATTTAGTTCACATGAGCTGGCTTTACTGGTATTATTTTTACCAGATGTGATTTGCAGCTTTATGTTTATCAGACTACAGGAGAGTTAGGTTGTCAGCCTCAGTGTCATTATTTTCAGGAGTTATGGCCCCTGATTACTCATACCCCAATTTTTGTTTCCATATTTTAATGTTTTGGATTTGAATCAAAATTTTATAGGAAGCTCACTGCTGATGAGATCTTCAATGAGTTTGACTTGCAGCATTCCGCAAGTCATTTCATGAGTTATTCCCCCTGATTGATCATCCTCATGACTGATTTCCATAACAGCCCATTTGTGATATGCCTATCAGTGATAATAGCCTGTTTTGATATGCTTATTGCTGATAACAGCCCTTTGTGATATGCCTGTCACTGATAGCAGCACATTTTGATATGCCTATTTCTGATAGTAACCTGTTTTGATACACCTACTGCTGATAGTAGCCCATTTTTATACGCCTGTTGCTGATCGCACCCGTTTGTGATAAACCTGTATTGCTGATAGCAGTAGTTTTCCATTGTAGCTGCCATTGTCAGTGTATCCTGTAGAGGTGCAAGATTGAGAGTCAGTACTCCTCTTTGGTGTTAGAACTTGGGGGTCACATTGAGTAAAAAAACAAATGTTGGTGTCAAAACTGGGGGTAAAATTAATACCTTGGTGATCTCTGATGCGCAGATGAGGGTAAATGGAAACACTGCATTATATTGGTTGATGTATAATTGTATAATATGTGATTCCTGTCTTTGTTTTCAAACAAGCCAATATTCAATTTAACTCCTAGGAAATTAATTTTGTAAAATCATTTTCCATCACAAAAGGATATATAGCTCTCCCTGATTTTAATATGGTAGTTTGTGTTCATAATTGCTGACCATTTTATGAACCAAAGTGTAGTATAGCAAGAATTATTAAAAATTTCATCAATGCATTTGTGTTAAGCAAGAATGCATTGGGCATGGGATAAACAGAATATATCTATACTTGTAATCGTACATTTTTTTGTTTATGTGCATTAGGTATATTTTTCAGTTCATAGTATTTAATTTGTCAAAAATAATGTTTTAAAGATTAAATTTGGAACTTTTTGTTGTTATTTTTAAACCAAATTGTTGCATATTTAATAGACTAGGACCAGTCCAGTTACAGTGCTTTCACTTAGCTAATGGATTTTAAAAACATTTTTTAATTTTAATTTTAATTTTTTTTAAAATTTGTATCGTTTCGGTAATGGGTCCTTAGAAGCACTGCATTATATCCAGAATTACATTAAAATGAAGGGGGGGCCTCGAGTGGTCTAAAGTGCTCACCGTTCCAGATCACTGCCATCTTACCTCAGTCTGTGTGGGTTCGAGTCCAAGGCTCGGCTAGCGTGGGTACATGGGAAAGCCTGCCAGTAGCTTCTCGTGGGTCGGTGGTTCTTCCCTGGGTTTTCCAGGGTTCTTCCTCCACCAGTTATACTGGCTGCCATGTATAGCCTATCTTGTGCTGACAAATGGCGTTAAACCCTAGAACAACAACAACAGTGAAGGGTATTACATTGAGGGAGATCTGTACTGCATTATATCCAGAATTACATTACAATGAAGGGTATTACATTGAGGGAGATCTGTACTTTTTATGATGGATTTTAGGTCAGTAAGAACAAAATATAATCCTTTTTGCTTTGAGGAAAACAGTTTAATCTTTGTTTAAGGATATCTCCTTATATGGGACAGCAATCAGTACTGATAGTTTGAAATTACTTATCACTTTCCTGATAGGCTAAAAAATAAATTGTGGTATTTCATGTAAAAACTACATTGCTTTTCTTCAATAAACTACATTGCTTTCCTTGTAAAAAAAAAAACTACTCTCCTCGTATAAAGTACATTGCTTTCCTTGTAAAAACTACATTGCTTTCCTTCTAAAAACAGCTTTACTTGAATAAACTACAACTTGTATAAACTGCATTGCTTTCCTTGTATAATCTACTTTCCTTGTATAAACTACATTGCTTTCCTTGTAAAATCTGCTTTCCTTGTATAAACTACATTGCTTTCCTTGTATAAGCTACATTGTTTTCCTTGTATAAACTATTGGTTTCCTTCTAAAAACAACTTTACTTGTATAAATTATATTACTTGTTTAAACTGAATTGCTTTCCTTGTATAAACTACATTGCTTTCCTTGTGTAAGCTACATTGTTTTCCTTGTAAAACTACATTACTTGTATAAACTTCATTTTGTTTGTAGAAACTACATTGCAGTCCTTGTATAAACTACATTACTTTTCTTGTAAAAACTACATTACATTTCTTGTAAAAACTACATTACATTACTGTACAAACTTCATTACTTTCCTTGTAAACCCACATTACTTTGTACAAATGCATTACTTTCCTTGTGAAAATGACATTACTTTCCTTGTGAAAATGACATTACTTTCCTTGCAAAAACTGCATTACTTTCCTACATTGCTTAAAACTACATTACTTTCCTGTCAAAACTACATTAATTTCCTTGTAAAAACTACATTACTTCTCTGTGAAAACTACATTGCTTTCCTACATTACTTAAAACTACATTTCTTTCCTGCCAAAACTAAGTTACTTTCCTTGTAAAAACTACATTACTTTCCTGTAAAAGCTACATTACTTTCCTCACAAAAACATCCTTGTCAAAACTAAATTACTTCCCTGTCAAAACTACATTACTTTCCTATCAAAAACTTCCCTGTCAAAATTACATTTCTTTCCTGTCAAATGCTAATAAAAATATTTATTTGACTTTGTAGGATGGCATAGGTGAATTTTTCTACAACTCGGACACCAAGGTTTACTGGGTATCATTCCTGGACGGTATGCAAAGGGTACTACTCTTAACAGAGGACCTTGTTCTTGCCACACTTGCACAGGAGGTATGTTACGAAGTTCGTTTGTGAAAACAGTCACAATTTTTTTTTCTCATGCCCTTAATCTTGCAGATGTCCAGAAATCATTTCTGTATCGAACATCCAGACTCGAATTTTGATGGTGTGTCACTGATGTCTGCATATTGGTATGCATTGAGATGCCAAATCAACATTTGTAAATCTCTGTCTTTAAAACCATTCCATTCACACTCTTTAGTGGAAAATATTCAAAGAAATAAAATGGGGGCCAGGAGGTTGTAACAAATATAAGACAGTTCACAGTTTTTTCAGTCAGGAAATTAACTTGTTTGATGGGCAGACCTGCTAACCTTTACAATTTGCCACAAGTCTTACAGAAGTGACCCTTGAAACAGAACTTACGGAATAAGAACACAAATTACATAATTACATTTGCAGTAAAATCAATAATATACTGGCTGTTTTATGATTGATTTGGATCCAGGTATTTTATTGTTCAGGAAACCAGCCTAACTTTGCATAATTGGTCTGTTTCTTATTAGAATTTTCTGACAAGAGAATGGCATCCAACAAGGGATACATTTTCTGGATGAAAGGGACAACAAAACTCTTAAAATGCTTTAATAGTCAGTACAGAAGAACTAAAAGGAATATTCAGGTTCTTGGGGAAAATAGCAAGAAGTGCAACAGTTTATTGGACATCATGTGTTCAGTGGAGTATGTCTCATGGCGGGAAGATGTTTGCTGTTACCATATGAACTTTTAACATTTTTTAAGAATTGCTTAAATTTGAAAGCAGGAAGCCATTGAGCTTAATTTGGCTTCGAACCAAGGTTTGTGAACTGTACTGGAGATAATTAAGGTCCAAGTATATTATAATTTTTTTAAAGTGAAACACAATGTTTCACTGCATCTGTGTTAAATCACACTTCTGGACTTTTAAATGCATGTTTTACGGCTTGATATTAGCAGTACATCATATTTTGTTACACCTTACTGAAAACTGGTCTCACTTAAGGAAAACAAATTGACTGCCTTACTGACAATTGTTTAGTTAGGTTGGCAGATGTGGATAGGGTCTACGGATGCATTGCGGCATTTGTATGCCACATCTAACTTGTTATTTTTGCTGACACAGAACAAAACAGGAAAGAAATTTTGTGTGTGTCTTGCCAGATTTTGAGTTAAAAGTTTTGAAAGTCATATACCAAAAACATCTAAGTGCTGTTGGCAAGCAAGATACAGTGTTGTTATAATTCCTATAGTTTCTTTTAATAATATATGGAAATTTCTATAAATATTATTGTTTTAAATTAATAAATTTGCCATAACAAATGTAAGTTTTTGGGATGCAGAATATAGTTATCTGCTTGTAAAACAATATAATCTTTTGGGGATCCCAACACTTAAAGCCACAAAATGCAATTTGCTACATCACCACACATTACAGAGCATTGAACAGCTCTTTTCGGAATGACCATGTTAGTAAACTGCTATGTCCATAGTTGGGATCCTTTTTAAAAATTATTTAAAGAACTTAACATTTTGCTAGTTTTTATTTTAAAATGATTTCAGGCTGGAGAGCTGGAGCAAATTGAACAGGAAATCAATGTGAAAATTCATGGACTTGGGTTGTCTCTTGTCAACACTGATAAGGAAACAGAGGTGGCCTACATTGGGATTACAAGGTATTCCAAATAAAGAGGTGGCCTGTATTATGTTTACATGGTATTCAGAAAAAAGAGGTGGCCTACATGGGGATTTAAAGGTACAGTATTCAGAAAAAAAGAGGTGGCCTACATGGGTTTTAAAGGTACAGTATTCAGAAAAAAGAGGTGGCCTACATGGGTTTTAAAGGTACAGTATTCAGAAAAAAAGAGGTGGCCTACATGGGGATTTAAAGGTACAGTATTCAGAAAAAAAGAGGTGGCCTACATGGGTTTTAAAGGTACAATATTCAGAAAAAAGAGGTGGCCTACATGGGGATTTAAAAGTACAGTATTCAGAAAAAAAGAGGTGGCCTACATGGGGTTTTTAAGGTACAGTTTTCAGAAAAAAAATCTGAATAAGAGGGTCACTATTATTGGTTAATAAATTGAGATACCTATCACTAAAAACTGTTTGATTACTTGTAATTATTTATAGCTGTAAAACTAGCCTTGACAGTTTTACCCAGCATTCAAAACTAGCCATGACTGTTTTACCCAGCATTCAAAACTAGCCTTGACAGTTTCTCCCAGCATTCAAAACTAGCCTTGACTGTTTTACATAGCATTCAAAACTAGCCACGAGTTTTACCCAGCATTCTAAACTAGCCTTGACAGTTTTTCCCAGCATTCAAAATTAGTCTTGACAGTTTTTCCCAGCATTCAAAACTAGTCGTGACAGTTTTTCCCAGCATCCAAAACTAGCCTTGACAGTTTTACCCAGCATTCAAAACTAGCCTTGACAGTTTTTCCCAGCATCCAAAACTAGCCTCGACAGTTTTACCCAGCATCCAAAACTAGCCATGACAGTTTTACCCAGCATTCAAAACTAGTCTTGACAGTTTTACCCAGCATTCAAAACTGGCCATGACCCAGCATTCAAAACTAGCCATGACAGTTTTACCCAGCATTCAGAACTAGCCTTGACAGTTTTACCCAGCATTCAAAACTAGCCATGTCAGTTTTACCCAGCATTCAAAACTAGCCATGACAGTTTTACCCAGCATTCAAAACTAGCCATGACAGTTTTACCCAGCATTCAAAACTAGCCATGACAGTTTTACCCAGCATTCAAAATTTTATTGTAGTCTGAGTAGGCATGATCAATCCACATGCTGATGCCTATGGCTACAAAAGTTGGAACTATACATGGTGCACAGTACTAACATATATACTCACTTACAGATCAGATCCAACTTCAAACTGCATAGATTCAGATCTGCTTTTGTATCAATGGAAGATCTGGGTCTGTGCAGTTTGTTAGAACTAATCAGTTAAATAAAAAACTTATTATAATGCACTGGCAGATCAGGGTCTGTGTTGCTTGTAGTTGGATTCTACTTGCAAGTGAGGATATGCAGTAATTGTGAACTTTTGAGACAGAAAGCTGATATCTGTGCATAATGCATATCAATTGTAAAGAGCAAAGACTTTGATCTACTAGTGCATTATGCCCAGATATATAATCCTAAGAGCACAGACCCAGATCTGCTAGTGCATTATGCCCAGGTATATCATATAACAGCCCTGACCCAGATCTGCTAGATCATTATGCCCGGGTATATCATATAACAGCCCAGACCCAAAACTGCTAGTGCATTGTGCCCAGATTTTTCATCCAACAGCACATACCCAGATCTGCTAGTACATTATTACCAGGTATATCATGTAACAGCCCTGACCCAGAACTGTGAGTGCATTATGCCCAGGTATATCATATAACAGCCCAGACCCAAAACTGCTAGTGCTTTGTGCCCAGATTTTTCATCCAACAACCCAGACCCAGATCTTCTAGTGCATTATGCCCAGGTATATCATATAACAGCCCAGACCCAGATCTGCTAGTGCATTATGCCCAGGTATATCATATAACAACCCTGACCCAGATCTACTAGTGCATTATGTCCAGGTATATCATGCAACAGCCTAGACCCAGATCTGCTAGTACATTATGCTCATGTATGTCATAAAACAGCCCAGACCAGATCTGTTAGTGCATTATGCCTAGATATATCAGCCAACAGCCCAGACCCAGATCTGCTAGTGGATTGTGCCCAGATGTATCATCCAACAGCCCAGACCCAGATCTGCTAGTGCATTATGTCCAGGTATATCATATAACAGCCCTGACCCAGATCTGCTAGATCATTATGCCCGGGTATATCATATAACAGCCCAGACCCAGATCCGCTAGTACATTATGTCCAGGTATATCATATAACAGCCCTGACCCAGATCTGCTAGTGCATTGTGCCCAGATTTGACTATAACCGTAATATATTATATTCACAAAGTTTCATGGCAATCCATCAGAACCGTAAGTCGTACTTATGAGATTGTGTCACCTGCTGTTTAAACTAGAAAGTAAGAGCAATAATTCAAATTTGAATGAGATTGTCACATGCTGTATTGGCTACAAAACGAAGCAGGCATTAACTCGGATTTGACAGGAACAGGGCAATTTGTTGACATGCATCACTTCTAGTAATAACAGTTTTTACAGGAACAGGGCTATAAATTGATATGCATTGCTTCACGTAATAGCCGTATTATATCCAGTTTCATATAGGTACAGCCAAAAATAATTTTTTTGGCAAATCATTTAAAATATTTCCCATGAAATTGGATTCACAATAAACTTAGGATATGCTAGTAAACAGCGTGTGAATAGAAATGAGTTCACACTCAACTTAGGAGGGCCCGAGTTGGTCAGGTGGTCTAAAGTACTTTACCAATCACTGCAATCTCACCTCTGTATGTGTGGTTTTGAGTCATGGGCATGACCAGTGTGGGTATGTGAGAAGGCTTGTCAATAGCTTCCCATGGGTTGGTGGTTCTTACAGGGGCTTTCCTTTGTTTTACCTTCAATGAATTACACTGTATAGAAAATCTTGTGCTGCAAAATGCCATTCAACCCAAAACATCAACAGCTGAATTCAGGGTATGCTGGTAAATGAAGCATGAGAGTCAAAAAAATCTTTCTGCTCAGAATATGCTGGTAAACAAAGTGTGAGATTATGTAGATACCCTAACATTAAAAAAATGTTCTTTTTTTGCCTGAAGTTCTGGAATAATCTGGGAAGAAAAGAAAAGGAAGAGATTCAAGGCTTTAGATGTTAAAAGCTGCATTGTCTTGGAAACAGCGTTCCAGAAATACCAGTTAGAAATCGCACATGGAAACAAACCACCAGAAAAAGTTAATCTGGAAAACAAGATGGAGGTGAGCTTTGCAGAGATGTTGCTACTGAAACCAAACAAGAGGGCAATCCAGCGCAGCTTCCAGGATGGAATCTGGGTTCAGTACAAAACCTCACCCCACCAGCTTCAGTTCCATGCCAAGATTAATAAACTACAGGTAAGATACCAGTTTGAGGTTAATAAAGATTAATAATTACAGGTAAGATACTAGTGTGGGATTAAAAAAGATTAATAATTACAGGTAATATACTAGTGTGGGATTAAGAAAGATTAATAATTACAGGTAAGATACTAGTGTGGGATTAAAAAAGATTAATAATTACAGGTAAGATACTAGTGTGGGATTAAAAAAGATTCATAATTACAGGTAAGATATTAGTGTGGGCAGAATTCACCGTGGGCAAGAATTTTACATATGCGGTTATAAATGATGCTTTTTTAGTTAAAATTTTCAAAGGAAATTTGACCTTTTGATTCAGTAAAACCTGTCTTGAGAGAACAATCTGCTATAGTACTCATCTTCTCCATACAGCTGTATATTTGTTCACAATTGTTGTAAACATAACAACCCTTACAACAATTACACACTTGTTGTAACTTGACAACAACAGCTCTGCAACCCTTATACACCTCTCCCTCAATAACTCACACACAACGGGGTCCAGAAACATAAACTGCACTTAAAGCGAAGGACCTCCCAAAAATCCGCCCGACATTGAGAAAAAGCAGGTGGGTTGGGGTGGGGAACTGAGCTGTTTAATATATAAGCATTTCAGTTACCAATTTTGATTGTTATTTTCCTCAAGTTCAACAAACAGGGATCAATTGTTTGGTATTTTCTGGTTTTAATTAAAATGGGATCTACACCTGACCCTGTGTTATAAGCAGGTTTGCGAGTTATTGAGGGAGTGGTGTTTGTAATCTAATACCATATGGTAGATGATGGTATTTCAATCAGTTTTAAGATTCTTGTAACCAGCTAATGAACCATGAATATGTTGATGCAGTTGTCTCAGAAATGTACCTCTTATGTGTTTTGTCTTGTCAGCTCCATTTTGGATAGAGTTAGGACCCATGACAATTTTCTCTATGTCCTTACATGGGATACTGCAAATAACCAGTATAGCTCAAGAACCATTCAACATACTTTGATATAATTAAATTTTAGCCTTGTCTGATAGACCTGCATGTGACTTTTATGGGTTTAATCTCATCTTTTTGATGATGGATAGCATTGTACCCTTATCAACTAAATTTAGGTCTTCACAAATTGTAATCCTGGTCACTTCACAAATAAAATTTTAAAAACGTGCAAAATTATATTCAACACATTTTTTCACCTTTGCAAGGAGTGCATAATAATATAATGGTTAGAGAAGATTAAATCAGCAATGACAGCTATTCAAAAATCAGTTCTGTTTATATTAAAAAAATAATAATAATAATAATAATAATAACCTCATTCCCATGGCTATTTCTATTTCTTGTCTGTTGTGCCATCCCTAGAATATTTATTTCTGTGTGATTTACCTTGTATTCAATATAGATTAAGAAATATTCAGTATATTATGATGGAAATGTTGTTAAGAGTATTGTCATTTAAACTTGGATGCATTTATGTATGGCTTTTCTTTCATCTAAACCATTTTGGACAGAGTTATGGCCCTTGTAACTCAGGTTCCTCTCTTTGTTTGGGTTGTTGTTTGTAATCACTATAGTTAAAAAATTATTCCACATATTCAGGTGTAATTTGATGTGAATATTGTTTCATAGACTTATATGATCATTATGGGTTTTGTCTTGTCTACTGCATTTTCGACAGAGTTATGGCCCTTATCAATCAATTTCATTTCTTTACATGAGATTTTGTTTTTATTGACAAGTTCTTAAAGGAATTGTTTTCATGGACTGTAGATACCATGTTATCTTAACTTAGTTTTCTCAAAACAAGTTCAAATTTTTAAGAACCAAGGAGCAAATTGTTGTGGGTGGGGGCTTTTTTTTATCTGCTCATCACTAATACCTCAAGATATTATTATTATTTTTCAGCTGGACAACCAGACCCATGGACCTGTGTTCCAGACAGTTCTGGCACCAATGCCTCCACCTAAATCTGTAGCTGCAGATAGTGGTAAGGGACTCTCTCATTCAAACATAAATTATCTGTAGCCGCAGATAGTGGTAAGGGACTCTCTCATTCAAACAATAAATTATCTGGACTTGTTCCTTATTCAGTTTCTTTATTGTTTTGACAAACATAAGTTTTGGATGCAGAAATAAATAATTAATTGTCAAAGCTGCAGTGGCAGAGATTGGATTGTGTGAATTTATCATGCTCATGACATAATAAATTCCATAGACACTGTACATTTATCATGCTCATGACATAATAAATTCCATAGACACTATACATTTATTTGTTTAGCATGTTTTATATGTATGCCTCAGTAAAAGTATTGTGAATATATTTGAGTTTTTCATGTTATGCATCCATTTCTTATTTTATCTGCTCGATAAACTTAGGTCTCCACCAGATACCATGCCAAACTTAGGTCTCCACCTGATACCATGCCAAACTTAGGTCTCCACCAGATACCATGCCAAACTTAGGTCTCCACCAGATACCATGCCAAACTTAGGTCTCCACCAGATACCATGCCAAACGTGATAAATATTTTGCATTTAGGGTAAAGAAGACATGATTCAGTATTTAGGTCACTTCAGATATGGAAAAGGCTTATTATCATGGGCTGAAAAGGTCAAAGGTCATTGTGACTTGAAGAAAATATGTTTTGCAAACTAACTTTTCTTCCGGAGTTAGTTTCCTTGACCAGACTTTGTGGATGGCTTGCAAATAGGGGTATTGAAGAAGACCATCACTTTTGGAATCAAGAAGTCAACAGCCCAGTTCAGTATGACGGAAAGAAGAAAAATAGTTCATGCATACTAACATTAATTCTGCATCCCATACCACCTCTCCAGTGGCCTAGTGGTTAGAGCATCTGCCTTGGATGCAGAAGGTCATGGGATTGATCCCTGGTTGAGTTATACCAAAGACTTACACGTGTCTGTAGCATGATGCCCCAGTGCTAGACATCACTATAAACTGCCACACTGCAGACATCGTAGCGATATGACTGAACAATTGTTAAAACTACATTAAAAACCCAAATCACACACACATGCCAAACTTTGTGGATGGTTTGCACCTTGGGTGTGAATATGGCCTCTATAAGTCAGTGGTCTAGGACACTGTGAGTGAGAGAAGAAAATGGTTTGTGATTTAAAAAATCAGATCTTGACCATAAATCTTGACCAAAGTTTGTAGCAAATCTGCAGATTGAGTAAGAAAGAATGGATTTTGGAGTCAAAAGGTCAAGGTCACCATGACTGAAAGAAGATACATTTTGCATAATAACTTTAAGCCCATGAGTGGAATGCTTGGAAGACACCTGTTGATTTGAGGTAAAAGGTCAAGGTTGTTTTGGATCGGGGTGAAACTGGTTTTGCAGAATAACATTTGTTCTAGAGCAAGTTCCTTGACAAAAGTTTCTGAATGGTTTGCTCTTAAAAAACATTAATTTTGAAAGTTAGAAGTCATGGTCATGGTAAATTCACTTTAAGATTACATATCTTGATCAAAGTTCAGGGTCGTTGATACCTGTTTATTATCAATATCATTGATTCCACTTGGTCAGTTTTCAGATTCATACCATACTTTGCTAATGTCTTCATAGAGAGCAGTGGGCAGGCGTATAATGTGCCATTCACAGGACACTTGTCTTTGCTAATGCCTTAATAAACAACAGTGGGCAGGCATATAATGTGCCATTCATAGGACACTTGTCTTTGCTAATGCATTCATAGAGGACAGTAGGCAGGCATATAATGTGCCATTCGCAGGACACTTGTCTTCACTAATGCCTTCATAGACAACAGTGGGCAGGCGTATAATGTGCCATTCACAGGACTCTTGTCTTTGCTTTTTGTTTTATGATTTTATTTAGAAAGATAACTTTCTGTTATTCATTTTGGATATTTTTCATTATCATATGACTTGCAAGGAATGTTTCCTATTTGCTGATATAAAATGTCATGTGATACAAAATAATTTATCCTCGTATTCTGCAGCATCATGCAGATAAAATAACATTTTCACTGTTCTCAAAACATTTTCAAAAGTTTTGCACTACTCTGAATTCATTTTTATTGATACCATTTATAATGCCTTTGTGAAAATTTACATTTTTTTCAGTACTTAATTTCCTGGATTCAGAAAGGGAACCTTTTGTTTTCATTGAAGAAGTAAGCCATCTTTAACTTTGTGGTTTGTTGCAACTATAAAATCCATTAAATTTGGTATTGCTCGGGAAAGAAAATGAATTCAAAGTAAATCGTGCAATAACATGAAAATTATAGACCTTATCAGAGGTGAACATGAAGTTTTATGAACCATTAAGGCCGTTATATTGTCTTTCATTCTGCCTCAGTTAGTATGAGCTTTACTGGTTCATAAAGTTCAATATTTACCTCAACAAAAGTCTACTGATTTATAGTATTTACTGCTCAAAGAATCTTCCATTGGGAATTGCCTGTTTCATGCATAATCAATCGATAATTTTCTGCTTCTCATCAGACCACAGCTGACATATTTATCATGAATCTTTTGCACATTTCAGTTCCCAAGCCTTTCACCGAGATTAGTTTGATGGTTAGAAAACATGAACATAGCAAGGTGTCTCAAGTCAAGTACGTATTTATTCATAATTTCTATTGCATGGACTGAAATGTATATTCTTTCATGATCAGGCTGGCTTAATTTTCTTAGTCGCATTAAATATTTTTGCAGAAGTCACACTAAGGCATTAGAATTGCATATGCAGCTTGAATACAGGTTTTTCTTGAACCGACCTTGTTTGATATTTTATTCCCCCATGATGATGTAGCACAACATTAATTGGGCATATAGTGCAACCCGTGTCCATTTCCCCCGGTCACACAATGGTTCGATTTTATGCATGGTTTTATTTTTTCAGGCCCTATCATGGGCATCTGTTTTCTGTGAGCAAATATCAAACTTAAAACTCCTTTTTTGTTTTGATATGTTAACTAATCCTGTAACAGGCATATATTCTGTAGCTGTTTTTGTCCGCTTCCAGATTGTGGGGGAACTTCTTTCCAATCGACATAAGTAAAGCAACCCAACGCCTTTCCTTCATGTCTGAAATGGGACCAGGGAAATGGAGAAACTCTCCTCTAAACATTACTCTTAAGAAATTTTCTAATTCCTAGAATAATAAGAAATTTTCTGATTCCTAGAATAAGTGGCAGCAAACTGCAGGGAGATAAGGACCGATTTCAGTCAGTTTTCTTCTCACAAGCTTCCATTTTGCAGAAATGTTGTCATGCTCTTGCTTTCCTTTAATGATAGTTTAATAATGGGAAGGCTCCAACATTTTACCACAGTGTATAAACGTCCTTGCCCCAGGAGCTGTGGGGTTTTCACATCATCTGAGTGGGCCATAAAATAACATTTTTCAGCCCTCTTCCACAATCAAGTGTTCCCTTTTGCCTTGGATACCCCAAAAGATCCAACAAGGCAGCTTAGTCCATGAAAATTTTAAATTTGTGCATTTATGGACTTGAAACATATGAAATATATAAAACTATGAAATATTCAATCAACTTCTTACAGCAAGTACCATGTAGTGTGCTTTATTATTCCACTTGTTTTACACATTTTGTATCTTATAAAAACCCATTATAAAAATCCACAAAGTAATTATATTCTTTGGCAGGTATTTCAAAGTTCTGGTGCAGGAAATGCAGGTAAAGGTTGACCAGGGCTTCCTAAACTCTCTCTTGGAACTCTTCTCGGTTGATGCTCCAGTATCCAGGGAACAAGAGGTACCATCTTGTCAGAAGGGAACCAGTCAAATCTTTAATCCAAATAAGATGCCATTTTTCAAGCAAAGATAGAAAATCAATTTTACTATTGTCAGAATAAAAAAATTACATACTTCCAGTTTCATATTTTTATTCATAGTTATTCTTTGTAGATAATTTGCTAATTTGATTTGTTCAAAATTTTGTTAGTAATTACTGCAATGATTACAGCATGCGGAATGAGAACATACTATCATGTAGTCAAAGAATGCACATTGCACTATGAAACATTGTTAGTACAGATTAATTAAATAAAATTGAAGTCTTGTTTAATTTCATAGAACTTCAGTTTCTCTTTCAAATATGTTCCACAGTCACATTACATTAGAAATATTCGCCTGCTACCTCATGAATTCAGCCCTATTAAAAGACACAAAAGGTCTTTTTTTCATAGAGACAAAGGGGCAATAACTCTTGCCCATTACCTACTCTTGTCACTATCAGGTGATGCTAGTTATTAACTATACTGCTGTACTGATGACATGGAACAATTTACCTCTGAAAATCCAGCCATTTTTGTGTTTAAATTGTCCCTTTTGGATTTATTGTATGGTATAATCATTATTCTGCAGGTTGTATACATTATTTTATACAGTTTCTGCCACATTTGAGTGATTTTGTCACCTTTATTGACTTCATCTATTTAAGACCACATCATACCATGCTATCGTTGACAATGTTGTATTTATGAGTTGGCACAACTTTGACTATTATTGCTTACTCTGTTTGTGACGGAGATGGTATTAGTGAGTTAATAACATGCTGCATTGCTAATTCATGCTTTGTTCTTTTTTATCTAGTGTTGTTTTGACATAAATGTTAACTAAAAGTATCTGCGCATAAGTTCATTGAATACTCTAAAGGGTGTCTAAAAGGTGGCACTGACTATTTTCACTTTTTCCGTTAGTAATGGGAGTGATATTAGCGAGTTAGTAATATACTGAATTACTAATTGATGCTTTGTTTTTCTCATCTTGTTTTGTTTTAGTGAGATTGTCATCCAAATGCATAAAATGCAAAAAGTTCAAAGTAAAGCAAGACAACCATGACTCCTGTATTGTGTGTACTAAATATACATTGTTTTGCCATGCAGGATACATGGTCAGGGGAAGTCTGGACTACAGTAGTCAAGAAGGCAGCAAAAGGGAAGGAAAGATGGCATTGATGTCATCAATATACATCCCAATTCAACCTCCATTGCAAGCCTTGTGGTTGATGCAGCCCCCACCCCCGAAGCTCATTGTTTACAGCTGTTAGGCCCAGTAACATCAGCAGCAGGGGAGAAGGATCATGTGGAAAGGGTACAACTGTCTGCCTTCGAGGAAATATATAGGGTGTTGGCTACTTCAGAATGCCCTCCACCCCTACTCAGAACTATAAAGTTAAAGTATTGGTAGATCTTGACAAAGTGGATGAGGCACCATCCTTCCAGCTCCTTCCCCAATCGACTAAAATTAAGGAGATCAGTGACTGACTTCCGGGTAGCATTGGTGACCTAGGAAACTTTAAGGCTTTCTCCGCAGAAACCAAGTTCCTGCGAATTCTCGTCTCGCTGGTATCAAACTGACTTTGATGCCTTCGGTTCTTATCTCCCAGCCCATGCATAGAATGTAGCAGCTGTTCATATTTCCACTCCACTGTTTTATAAAGTGGACAACATTGTGTTCCATACCATATAAAAGCTGGTTCGGAATATAGTTTCTACTTCTTCAATGTTAAATTTGGCCTCATTGCCAGTGTTCTGATTCACAGAGAAATATAGCAATAATCATGCTTGGGAGGCAATGGCCATCATCGCTAGAATTAACCAGGCAGCTCACCATGCCATGCCATGTGTTTACTGCTTTGGGAAAGTTAGATCTGGTATGACCTGATGCATGTCTGTGGGTCCGTGTCACTCAGCTTTATCGTACTTTGGCTTTATGAACAACCCTGTTTGGGTCACTGTTGCTTTTTGGAGGAAGATTCGAAGAAGTTCAGAGGCAGGCAGCTCAGGAACTGCCCCTCCAGCTTACCACTCAACCCACACGGGCGTTTATAAAATTCAGCCAAGCGACTTGTCCCATCTGAGAGGGGCTATTAGAATAATCGTGCATTTCTGGTCATGTAACATCAGGATTACTCTTTGGTATCAGGACCGTGGGAGGGTAGGCAAAATTATCACAACCCCTCCCAACTGATTGATCTTGGCCCCAGCTTCTGGTTCTGGGACTGGAGAGACAAAGGTGGGTAACTTGTGATTCCATGTTCTTACAAACAGGTCGATCGCTGGATGTCCCCAAAGTGTGCATATCCGAGTCAAGATTGATCGATGAGAGACCATTCTATGTGAAGGACTTAACCTTTCTTGGATAGACTGTTGGCCAAGACAATGAGTCTGCCAGGAATGTGCAATGAAATGGAGATTGTAGCACTAATGCAGAAACTGCCAAATCAGAACACACATGTTGGGTGATTTGGTGCCCCACTGTTTCAGGAGACATAATGAGGACTGTTTTGCCTGAAAGTTGATCTTTCTAGAAGTGAAAGACACTGATGATGCCTACATTTCTAGAAGGTAGAGGCCACATCCCTGGCTCCCATGTGCTGCTGATGGTAGTGAAGTCAGGCAGCAGGTGGGCACCCCAACTGTATGTAGTGGCATCAGTACATACTGTTTCTTCTGCTTTGGGCTTCTCCAACAGGATCCAGATGGTTAGCCACTGATGCAGGAATTATCGTATCTCGGGCATGATCATGACGGTTTGATCCAGAAATCCTGGAAAATGTGCTACCAACATCAACAAAGATGGCCGAGCTGGATCAAGCCTGCTGCCACACTGAATAATCCAAGGATTTGCTGAAATACAAGTCCTGATGGAAACACTCAACAAGTTCGACAATCCGGAGTATGCAAACATGAAGATACCAGCTTTAGGTGGATGTTGTCCAGGTATGCTGCAGACATTCTAAATGAAGTCATCTGCAACAGGGTGATGAAGCAATCTGTAACCTTGGTAAAAATGCAAGGGGCTGATGTTGAGGTCAAAGGGATGGACACAGAACTGATAAAGCATGTCATAGTAAGCAAACTGCAGAAATTTCCAAGACATGGGTTGGATAGGGACATGAAAATATGCATCGGTAGGATTCCTGAGGTAGAGGTTGGATGATCAGCATTCCATCCTCTTGTTAGGTCTTCTCTTAATGTAGTGTGATCAAGGAACTAATTTGAAGGAGAAAGCAGATTTTGAAATAAATTGTGTTTCTCTGAGAATACTTACCCAATCACACTACTTACAAACCCTCCCAATCACCCCGCCATGTGAGCACCCTTGGTAGTATGTCACTCAGCTAAAACCGAGCGACACTTGGTAGTCGCAAGGGAAGGTAATGTGGCAAGAGTTATTGCCCATTGTCTATTTAAGATAGCAAGACGTATTTTTGTCTTTTAGCAGGGTTAGATTTGCAAGATATCAGGCTAATATTCCTGACGTAATGTGATTGGGTAAGTATTCTAGGAAAAACATAATTTACTTAAAAATGTGCTTTCTTATGGCGTATAAAATACAAACTTTTTGTGGTTTGCCCATACTGCATCTGTTCTCTGAAATTTTTAAATGCATGTTTCCCAACTCAGCATTAGATGTTATTTCATTACACCTTTATGTTTAACTTGTGGAAAAACATTGACTACCAAACTGAGAAAGTCTTGTCAGGATTGGCAGGTCTGACAATGGCTTTACAAATGGCTGAGGTGGGAGAGGATGGGTGCAGTGATTGGCTATTTAATATTTAATTTTAGGCAGAGAACCAGGCATTTGTACATACATGCATTCACAAACAGAAACTGTTAGCATATTTATTCATACAAAAAAAAAAGATCTGGTGGTAAGGCATTTTTAGCCATATGAATTCAACACATCAAATTATTCAACTTGTGTTTATTTTGCACCAAATGTTTTATATACTTATTGAGATTGGTAAAATTATTTTAATATCTTCAGAGTCGTGCCACAATCATGTTATAGCTCAGATGTGTTCAAATGATATGTGTTATGGTGGGCTTGTACTGTATATCCCATGGTTGCAACAGTTTGTGCAAAAGCTTGATTATATCATTATATTATTACATTCAGTATGGTAAGATATGGTACAGTTACACTCAATGCAAACTGATTGAGACCTGACTTGAAGTATATATTATAAAGTATATATTAAACTGGTTAATTAATGGTCCAGTTTATTTTACTATACATTATTTTAATTTAATAATAATATTTCATGATGCATTTATAACATCTAATTATTCCATCTTGCTTCAGGCTGAGCAGTTTGGATCGGACTGCGACAAAGTGAAGCTACCATTACTGGATACTATGGGCATATCCCTAGCACAGACTCAGAAAAGCTTTTATGACTATTTGCACCTGTCACCACTCAAGGCATGTTACTTACATTGTTGCTCAAATTTTCAAAGAAAATCGGGGGACATTAAATTGTGCCTTTCTCTCTATCCTTCCATCTATCTATCCTTCCTTCCATCCATTTCACTTTTGTGCTTGCAAAATAACCTCCTTCATTATCTTTCATGTTTAATCATTCATTATTATTGGATTTCAACCAAATTTTGGATATTGCTTGATTTTGATGAGACATTAGGTCAATTTGATTGTCATATTCAGCACTTAGCAGAGTTACTGCCCCTGAATGTCAATTGAACTCGTTAATATTAAACAAGACTGACTAGATGGTTGATCACATGACAGGAAATTAATTATTATTACACCGATGTAAAACTTATGATACTGATAATCATATACATATATTTTATGCAGGGTAGTGTTTTGCCGCTATTTCAAAGGGAAATAATGTTGTCATTTCACTGGAGTGAAAAAATAATTTGTCTGGCTGTCAGTAGACATTGATAACATTATAACCTCAAAATTCGAAGTTATTCGTAGATGCTTTTATACTAGAGAGGTTTATATGGCTGTCTCCCATTAAAAACGAGTTCAGATCCAACAAGATGCGAATTGTTTTATTCTTAATGTGCTATTTTAATTTGAATTGGAAAGGTGAATTATATTACTGTCTATATTTTCTGCTTCAGTAATCAAAAAACACAGCTGAACGTAAATAGTAATCCACTGACATCACTGGCAATCCTGTAAGAAATCGGCTTCAGTTTAGTATACAGTACAGCTTGCTAGCTAGTATGTTTGAGCATAGAATGTAAAGAAAATTTGCTTGCTGCAATCTTGATGCGGAATCATTTGTTGTGTTCAGTGTTTGATTTGGGCTGAAATTATTTAATTCAAATTATTCTTCTCTGGAAATACAGAGTGCTCTATAGTATTTTTGGAAAGAGATATCTGTGAATAATAGTGAATTCAGACAACGAAACCTTAGATTATATTACTGTGATTTAACCAAAGACTGTTGGCACATCATTACAACTCGAGTCATTGGTACATTAGTACATTAGAGACTACTGGCCATTACAGGCACATGAACATCCTCAGCATTGAAAATTATTTGGAATACCACTAAAGTTTATTTAGAACTTTCTTCAGTAGGACTTGTGTTAGTAATTCTAGGATTATTAGGGATTGAATTTGCAATACCATAAGTTATTTTTACATTTTCATTTAATGTATTCTAGGGAAATAAATTATGTTGAATTTTACAAAACCTGTTGGTTTTTGCTTTTTTAAATTATTACATTTAAAGACCACATAGTTGTACTCAATGCAGGCTATAATAAATATTAATGGTCATAAAGTGGAAACTGGTTTCAGTGGCATGAAATAACTCTGTATGTTAAATCAGGAAGTAAATGGGTTACATTGGTCATTTCTTCAATGTCAGGTAAGGTTAGATAACTTTCAAACTACAGGCACGACAGCATTGTTTAACAGTTTACTCCATTTTAGTCTGAAGTGAATTCTTACATTTTAGTGACTTGATTCATATTTTGTCCTGTATATTTCACCAGGTAATTTTTAAATGGTTATCATGATGACACAGGTATGTTTTTTCTTAAATTTCAGATTCACTTGAGTTTCTCCTTGCAAGGAGGTGGAGGAGAGGGAGGGATGCAGATAAAAGCTCATGTTTTGAATGTCTTCCTTCAGAGTGTGGGAGTGGTTCTCACAGATGTACAGGATGTTGTCTTTAAGTAAAAATATTTAAATGGCTTTTCTACCAAACACAGCACAACTCAAAGTGTTACTTTTCTGATTATATTTTTATAATTGCCACTGAATTTGGCCTTTTAATGTTTAACATTTTGCGTTTGGCTTCATTATGTATAGTCATTGAACTTCATGAAACTTCATCTTAAAGATTTCTACATTCAAAAGTATGAAAAAGACGCAGATTCCCTAATTTCATTCAGTTATCATAATATTAAAATTTTTGAAATTTAATCTTCAAGTGATTTGATTTAAACTATTTTTGGCACTGCATGGCATAACTTATTTTATTTTCATGCTATTCCATGAATTTTCAGTTATCAATTTAATTGTCAACTCCAGTCAGTAGCCATTGATAACAATATGCCTGAAGAATTAAATCCATTGTGCAGGAATTAGAAAAGAGAATTATGTTACTACTCATGTCTGTTACACAAAACACAGCAAAACATAAATTGTAAACAGCTGACATTATAGGATGTCATACTTTATGCAGTCTGTTAAATCATTCTGGTATACACTTTAGTTAGCCAATTCATCTGAGCATATACCACTCCGGTGGCCTAGTGGTTAGAGCGTCTGCCTTGGATGCAGGAGGTCATGGGTTCGATTCCTGGCCGAGTCATACAAAAGACTTACAAAAATGGTACTAACAGCTGCCTCGCTTGGCACTCATCATTAAGAGGTTAGTGTTAGGACTCGTCAGCCTAGTGTCAGGATAATGTGACTGGGTGAGACATCATGCTACATGTCTGCGGCATGATGCCTCAGTGCTAGACATCATTATAAACTGCCACATTGCAGACATCATAGCGATATGACTGAACAAATGTTAAAGATACATTAAAAAACCAAATCACACACACACATCTGAGCATAAAATGTAAAGTAAATTTTCTTGTTCGAGTCATAATGGATATATTTTATATCATGGGTGAAAAACTCAAATATTTTTTCCCGCTGTGAAATATATCCATTATTCACTCAATAGAGGCAAATATTCCATATGTATGGAGGTAAAGTTTCACTCTCCTAGGTGTCACTAACCCAGTCCCCCCACACCTCTGGGTTCAGCTGTGGTAACAGTAGTTACTGTACTGTATATTAAAAGTTTCATAGAAATTTAATTCCACCTTGAGTTTGTTTTAGTTTAGCTTTGACCATTTCCATTTTAATGTTTTATTTTAATTGTGTGTGTTGCTTAATAACAGTTTGGCAATAAAAATCAGTTACCTTGTCAGACATATTGGAAAAAATCAAATTCATCTTTTAGATGCTGCTTGTCCTCATTAGCATCATAATGCGTTTATCTTTTTATTGGATTATTGGATCCCAAAAAAAGTAAAAATACCAACAATAGTTTGCAAAAGTCTGCAAAATTTTATGAGCACAAATGCATTGTGACCTCGGTTATGAGTAAAAAGCACATGAATAAAATAAAAGGTACATACCAAATCTTCCTTATTTCCAAAATATTTGTCTGTAATTGTTTACAGAACTTAAGTTTTTAACAAGTCAATTGAATGCAAGAAAGAACCAGCATAATGCTGTGTATTAGTCATTTAAAATATTGTATTAGTTTCCGTATTTTCAAGTTATGCCAGATTTTGGGGCAGCCATAAATTTGGGGATGAAAACCTGTGCATATTAAAAAACAAGTACATGATGGGAATATGGTTAACACCAAAATTAACTTAAAATGGCACCTGTCAATCATTAGGTTAACACTTCCTGTATATGGTATGAAACTTAAATCAGAAATATCAGCTGCAGTATATGAGCAAGAGCTTGCTGCCTGCTTTGATGTCTATATAAGTACACATGTACTATGTTAAAGACTGCTTTGAAGTCTATGTAAGTACACATGTACTATGTTAAAGACTGCTTTTATGTATATGTAAGTACACATGTACTATGTTAAAGACTGCTTTTATGTCTATGTAAGAGCACATGTACTATGTTAAAGACTGCTTTGATGTCTGTGTAAGTACACATGTACTATGTTAAAGACTGCTTTGATGTCTGTGTAAGTACACATGTACTATGTTAAAGACTGCTTTGATGTCTATGTAAGTACACATGTACTATGTTAAAGACTGCTTTGATGTCTATATAAGTACCCATGTACTATGTTAAAGACTGCTTTGATGTCTATGTAAGTACACATGTACTATGTTAAAGACTGCTTTGATGTCTATGTAAGTATACATGTACTATGTTAACGCCTGCTTTGATGTCTATATAAGTACACATGTACTATGTCAAAGACTGCTTTTATGTCTATGTAAGTACACATGTACTATGTTAAAGACTGCTTTGATGTCTATGTAAGTACACATGTACTATGTTAAAGACTGATTTGATGTCTATATTAGTACATGTACTATGTCAAAGACTGCGTTGATGTCTATGTAAGTACACATGTACTATGTTAAAGACTGTTTTGATGTCTATGTAGGTACACACATACTATGTTAAAGACTGCTTGAGGTGTATGTTTTAAAGATTGTTTGAAGTGTATGTAAGTACATGTGTACTATGTAAAAGACTGAGTTTGAAGCATATAAAAGCCTAGAAGAAGGGAGGTTGGCTTATCCATGGGACAAGGTTTAAATTTGAAAATTGTTTTCTTGTTGACTACTGGTATATATTGTTACTGTAGATTGCCGAAGACAAGATCACACAACTAACCTAGGACTTCTTGTACTGAAACCCCATGTAAAGATGCCTAACCTGAGTCCCTAGGATTTCTTATACTGAAACCCATGTAAAGATGACTAACATGAGTCCCTAGGACTTCTTGTACTGAAACCACATGTAAAGAAGCCTAACCTGAGTCTCTAGGACTTCTTATACTGAAACCCATGTAAAGATGACCGTCCATTACGATAGAGTAGCAATAACAAAATTTTTTCAATATGGCTGGTCTTATGGGTTTGCTTATGTGCAGGTCAAGCACTTTTAATGTTTTACCTATTCAGTTGGTGGGGATGGGTCAGCTTATACGTGAATGGGCTTATATGTGAGCATATATAGTAAATAATGATTGACTGGCAGGCAGGTAGGTGAAGCTTGGGCATTCATGAACTACAGTACGTTGTCACCTAAACAGAGCACCAAAACTTTACATTTTTTTCTTCAGGTTGGGTTATTTTGAGAGGAATCACAAGTTTTACAACCAGAGTCAGCTAGTGAATCAGATGAGCACACATTATGCTGGCCAGGTAATTATTGGAGACTAATCCCAAGTTTTACAACCAGAGTCAGCTTGCGTGTCACATGGTCATGAGTTATGCTGGCCAGTTAGTTACAGTGAAGCCGCTCTATGATGTACACTTTAGGGACTATACAGGTTTTGTATTTTACAGGTGTCTTTACATAGCAGTTAAATATAAAACTAAAATTAGGAAAAGAGGTTACAAAGAGCTGGTGTCCTTGAATAGATGTGCCTCATAAGAACTTTCTTCCAAAAGGGTTCTTCACTATAAAGCCCATTATTATAACACTGTTTATGTTATAAGGCCAGTCTGGTCATGTAATAAGGCCAATCTGGTTATGGATCTCATATTATTATAACACTGTCTCTGTTATAATGCCAGTCTGATCTTGGATCTCATAAGGCCCATCATTATAACACTGTCTCTGTTATAAGGCCAGTCTGGTCTTGGATCTCACAAGGCCCATCATTACAACACTGTCCATGTAATAAGGAATGTATAGTCAGGAGTAGTAAAATTATAAGGCGGTCTCACTACAGGGAAGTATGTACCATGGTTCCCATTGACAATGTTATAATCAGTGTGTTCTTATAATCAGTGTGTTCTGTATTCACAAGCTAAACACCTGAAAATCCAGACTTCATTTTTGATTCTTTCATAATTTGCCAATTGTTTAAAATCAATATTAGGAGCTGAAACTCTCTTTTTAAAAAAAAATATATCTTTTGTGTAACCCTCTGACCCCCCCATATATCTGTAATATAATAGAAGTAATAGGATACAAGAACCTGATGCAGGCATTACCTTGTACTATTTGGATTTTCTTGGATATACTTAATTTTGGGAACAAAAGAATAAAATGTTTAACATGTGTCTGACTATTTATATAAGCCCTTGAATTGCAACCTGCATCAGAACATTTTAAAAAGGACATCCTAAGTTTTGTAAGACAAGTTATTTTAATGGTTCCAAAAATGTTGCGGCTTTCAAACTTTTTAGCTTTTTTTTAAAATTTTACACTGCTGCTATAGGATATTATTTCATTATTGCCTATATAACATTGTGACAAGTGTATTGTATCCATATAGCATTGTGACAGGTGTATTGTATCCATGTAACAGTGTGACATGTGTATTGTATCGTTATAATAGTGTGATATGTCTGTATCAAATCATATGTGAAGGACTTCATATTACTCTAGCGATTGCTTGAATGCTTGTGCCGCGAACCAGTTGAAACTGGTTAGATTATTTATGACTGAAGTACCATATCACACTGGTCAAATTAAATTGAGCTAATTCTGGGTCATATTAAGGTAAATAAATAAAGCTAAAGTTGAATCACAGTGACTGAATTAAATATGGCTAATTCTGGATGTTTCTTCCAGGCCATCAAGCAGATGTACGTATTGGTGTTAGGATTGGATGTTCTTGGAAATCCATTTGGTCTCCTGCGAGGAATGGCTGAGGGGATTGAAGATCTCTTTTATGAACCATACCAGGTAAAGATTTTCTTCTGTTTTATTGTCATGCCCAGGAAAGCATATATAGTGAAACGTAGGTATATCTTTTATGTGTTGACATTGTCAGTTTCCACAATTTAAGACATACCTGTGAGACTTTGCAGCACGATGAAATATCTCACAGAATTTTGAACCATCTCAGTTTCATGCTCAGAATGCCTTTTATAACAAAAGCAACTTTGTTTTTAAGTTCCATAAGATTGTGATGTTTTATACCTAATATCCATAGCTTGCTGCATGTTTGTGTAAACCATTTGATAGAATGTAATAAAAATCATGTCAGTCCTCACTGTATGAATATTCCATTATATGTAATGTAATAAATATCATGTCAGACATGACTATGAATATTCCATTAGATGGAATGTAATAAATATCATGTTAGTCCTGACTGCATGAATATCCATTAGATGGAATATAATAAAAATAATGTCATTTTTGACTGTTTGAATATTCCATTAGATGGAATGTAATAAAATCATGTCAGTCTTGACTAGGAATATTCCATTAGATGAAATGTAATAAATATCATGTCAGTCTTGACTATGAATATTCTATTAGAAGAAATATGATAAAATCATGTCAGTCTTGACTAGGAATAATCCATTACATGAAATGTAATAAAATCGTGTCAGTCTTGACTAGGAATATTCCATTAGATGAAATGTAATAAAATCATGTCAGTCTCGACTAGGAATAATCTATTAGATGAAATGTAATAAAATCGTGTCAGTCTTGACTGTATGAATATTTCATTAGATGGAATGTAATAAATATCATGTTTAGTCCGGACTGATTGAATGCATTAAATTTAATGTAAAGAACATAATTTCATTCCTAACTGCATGAACATTCCATGTCAGCAACTTATTAGTAACAGTGAATTGAAATGACAGTTTGTCTACATACTGCATCAATGCATATGGATGACCCTCACAAGAAAAGAAAAGAATCTCACAGAGGTTGCTCAAATCTAAAATTTAATGTATTCATATCTTATCAAATTTACAGAAATCTCTCAAAATTAATTCAAATCTCATAATCTGTTTCAAGGTATCACATGTATTTTAAGAATATGCCATACCTGTATGTTTGTTCATTCATTTGTTATGCTTACAATAACTTGCACAATCTTTGAGTTTGAAAATTGGTTTCTGTATGCATCAAAAGGAAGGTGATGGTGCCATACCAGAACAAGTCACTATGACCTAATTTCCATGCCTGTGTGACATTTTAATCGTTGTTACATGCTTAATATATTGAATTCTATCTGACCTATATTCATACTAATTAATATGCAGATGAATCTCAAGGAAGTAACTCAGCCATACAAAACTAGGTCACAGAGACTTCATCTTCAAGATTGAGTGACTTGCTTTCTCACTGATCTATTTGTTACATCTTCAGTATCTTGGAATCTGTTTCATCTATGCATGAACATTGGTATGTGGATGTATTTGAAAAAAGTAACTCTGCCATATCAATACTTGATCATGGTGACCTAATTTCTATCCTTGAGACTTTAATTTCAGCTTTCAGTTTGTTACACCATCAGAATCTTGGGTCCTTTATCACCTACACCTACACTTATGAAAATTTTATTTGGATGCATCTCAGTGATTGTTACTCAGTAATATCAATACTTGATCATGGTGAGCTAATTTCTACCCTTGAGACTTTATTTTCAGGTTTCAGTTTGTTACACCATCAGTATCTTGGACCCTTTATCAACTACACTCATGAAATTTTTCATTTGGATGCATCTCAAGGAATGTTACTCAGCCATACCAAAACTAGATCACTTTGACAAGTTTTTCTTGTTTGAGTGACATTTGCATTATCAAGTGTCCATTGGTTACACCTTCAGTATCTTGGATCCTATTTCACCTACACATGAATACTGGCTTTTGAATGCATCTAAAAAATAATTGACAGTAACTTTTAAAAAAAAAAAAAGGTAGGCCACTGTGATCTAAGTTTAATCTTGAATGACTTTATCAGTTTCAGCCATTTGTTGTATACTTCATCTGTATTACTAGCTCTGGTACATCTAGACAAATCAAGCTTTGTTTTGGCTGTACACTGATGAAATTATATTATGTAAATGCATCTTACAACTGCTCCGGTGGCCTAGTGGTTAGAGCATCGCCTCGGATGCGGGAGGTCGTGGGTTTGATCCCCGACCAAGTCATACCAAAGACTTACAAAAATGGTATTAGCAGCTGCCTCGCTTGGTGCTCAGCATTAAGAGGTTTGTTTTAGGACTGGTCAGCCTGGTGTCAGGATAATGTGACTGGGTTGGACGTTATGCTACATGTCTGTGGCATGATGCCCCAGTGCTAGACATTGCTATAAACTGCTACACTGCAGACATCGTAGCGATATGACTGAAAATGTTTTAAAACTACATTAAAAATCTAAGTCACACACACAATGCATCTTGCTGATTATTTAATTACAGCAATATTTCCTGCTTCTGTCATAGCTTAGGCCTTAGTTTAGACTAACAATCAGTGGTTAATGGGTTCTAATCCTGTACACACCAGCCTGGGTCAACTTGTCAGTGTTTTTCGATGCACGATACTTCCATTGCCTATGCATGAGTCCTCCATACCATTATTTGTACTTCAGCTACTCCAGATGTGTTCATGGGAAAGCCTGCCAGTAGCTTCTCGTGGGTCGGTGGTTCTTCCCTGGTGTTTCCAGGGTTCTTCCTCCACCAGTTATACTGGCTGCCATGTATAGCCTATCTTGTGCTGAAAAATGGCGTTAAACCCTAGATCAACAACAACAACAACCAGATGTGTTCATCTTAGTGAGGGGATTCGTGTGTTTGAGCTAGCCCCTTGTTCATAAAGTATCAGAATTGATATTTTCTCACCTATTCTTTTTCAGGTTGTATTCTTGTTGATATATATAATTTTGTATTCATCAGGGAGCTATTCAGGGACCTGAGGAATTTGCCGAGGGCCTTGCTCTAGGAGTCAGGAGTTTATTTGGACATGCTGTTGGTATGTTGATAGAAAAAGTGTCAACACAAATAGTCTTGATAATTACCTTATTTGCTCATGTATAACCAAGTACCATGTTGACAAGTAGTATGAAGATAAAAGAAATATTCAATTATATGACAATATTTTATTGATGCTGCAAATATATTAATCTTGAAAATAGGTTACTATGAAAACCATGTGCTTACCACTTTTACTGGCTGAAATATGAAATTTCCTTATATTATCTTTAGCAACAATCAGCCTATAAATTCCACAGGGTAATAATGTTCCCATGATTATTGCACAGCCTATACACTTCCACAGGGTAATAATGTAACCATTATTATTATATGCTCATTTTTTGCCCCGTTAACTTTACATTGTTGGAATCGTTCAGTATTCCCCCGATACTGAACGCACGCGACAATACACATATAGCATTCATGTGAATAAAGGAACTACTTTCTATTGTAAACAAACAGTGACGCAGACACCAGCACTTTTGATTTGTAAACAAATCATATATACTTGCGTAAGAGGCTCTTTATGTTGTCATTATTTAAATTTGTTTCTGAATGAACTAAAACATGTTTCGTGGACTGCACAAAAAAAACCCCAGCTGTTTTGGCACATTCCGCGTTAATACAATGTTACGGATTTAGGCTAGCTACATTTAATAAAAGACGGACGATTATGTCCTTAAAAATAACATACAAGTGACAAGGAATATACTGTATTCTTTATCTGGTGATAAGAATGGCAGAATAAAATATACTTAGTTTTACATCCTGAATTTCCTCAAAATGTTTTTTCTTCATTCTGCAAATCCGAATTACATGAGCCATGTCATAGGTTTTCAATCTGGATTACACATTTCGAAAGTGTGCTGTAATTTCGATGATAGATGCAATTGCATCCTCCTTACTGCACTCAAAATGAAATACACATTAAATTCCATAGCGTCTTTTTGAAAATTGCAATTGAAAACTTCATATTTTCCCACGTTATGATTTCAAACATTCAGTGACAGAAACAGAAACACATTTGCATATGTAAACATGCTTCTCCCATGCCACTTCAATCCAGTGTATTTCATGTATAATTTGCACAGATGAATCCAGTCCAAAATCACAAACCTTCGTCGAATCGAAACAAAATACCAAAATATATTCACTCCAGATCAAATGGAAAAGTCGTTGCAATGCGCATTCATTCACAATGTGACTGCAAATTTCAGTTTTAACTAGACACGCCATTTTCTTTCGAAAGTTATGTCGAGCGCACGACTAAGTTCAAATTTATCTGGACAGAGTTATGTGTGCATTAATAATGATGTCATTTTGTAATATCAAATCTGCGCTTGTGTATTTAGTTTGGAATACGGCATACATTCAATTACTTTGTTTCTTGTAGTGTATTTTTGTTTATATAATTAAGTCTTAGGTAGAATAAAAAAATGAGCATATAATAAAAAGGTTACTGCATTTGTATGGGAAAATATGAACTCGTTTTGTCAGAAGGATATACTGCACTCACAAGTTCGTGCAGTATTCATTCCGAAAACTCATTCCTATTTTCCCATACAAATGCAGTAACCTATAATTATTGCACAGCCTATAAACTTCCACAGGGTAATAATGTACCCATGATTATTGCACAGCCTATAAACTTCCATAGGGTAATAATGTACCCATGATTATTGCACAGCCTATAAACTTCCACAGGGTAATAATGTACCCATGATTATTTCACAGCCTATAAACTTCCACAGGGTAATAATGTACCCATGATTATTGCACAGTCTTTAAACTTCCACAGGGTAATAATGTACCCATGATTATTGCACAGCCTTTAAACTTCCACAGGGTAATAATGTACCCATGATTATTGCACAGTCTATAAACTTCCACAGGGTAATAATGTACCCATGATTATTGCACAGCCTTTAAACTTCCACAGGGTAATAATTTACCCATGATTATTGCATGGCCTTTAAACTTCCACAGGGTAATAATGTACCCATGATTATTGCACAGTCTTTAAACTTCCACAGGGTAATAATGTACCCATGATAGTTGCACAACCTATAAACTTCTACAGGGTAATAATGTACCCATGATTATTGCACAGCCTATAAACTTCCATAGGGTAATAATGTACCCATGATTATTGCACAGCCTTTAAATTTCCACAGGGTAATAATTTACCCATGATTATTGCACAGCCTTTAAACTTCCACAGGGTAATAATGTACCCATGATTATTGCACAGCCTTTAAACTTCCACAGGGTAATAATGTACCCATGATGTTTGCACAACCTATAAACTTCTACAGGGTAATAATGTACCCATGATTATTGCACAGCCTATAAACTTCCATAGGGTAATAATGTACCCATGAGTATTGCACAGCCTTTAAGCTTCCACAGGGTAATAATTTACCCATGATTATTGCACAGCCTTTAAACTTCCACAGGGTAATAATGTACCCATGATTATTGCACAGTCTTTAAACTTCCACAGGGTAATAATGTACCCATGATTATTGCACAACCTATAAACTTCTACAGGGTAATAATGTACCCATGATTATTGCACAACCTATAAACTTCTACAGGGTAATAATGTACCCATGATTATTGCACAGCCTATAAACTTCCACAGGGTAATGACATAGACGCCAATTTGCCAGCACTGTATATGATGGCAGATCATGGCCTATTTTGTTTGCAGTGGGAATTGACTTAAATGTCAGTATATGGTAAGTTATTTACCATTTTTACTCAAGACATTCCTAGCATTTTGGACAAATGTAAATTCTCTATTTCATCAATTACATTTATGCTTAAAATGTTTTGGACAATTTTTTTAGGATGCACTATCAGTTACAGTTTGCAGAAAGAAACAGAAAGTTAAAATGCTCATCAGGTGTAATCAGTGTTAAATCATTTGCATTTTTTTTCTTCAAATCCTCCAGTTTAAATAGAGGTGGACTTTAAAGTCATCAGTGGTGGAAAAAAAGCATTTAATCACATATAACAGTTTTCAGAGGGAAAGGAATTAATTCATATTCAATGAAACATTATCGGAATGATGAGTTGGTGAAAACATTATCAAAATGATGAGTTTATGAAAACTTTATTAAAATGATGAGTTGGTGAAACATTATCAAAATGATGAGTTGGTGAAACATTATCAAAATGATGAGTTGGTGAAACATTATCGGAATGATGAGTTGGTGAAACATTATCAAAATGATGAGTTGGTGAAACATTATCAGAATGATGAGTTGGTTAAACATTATCAAAATGATGAGTTGGTGAAACATTATCAAAATGATGAGTTGGTGAAACATTATTGGAATGATGAGTTGGTGAAATATTATCAAAATGATGAGTTGGTGAAACATTATCGGAGTGATGAGTTGGTGAAACATTGGAATGATGAGTTGGTGAAACATCAAAATGATGAGTTGGTGAAACATCGGAATGATGAGTTGGTGAAACATCGGAATGATGAGTTGGTGAAACATTATTAAAATGATGAGTTGGTGAAACATCGGAATGATGAGTTGGTGAAACATTGGAATGATAAGTTGGTGAAACATCAGAATGAAGAGTTGGTGAAACATTATCAAAATGATGAGTTGGTGAAACATCGGAATGATGAGTTGGTGAAACATCGGAATGATGAGTTGGTGAAATGTTATCAAAATGATGAGTTGGTGAAACATCGGAATGATGAGTTGGTGAAACATCAGAATGATGAGTTGGTGAAACATCAGAATGAAGAGTTGGTGAAACATTATCAAAATGATGAGTCGGTGAAACATCGGAATGATGAGTTTGGTGAAACATTATCAAAATGATGAGTTGGTGAAACATCGGAATGATGAGTTGGTGAAACATCGGAATGAAGAGTTGGTGAAACATTATCAAAATGATGAGTTGGTGAAACATCGGAATGATGAGTTGATGAAACATCGGAATGAAGAGTTGGTGAAACATTATCAAAATGATGAGTTGGTGAAACATCAGAATGATGAGTTGGTGAAACATTATCAGAATGACGAGTTGGTAAAACATTATCAAAATGATGAGTTGGTGAAACATGATCAAAATGACGAGTTGGTGGTGAAACATTATCAAAAATGATGAGTTGGTGAAAACAGTGAACTTGCCTGTCAGTTAGTTTAATATCACATCTAAGTGTTAATGATTCTAATTATTGCTGTTATTAGATTAAACCATGATATTTTTTTTGAATCACCTGTTTGGAGTAAAAGTCAGGTAATTATTGACTGGTACTTTTACCCAGGCGGTGCTGCTGGTGCTGTGTCAAGAATTACGGGAACCTTAGGGAAGGGTTTAGCAGCTCTTACTCTTGATGATGAATATCAGAAAAAGCGGAGAGAAGCTATGAACAAACGTCCCGCAAATGTTGGGGAGGGATTTGCCAGAGGAGGAAAGGGTCTAGTTATGGTAAGCTATTATTTCCAGATATTTAACATTGCATTTATTTCCTTGGTTATTTTTCTTCACTGCTGTGACTTTAGACATTTTTTCATGACAAGATAGAATTTCACCGATGATCATTTGAGTCAATATGGCAGATTTGTTCCATGTCTTGGATGATGTTTATAATGTTTGTATATTCCACCACCACATATTTTGTATTCTAGTAATGATTTCAGTTAAACAATGTTGACCTGAAATATTTATTCAAAAGTGATTACTATTACTGATTACTAGAAGACATTTACTTCTGATACACGCATTGGAACCCAATGAAAGGATGGGACTGGTAGTCTAAAAGTAAGTCATTATGACTTGTGTTTCACATTACAGTGACTACTCACAGGCATTACAGCGACTACTAACAGGCATTACAGTGACTACTCACAGGCATTACAATGACTACTCACAGGCATTACAGTGACTTTTCACATGCATTACAGTGACTACTCACAGGCATTACAGTGACTACTCACAAGCATTACAGTGACTACTCACAGGCATTACAGCGACTACTCACAGGCATTACAGTGACTACTCACAGGCATTACAATGACTACTCACAGGCATTACGGTGACTTTTCACATGCATTACAGTGACTACTCACAAGCATTACAGTAACTACTCACATACATTACAGTGACTATTCACATGCATTACAGTGACTACTCACAGGCATTATGGTGACTATTAACAGGCATTACAGTGACTACTCACATGCATTACAGTGACTACTCATAGCATATGTATTACAGTGACTACTCACAGGCATTACAGTGACTACTCATAGTACATGCATTACAGTGACTACTTGCAGGCATTACAGTGACTACTCACAGGCATTACAGTGACTACTCATAGCACATGCATTACAGTGACTACTCATAGCACATGCATTACAGTGACTACTCGCAGGCATTACAGTGACTACTCACAGGCATTATAGTGACTACTCACATGCAGGCAAGGTTTGCTCTATCCAAAATGCTCATTTATGTTTTTACGAAGATAAGCTCATTATGCATAATGCCTAAAAGTGTATTTGATCAATACAGGGAGTATTTGATGGTGTGACAGGAATTGTTTTGAAGCCAATAGAGGGAGCACAGAAGGAAGGTGTAGAGGGATTCTTTAAAGGTTTGTAGTAATTACAGAAAATGTTTGACTGTTGCTGCATGGTTGACAGTAATTGAAGCCCTTTTCACAAAGACAATTGAAAGTGTTTTGTGATAATAGAAAATTACTTTTATCTTACCAATCTGATTTCTGATAAGGGAAAATTACTTTTGCCTGACTCAGTGATTTGTGATAATGAAAAATTATTTCATGTGACCTCAGTATTTAGGGATAACAGAAAATTAATTTATATGACCTCTGTATTTAGGGACAACAGAAAGTTACTTTATATAATCTCAGTGTTTAGGGATAACAGAAAGTTACTTTATATGATCTCAGTGTTTAGGGATAACAGAAAGCTACTTTATATGATCTCAGTGTTTAGGGATAACAGAAAATTACTTTTTATGACCTCACTGTTTTGGGATAACAGAAAGTTACTTTATATGATTTCCATGTTTAGGGATAACAGAAAATTACTTTTTATGACCTCACTGTTTTGGGATAACAGAAAGTTACTTTATATGATTTCCATGTTTAGGGATAACAGAAAGTTACTTTTTATGACCTCACTGTTTTGGGATAACAGGAAATTACTTTATGTAACCTCAGTGTGTTGGGATAACAGGAAATTACTTTTGTCTGATCTCATCTCTAGAAGCATGGTTTTATTGGAGTCCTTGTGTCTTCTCCATCCATCACACAATTCTGTGAACACAGCTTGTCCAGTATTTTCTGACAAATTGCCATATAATTTTTTAATAAATATTAAGGTCTTGTCTGGAAGATGCAAACATTAACAAATACTTCCGCACTTTTTGTCAGAGTTATTGCCCATTTTTGTTTCCTTAATCAGAATTTAGTGTATGACAGTTTTTGTGAATATAACTTGTCTGATAGATTTCCATGCATTGCAGTGAAACTCTGTAAATGCTAAGATCATCATCTGAAGATGTAAATAAGTCACTTTGCTCCAGGGGCCCCGAGTGGCAGAGTGGTCTAAAGCACTCACCATTCCAGATCACTGCCATCTCACCTCTGTCAGCGTGGGTTCGAGTCCATGACTACACTGCATGAATCAAATGTTCAATAGAACAGATCAACTTAGAATTGAGTAAAAAAAAATATTAAAAGTTTTATAATGTTGAATCAGATTTCCAGGCACTACTGCTGTTTTCGATGATAAAATGAGCAGTATATTGAAGTTTAATTAATTGTTTTGGTCAAAATATGTTTAAATTTCAACAGTTAGGGGAAGTTTGGGGTTTTTTTTCTAGGAAAAAATGGGATCCACACCTGACACCTTGTTATAAGTGAGATTTTGAGCTATCTAGAAATAAATTATTGAGAGGTGAACATGCACACTCATGCAGAGTAGAACCTTTCTTCTTGTGAATTGCAAGAGGTTATGAAATTGTTTAAATGAAAACTATATTTTGTTGACTATGGTAAAATGGTTTGAAGGATTAATTATTCAGACTTGATTATTACTTCTCTTTAAATGGGAAATTATTAAATCAGAATTTATTGTAAAAATATTCCACTGTACAACTTGAGTTTTTCTTTTCTTTTGAGGTATTGGCAAAGGATTGGTGGGTGTGGTGACTAGACCAACCAGTGGGGTTATAGACTTTGCCAGTAGTTCCTTTGAAGGAATTAAAAGGTAACATTTGTTAAATTTGTTTGAAGAAAAATAGGAAAATTTACAAAATATAATTTTGCAACACATTTTTCTGCTTTACTTTTATGCAAATTACAAACACTGATTTTCCTAATTCTGCCCGGCTGCCACAATGAGTTCACTTGGAAATGGCATCCACAGATTTTCTTCATTATCCACAGCTTCCAAAGTGAGTGGACTTGTAAATGTCAGCTTCCAAAGAGAGTGAACTTTTGAAATGGCAGCTTCCAAAGAAAGTGGGCTTGGAAATGGAAGCTTTCAAAGAGGGTGCACCTGCAAATATCTGCTTCCAAAGAAAGTGAACATGGAAATGGCAGCTTATGAAGAGAATAGACTTGAAAATGGCAGCTGCCAAAGGTGCACTTGGAAATGATAGCTTCCGCAGAGAGTGGATGTGGAAATGGCAGCTTCCAAAGAGAGTGGATGTGAAAATGGCAGCTTCCAAGAGAGTCGACTTGGAAATGGCAGCCATCTGCACATGCATCTTTAAGTCCATCCGTCTCTGCAAGTTTGATCATTTTATTTCAGCCAGCCTTTCTTTGATTTCAGCCAACATGGCTTTGGTTTCTAATCCAGGTTTGAAACTAGCTCTGTGATCACCAGAATGTATAAGTATTCTAAGTTATTGTCCTTCATAAACATGGGATATATATATATATATATATATATATATATATATATATATATATATATATATATATATATATATATATATATACAGAAACAAAAACAAATAGTGTGCTTTCCAGTAATCTATCATGTACATGTTTTGTTTGATTCCATCAGGATTTGATCATTGTCATAAACTTTTGAATAATTTGAATAAGGAATATACTTTGTCTTTATATTCTTTGGGGAGCAACGGTAGCTAATTTGGATGAGTATCAAATTTGTAAACCAAGGATCACAGGTGTAGCACCCACTCAGATTATCACAAGGATCACAGATGTAGCACCCACTCAGGTTAGCACAAGGATCACAGGTGTAGCACCCACTCAGATTGCCGCAAGGATCACAGGTGTAGCACCCACTCACGTTATCACAAGGATCACAGGTGTAGCACCCACTCACGTTATTACAAGGATCACAGGTGTAGCACCCACTCACATTATCACAAGGACCACAGGTGTAGCACCCACTCAGATTAGCAGCCTCAAAAACAAACAAAAAATCATGCAAAAACAAGTTAAATTTGATAGCTGTCATACAATACCTGCTACAACATTTGCATTGCTTTCCTTTTCCAAGACTCCAGTCCTCATTCCATGCAAATTTTTCCCTCCCCAATTAGGCCAGAAATTAAAAGAACATTATATCAGTCTGATTTCTTCTTTTGGCTCCTTGCTTAGCAACCTGTGCTTCTTTAAATTGTATCTTTGTTCCTTCTTCTGGTGATATGTTAAGTATCTGATTTTTTTAATTCCAGATTTTTGAGTGAATTCTTCGCTTTTAGAGCTTCTGATGTAAGGCGTGGACGTAAGATGGCCCTATAGGTGCTCATTCCACCTACTTAGTTTCACAGCTGTCTAATTTGTTGTATTTGGTCTGTGCAGGGGTGGGACTTTTTGGAAAGTTGCCACACTTAATGGCAAGGAAGAAGAGCTTCTTTACCACCTTATCTTCAGGAGATGACCCCCTCTGTTCCCTGGAGGGGTCTGGATTTCTTGACATGTTGGGGAAGACTACTGTTCATATATGGCAAATATGTTAATTTACCTCTGTGGTCTGGAGATCATCTAAGGGCAGAGATGAGCAGAGCCATTTCAAGGTGGTGTCCCAGTGACAGAAATGAGCAAACTATGCCTTCTCGCTAAAATAATATGTTGCGGGATTGTTCATTACATCATTGTCATTGGACCATTCTTTGTCCAGAGACAGTTGCTGAGCACCTGACACCAGTCATCAGTAATCTACTAGTCAAACATCTTTCTCTAATAAGCATTTCTTTAGGAGGAATGCCACCATGGTGAGGAACGCCATAAGGCCCTGCAACTGGGCATATCTCCATCAACCTTCACATCCCCATCTTCCCTCCTCACAGAAAAAACTGTACGTTTAGTCTCAACCAGGAGGTATTTCAATTTTTAGTTCTTCTGTTTTGGCCTTGCCTATGCCCCAAGAACTTTTACCAGGGTGGTTGGGGGCAGTTGAAGCTCATTTCAGGTCATTAGGAAATTCCATCCTTCAGTATTTTGAGGACTGGTTGATGCACAATAACCTCAGAAATTCTCATGAAAGACCTTTCCCTCTGTTAGTGAAGATGACCATTCTCTGTTGTATCTCCAACCTTGAGAAGTCAGATCTCATCCATTTCCAGGACTCTGTATATGTTCTGATATATTATCGTATCAGTATTAAGAGGGTTCTCATCAGCCTTAAAGGGTTCTCATCAGCCTTGGGAGGTTTCATGACATCCAGATAGAATCAACCAAATCATGTCTGTCATAATAGTTCTTCTTGCCAAGACCTAATCAGCTTGCCTTTACCTGTCATTCCAGGTAACTCTTATCTTGGCTGTTTACTTGGCTCCCCTAGAGAGACTTTACTTGCGCCCTTTTGAGTTCCTACTTCTTGCTAACTGGAGTCCACACAGGGACCCTCTATCAGCTTGGACCCCACTGGGATCCTATTTTCACCACTACCTGTGTTTTTGGTTAAACCATTACTAGTTTCTGACTGGCATGTCAGTTCATACCCCTGAATCCACACTTGGAGCCATATGAGATAGTTCTTGAGGGATTTTGATTCTGGGCAGAAGCAACCAGTGTTTATTGTTTTACATGACTGTATCAGCCTGACTTGTTTGCCTTCAATTTTAGGCATATCAGAGCAGTCATTGTTTCATTTAGCCATAGGGACAAAACAATAATGTGGCCCAGCCTTTTGCCAGCTTACGGTATTGTACACTTCCCACCATCAGGGTAAATACATTAGTTTCATATACCAGATTTGTTGATGCTATTATTGCAGACATTCCTTCCTCGCACCCTAGTCTGATATCCATCTCTAGGTTCATGTCAAAAGATTCTTTATGTTGGCAGTGACTAAATAGTCAGACTGGAATCATGTTCTTTTCAATTCTGGCCTTCGAATACTAATTGGAGGAGAGAATTTTTAACTTTGGGTGGTTAACTAGAGTCAATAGTAGCAGGTGAGTATTACACAATTTAAATTAGTTTAACAACCCACCTGAAAAAAACATTTTGTAAGACCTTGATCAACAGCAGGGAAATGAAACCATGGTAGTGCCAACATTGTATTTGATTTAGAAATGTAGCTGTACATACTATTATAAATACTGATACATCACTACCAGTTTTCATAAATATCATTGTTGCTACAAGCGATCACAAAGCCTTCTAAAGTAACAATGAAATCCCCAATTCACAAATCCTGAGTTTTAAAAATGCCAACAAAAAAACCTATTGATTCATGATGGCTGCATCTCCTTCAATGAGAGTAAACATTACGCAGAAATTCTGCAAGGAATATACCATGGTCATACCATTTTCCAGTTATCATCTTTTATGCAGATATTTAGTGTGTTAATTGAATTAACTTTAAATATCAGCATAAAACATGAAGATGAGAAAATGATAAATTTTCATCATATGACTAGCATATGTTTTTCACATTAAGTAAGTAGGATAAGACAGTGGAGGTGTCAGTTCCTTTGTAAATTTTTGCAAATATATGGTCGGAAACAATGATCCTGTTTTTTTATTCTCCAAAACCTGAATTTTTCCTTTGGCATCCTGATTTTCATTCCATTCAAAGTGGAAGGCCCGTGAATGAATGACGTTATCTTTTGTTAATGTGCATCTGATTGGTTAATGATTGGCAAGGTTGTTTTGAAACCCAGGTATGACCTCTTACCTTGTAATGTAATGTGCACCTGTTTGGTTATGTGCTAGATTCCTTGATAGTCATACCTGGCCTCTTTGATTATATCCAACCATCTTCAAAATCCTGTTTTTAAAGATAGTTGCATACATAATTAATTTGTATCAAACTAACAGATTTTTCTGAATTATAGAATAGCAGAAATGTCTGTAGAAATTCACAGACTACGACCCCCAAGACGTTTCCACAAAGATGGGATCCTGAGACCTTACAACTTACAAGAGGCTGAGGGTTGTTCAATACTCATGGTAAGAGGCAGTGACTTGTACAAAATTAGCATTACCAATATTGATATGTTGCTTACTGTACAGAAGTTATCATGAAGCAGTATAGGTTAAACACTTTTAGTTATCTTGTTTATTGATTTCTTGTTACCTTGTTTGTTGATTTCTAGTTACCTTGTTTGTTGATTTCTAGTTCCCTTGTTTGTTGATTTCTAATTACCTTGTTTGTTGATTTCTAGTTACCTTGTTTGTTGATTTCTAGTTACCTTGTTTGTTGATTTCTAATTACCTTGTTTTTGATTCTGCTAAGATCTTAAAGCACAAATTTAATAATTTCTAGAAAAACAAGATTATATAGTCTTCTACTAGACCCCAGGTTACAATTAGCATTTTCTAAAAAAAACTATTACCTAATGGAAAATAACCTTCTACAAGGCTCCTAATGTTTACAGAATAAAATCTTATAATTAGAGGTCTGTTTCTCAGATTATAGTATCAAATGTGGTAAACAACAGGTAGACCTGGCAATTCCTGGGGAATTTCCAATGTTCTAGACTCAGATTGAGATATACATTTATACCCCACACTAACCTTAGCATGAACCACCCACTTAGAGCCCCATCATAATTAATGTTCATGGATATGTGGAGATGGTTTGTAACTGCCTGGAGTAAAATTACACGAGCAGCCATTCACAGTGAAATACTTAAGAAAAATCAACAACTTCACTATCAACAGTAAGACAGTGATGGGGACAATGATGATGACAATGATACAGGAAATATGGAGATTACTGATGCACACCTTTCAACAGTAACAGACATTTTCAATGACGACCAGTTAGATGAGAGTTTTGATGGTTTTGAAAGTAATTCCAGCAGCAAGGATGAGCTTTCTGAATAACATTACTTGGATTTTATTTTAATTTTTTTTAATAAAATGCCAATGAGTTGGATACTAGTATAACAGTAGTGAAGTATATTAGGTACATGTATTAATAAAATACTGAAACTAGAATTAACTTCCTGGCATCCATTTTTTGGTGCTAATTCTACTTCTGTTGACAGGGGCTTGTAGCATTGCTAATAATTTACCTACAAATCATGTGTACTGAATAATCCTACAGAGGAGGATTCCTATAATAAGAATCGACGCTGATATTCAGCCTTCACTTCACATAATTAATTTGGTATAAAAATGTTTAGCTCAGGCATTCAACTTCTGTATAATTGACTTAATATCATACCTTTATTGAAAATTGCTATTGCTTGACATGGCAATCTTTGGTCAACTGAAAATGACAGACTGTGCCTAGTGATAATTTGATGTTCAGTTGATCAATAAGGGGGCATTATACTATTCAGTGTGTTGCACTTGCACATTAAATGGGCACAATCATGGAACCAGGAAAAGTCTTTGTACAGTATTGGTTGAGGGGTCACAAGTTCAGTACCCACCCAGGTCTGCCCAGGTGTGTTTTTGGAAAGGGCACTTGTCTCCCATTTGCTTAGCGTGATGTTGCCAATAATGTGTTCAAAGTGCTGTTAAAATCCAGCCACCAAGAAGACAATATTATTGTTCCATCTTGGTATGCAGATAATTTTTAATATTATTATTGCCAAAATGAACAAACGACACAGTTTGTTTTTCTGAGCTAGGAAAGGCTGGATTTTCTAGGTACTGGACCCATTTTCCTGTTGTTTTATGATTGGGTAAGTATTTTTGATGAATTATTTTACTTCAAAATAAATAGAACAATAAAGTATTTTTTAAAATATATAAAAATATTATTGCCCCTGCCTGCCCGCACTTCCACCCAAATATAAGAATGTAAAGCTCCATCATGTAGGTGTAACAGACTGGTGTATAAGAATTCATGTAAAGCTCCATCATGCAGGTGTAACAGACTGGTATATAAGAATTCATGTAAAGCTTCATCATGCAGGTGTAACAGACTGGTGTATAAGAATTCATGTAAAGCTCCATCATGCAGGTGTAACAGACTGGTATATAAGAATTCATGTAAAGATGTCAAGCTCCATCATGCAGGTGTAACAGACTGGTATATAAGAATTCATGTAAAGCTCCATCATGCAGGTGTAACAGACTGGTATTGAAGAATTCGTGTAAAGCTCCATCATGCAGGTGTAACAGACTGGTATATAAGAATTCATGTCAAGCTCCATCATGCAGGTGTAACAGACTGGTATATAAGAATTCATGTAAAGCTCCATCATGCAGGTGTAACAGACTGGTATATAAAAATTCATGTAAAGTTCATTCATGCAGGTGTAACAGACTGGTGTATAAGAATTCATGTAAAGCTCCATCACGCTATGGTAACTGGTCGGTGCATTTTCTTTTGCAGGAGACTGAAAAGGGTATATATTTCAAGACGGATGAGTACATAGCCCATGTTGTGGTAACCCAGGACAAGAGTAATGTCTTCCTAGTCACTGATAAGTAGGTATTCCCTCTTTGTTCAGGTTGAACATTCAGGTTTAAATTTTGCATTTATTTACACAAGTTGTAACAACATGAGCAAATTACAGATGTTCATGGACCAGCAGAATAATAGTTCCAAGTCAAATACCTTGCCTGACAATAGCCAAAATGGTCATTTTTCAAGTCTCAATTAATCCTTGAGTAATTTCTTCTCAGTTGAAGCAATTTTCAAATGCCTTATCACAAATTTTATCGTTCAAAATGTAAGTATCACTGGACCACACCATGTTGGGTCTGTTCAAGGTACTCCAACATGAACTGAATTAAGTCACTTTCTCTTCCCATGATATCCATGCCAAAGACTTATAAAAATGGTACTAACAGCTGCCTAGCTCTACTCAGCATTATGAGGTGAGTGTTAGGACTGGTCGGCTTCGTGTCAGGATAATGTGACTGGGTGGGACATCATGCTCTATGTCTGTGGCATGATGCCCCAGGCCTAGACATCACTATCAACTGCCACACTGCAGACATCATAGTAATATGACTGAAATATTGTTAATGCAACGTTAAAAATCCAAAACACACAGAGCTTCCAATGACATCACATTACATCAATACATAGGTCTTAAAAAGGTTTGTCTTCAAACTTATTTATTCAAACTTATTCTACAAGAAAATGATCCAGTTTTCTAAATGAAGATATGTAGATAAAAATTGAGGATATATTGATGTTGTCTCTTTGTGACTTTACTGATTTTATTGAATCAATCTTTAAATCTTTTATGGTTATTTTTCATGAGTGGATGATTGTATTTCTCTTTACAATATGTAGCTGGTCCTGAATGAAAATTATGCTAATCTGACCACAACCATGTCCATGCTAATCTGACCACAACCATGTCCATGATAATCTTATTACAACAATGTCCATGCTAATCTGACCACCAACATGTCCATGCTAATCTGACCACAACCATGTCCATGATAATCTTATCACAACAATGTCCATGCTAATCTGACCACCGACATGTCCATGCTAATCTGACCACAACCATGTTCATGATAATCTTATCACAACAATGTCCATGCTAATCTGACCACCAACATGTCCATGCTAATCTGACCACAACCATGTCCATGATAATCTTATCACAACAATGTCCATGTTAATCTGACCACCAACATGTCCATGCTAATCTGACCACAACCATGTCCATGCTAATTTGACCAGAACCACACCACCATGTCCATGCTAATCAGACCATGTCTATGCTAATCTGACCACAACAATGTCCATGCTAATCTGACCACAACCATGTCCATGCTAATCTGACCACAACCATGACCATTCTATTCTGACCACAACAATGTCCATCATAATCTGACCACAACAATGTCCATTCTAATCTGACCACCAACATGTCCATGCTAATCTGACCACAACCATGCCCATGCTAATCTGACCACAACAATGTCCATGCGAATCTGACCACAACAATGTCCATGCTAATCTGATCACAACCATGTCCATTCTATTCTGATCACAACCATGTCCATGCTAATCTAACCACAACCATGTCCATGCTAATCTGACCACAACAGTGTCCATGCTAATCTGACCACAACCATGTCCATGCTAATCTGACCACAACAATGTCCATGCTAATCTGACCACAACCATGTCCATGCGAATCTGACCACAACCATGTCCATTCTGTTCTGACCACAACCATGTTCATGCTAACCTGACCACCATGTCCATGCTAATCTGACCTCAACATTGTCCATGCTAATCTGACCACAACCATGTCCATGCGAATCTGACGACAACCATGTCCATTCTATTCTGACCACAACCATGTCCATGCTAATCTGACCACCACCATGTCCATGCTAATCTGACCACCAACATGTCCATGCTAATCTGACCACAACCATGTCCATGCTGTTGTGAACAAGTTTGTAAACTGGACTTACTTGACCATGGTATCAAATCAAAGGTAAGCATAATAAGTCATTGCAACAGACTTGTATCACTATTAAAATATGGTGGCATCAACATGACGTTTTCAACTCAGCACTTGTTATGTTTTTGATGATAGAAATTTAGTCTGACACTGGTATTAATTTCAGAATTAAAGGACATGACACAAGTTTTTATATGCAATGGATTGTCAGGCATGATAACAGACATGTAGAAATTGAGTTTTAAGAAAGGAAATAATGTATCTCTTGACAGTATCAGATTACAGCACCATGATCTTGTATATATGATATTAGGTTCAAAGGTCAAAGCATGTCCAGAATTTTTTTACTGCACTTGCCTTGTGAACAAACTGGGAACTTTAACACACAAGAAAATAATTTTATTACCAAATGTTTTTTTCCTATTTTTAAAGAATATTGTACATTGCTTCAGTACTGTCATGTGCTCTTACAGAATTATTACTAACCTTTGAGAAGGAGCAACAATTAAAAGGTAAATACATGTAGCTCCGAGCCCCAGTCAGCAAAGCTGACAGTCTAAGTGTATAAATATAAAAATAATAAGGTGAAATGCATATCAGTTTAATAAACTATATAATGGTATTCAACAATTACCGGACAATTTTCCAGTGCAATTGTTTCCAATCCATACAAGACCTGTTCAAGTTGCCAGTTAATTCATCATGCAAAATTAAAGATGAGAGTGATTCCTTTCCATGTCCCTTCTATGTTGCTCATCTGTAACTTCCACCTTGTATACCTCTATCAGTACTTCCGTTAGCCTTGTTTCCATTCTCCCAGCCCTGCTTGTTAGTACTTCTGGTACCCTTGTTTCTGACTCTGGCCCTCAGTCTTCACACTACTGCCTATTCTCCCAGCCCTCCACATCTTCTCCTTTCTATCTTTGGGTGGCATCCTACCCCACCTGGAATGCTTCTTGTGGATTAGAAGGGAAGTACAATTTTGCCTCTGTGTTCAATCACACAAGAACTAACACAGACCTTTCATCAGCATAATGGCAATTAAATCATTAGGTCAGCTCATACACTCACATCTAAATATTCCACACGCACTTGTTCTATACTAAAGGCTGTAATAACAACAATAATTTCACAACTTCTGATACATACACACATATCCCTAATTCTCTATTTAGTAAACTATCAACATCAACAATATTCTGATGCATATCCTACTATACAAACAATAAAAGACACATACAGATATAAAATGCCTAATAATATGTGCACAAGGCCAACAGAGCCTAACTCTGCACATGCCACCACTATATTCAAATAAAAACAAGTACATGTTTTAACACTACGCACTATTAAATTCAGTTATGCACCACAATGCAACATCATAGCAGATTACACCATCCACTTCAGGTTTATCCTTACAACTACATATATTAATCTTGAACATTATGACATGTTGATAATTCAGCTATACATAGGAGATTAAATTTCTACTAAATTAAATGCACATAATAACATAAATCTTATGACACATAGTTAGGAAAGTGAAACAGATTTGGGCAAAGATATTTTACCTCAGAAGCCTTTGTTCCAACTCTCATCTTAAGTTCCTAGAACTCCCTTTTCTGCTCTTTTACAATTGCCTAGTTTGCTCTCGGAGTGCAGTCTAGTGTCTCCCAACTCTTTCCACGTCCAAACGTGCACTGATTCTTTCCCAATGAATGTAACAGAATGATGTCTGGCTGCATGAGAAACCTGTCCCAAATTTGACTATCTTAGTTCTGATTGGATACCGGTGATCTCTTTGAAAACTGTCTGGGGTAGTAGCACTGATACATTATAATGTCATGTTTCCCAGTCTCTAAACCTAAGCTGATGGGTGACATCACTGCTGATTGCAAAACAAACATCACCACTGTGGCAAGGTTCTCTTTGAAGTAACGCAAATTTGACCGTAATGCAATGGCTAAGGCATGGACATGCAATTTCTTTGTTTCAGAATCGGTCTAAAGTCATAATATTATATAACACGTATGGACATTACCCAGAGTACTTTGAATTACAGATTCTATCAGAATACATTTATAAACATGAAGCAGGAATTGTTAGCAAATTTTCTCACACGTGACAAGTACTTAGCATGAAAACAAATTTGGGAAAGAAACTGACTTTTCTGGAATTCTTGCATTCATTTCAGCCACTAGAGCATCGGCTGCTTTGAACAATTCTTGTTCTTGGCAGCTGGAGAAAACTTTACCTCTGGGTGAGCTCAAATCCAGAGTCAGAACTAATCCCCTTGGACCATGGCTTTGAATCACTTGGCCATGGATGCTTGCACTGTCCAGGGAAGAAATTTGTGTGCCTTTTTTGTGGCAGCAAGGGCTGTATTTATTTATTGTATGCATTTTATGACTTGCACATGTTTTGTGCCAATATTGAATGTTTTCTGTCTTTGAAGGCGGTTGTTGTTTGCCAGTCGAGGTGATATTTTTGGCCAGTGGGCAGCTGAGTTTACCTATACCTGGGCAGAGTTGAAAGAAAAACCCAAGGTCTCGGCCAAAGGAGGAGTGGAAATTACATTGAAGGTAAGTGTTTATTCTTTCTATTAAAAAAGCTGTAGCTTTCCTAATTTTACCCATTCATGTCTGAAAGTTCAGGCAACTTACAAAATGTACTCTGGACATTAGTGCTGTTAGTCAATCAGATTAGTCAAATCATTAGTTGACCAAAATGATCCAAGCAGTTTTGGCAGGACATCAGCTAAACAAATTAATAAATGATTAATTAATCACTATTGGTCAGCCAAAACTTGTAATCAAGCATGAAATTTTGTTTGGGATTCCCAGCTAGCACTACTATAGATTATATATCTGCAATAACAAACACTATGGGTCAGGTCTATATTACATACATCGCTTATTAGCAAAACAGTAGGATTACTTTCAATAGCATTATCCTTGTTGTTTTGAGTCATGACAAAAACAGATCCGAGAAATGTCTCATGTGTTATACGTCCAGTTATTCTCATTTCTTTGCTACCGAGGATAAAATAATAAACACATCTCAGTTAATGTAAATACAACTCGGTTTGGCACTGATAGTCTCTAGTGTAAAGAAATCAGAAAACATCCCACCCACCCCCATTGGATGGAAAACTGCTTAACCATTGCATGTGCCAGAATTGTAAATCAGGCAGGGCTAATGCTGTTGTTGTTGTTGTAGGGTTTTAATGCCATTTTTCAGCACATGATAGGCTATACATGGCAGAAAGTATTAATGGTGGAGGAAGAACCCGGGAAAACCTCGGAAAGAACCACCGACCCACGAGAAGCTACTGGCAAGCTTTCTCACATACCCACATTGGCTGAATCCGAGACTTGAACCCACGCAGACGGAGGTGAGATAGCAGTGATCTGTAACGGAGAGCACTTTAGACCACGCGACCACTCGAGGCCCCACAGGGCTAATATGCTTGCATTTAAAACCAGTAGTCTCAATTCAGATTAGTAAGCCCTTGCTTACAATGGTTGAGCAAGAAGTCAAACAATTACATGATCAGATTGAGGTTTCTTAATACATATTATTACATGTTACGGAGCTTGTTACACTCATGGCATATCAGCTGTGTATGACTTGCTCAATTTTAGGTACTGTTGATTAAATTCATGTGGGACACTTCACATACAGTCTGACAGCCTGGAGAAAACACTGCACATTTTTTTTATCTCAAATATAAATCTTCCTTTCCATACACATTAACAAACTTGTGTCCTGTGCTAGCAGAATTAATGTTTGTGTGTCTGGTCATTGTGTCCAACATACACATACACTGTACTTAACAAACTTGTATCCTCTGCTGCCAGAGTTAATGTTTGTCTGGTCATTGTGTCAAACATGCACTGTACTTAACAAACTTGTGTCCTGTGCTAGCAGAATTAATGTTTGTGTGTCTGGTCATTGTGTCCAACATACACTGTACTTAATGGGGCCCCGAGTGGCCGAGTGGTCTAAAGCACTTTACATTATGGATCACTGCCATCTCACCCACGATCTTCCGCATTTGAGCTGGACACTCTAACCACTATGCCACCGGAGCGGTGGTCCCTAGTGTAAAAATCTAAAGTAAAATTAACATGAAGACCAAACTTTGACATACAGAGTCCTTAATCGGCAGGGATTACTGACATAAATGTATCCACAAAATACAAATTGTATAGCTAATGTATGATCACCACTTCTTAAAACGGACCATTGCCATCTCATCTCAGTCTGCGTGGGTTCGAGTCTCAGATTCAGCCAATGTGGGTATGTGAGAAAGCTTGCCAGTAGCTTCTCGTGGGTAGTTGGTTCTTTCCAGGGTTGTCTGGGGTTCTTCCTCCACAATTAATACTGGCCGCCATATATAGCCTATTATGTGCTGAAAAATGGCATTGAACCCTACAACAACAACAACACTGTACTTAACAAACTTGTGTCCTGTGCTAGCAGAATTAATGTATGTGTGTGGTCTTTGTGTCCAACATACACTGTAATTAACAAACTTGTATCCTGTGCTAGCAGAATTAATGTATGTGTCTGGTCTTTGTGTCCAACATACACTGTAATTAACAAACTTGTGTCCTGTGCTAGCAGAATTAATGTATGTGTCTGGTCTTTGTGTCCAACATACACTGTAATTAACAAACTTGTGTCCTGTGCTAGCAGAATTAATGTATGTGTCTGGTCTTTGTGTCCAACATACACTGTAATTAACTCAGTAATGAATATTGTATGTGTTTAAACAATGGTAAGATATAAGTATCACCCTTCCAATGATATTTATGTTTCTTGTGTGAAATATTATGCACATCAGATGTAAGGGTTGGGAGATGTATAATTGGATGGACACAGGTGAGCCATTAGGTTCCACAGAACTCTGGTTTATATGTTGATTACATTTCCTGATCACATTAATGTGAAAAAATAAAGTCTGCTACCTCTGGAATTCATTCTCCCAGAAAGACAAAACATATTGTTTGAGAAGTTTGTAATTATTATAGTTTGCCTGTTCTCATGATTGCTTAAAACATATTTTGGAATATTAATCGAATGACTTCATAAGAGTAACTTTTTATTCAAGAGTCCACTGGTTGATAAAAGCAATAGCAATTTTGAAATTAGCATTAGTTCCTTTGTCACTGATGACCAGATTCTGCTTGTGGCAACCCAAAGCCTTTTTAGAGGGTTAATCACTTATTCCCTTGAAGGTCTTTAGTAAAACTAGCTTGCAGCAGCAAGAAACATTGGTGTACCTTGCATGATTTGTATATCTAATTTATACCACAAGAAATCTTCTATTCCTTTTCCTCCTATGTCTTATTCAAGTATTGTTTGCTTACAAGACCAAGTGAGCTTTAGTATGATAATGTTTCATTCATTCATCAGACATTTGCTTTGGTGAAAGCTTAACTTTGTAGTAATATTATTCATATTTGACAGTGTTTTTAACTTTTCAACCACACACACAAACAATATAGAGAAAGCCAACCCAAAGCTTTTGTCCTCAAAAAAAGGACTTCATCAGCACATTGATTTAAGTTCGTCTGAAGTATCATGGCATATCCACAATGTTTGTCCTGGACATATTTTAATTTGCAACTCAGTAAAAATCCTAAATCAAGAACAAGCCTGGTTCAGATATGTGAATCAGTTTACATCCGTGCATACAAACTGATGCTAAACAGGGACAGGGGCCATTAGAACCTACCACATATCTGGGACAATCTGTCAACATCACTCACCATTCAACTGAGTGATGTTAACAGTCAGTAGAGATTAAATTAGTCTGCTGATGAAGTCCTTTGCATGGGGACAAAAGCTTCAGGTTATCTTTCTCTATATTGTTCAGGTATGTGGCAAAAACTGTCAAATATGAAGACATTTGCTTGTTACAACTTTGGCGGTACAGTGTAATGTTTTTTTATACAGCTGTGATCATAGAATTTAGGTTTATATTGTCAGTATCTTAGACATGTTCAAACATGAGTGAGATATATGCATAATAATGAGGTGATTTGCATGGGATTGTCTAAGCTGGTTATATATTCATTATAATGAGGTGATTTATGTATCACTGAGCTGGTTATACATGCATTATAATGAGGTGATTTACATATTGTCTGAGCTGGTTATATATGTATAATAATGAGGTGATTTGCATATCATTGTCTGAGCTGGTTATATATGCATAATAATGGGGTGATTTGTGTATCGTCTGAGCTGGTTATATATGCATCATAATGAGGTGATTTGCATATCATTGTCTGAGCTGGATATATGTGTATAATAATGAGGTGATTTGAGTATCATTGTCATTGTCAGCTTGTTGCTACTCTGAGGTCACATTTCTGATGAGATTTTGATCGAATGAGGAAAATGCTTAAATTCTCAGACAGGTTCAATAATGAGATTCATGTATATTAACAAGATCATGCTAATCTTCTATTTTTTCTCCCTTTTTTCTTTTTAATTAAGATTTGTCTGAACATCTTGTTAATTTAAATTCCAGTCCTAATATGAGGCATTAAAATTTCCCTCATTTTTATCAGCGTATGCATTTTCTATCTTATAGGAAAAGGAGAAGAGGAAATTTTCTTTGCTTGGTGGTGGCAGCTCTAAAAAGGAGATTCACATTACAGACAAGAAGCTCTCTGAGGTAAATAAAATTCAGTTACTTAAAAGTTGTGCCTGTTCACATGTTCGTACATCTGTGTTTGTTCATTTTGTTTAATTAGGCTCTCAAAAACTTTAACCCTTTTTAACCTATTCTCAGGAAAACTGGTAGGTTACTTCCTTTTAGAAAGAAAAACTCGACCTTATCAAAACTAGTAAATGTGATACATTTCTCTTGCACAAGTGAATTTGGTCTTTTCAGCTATCAGTTCATTACAGTAAATTTTCTAGCCCCTTTTCCACCTATGCTCATGAAAATGGATATGTGAATATACATCATACAACCATACCCAAACAAAGTCACTGTGACCTAATTTTCTTGCTCGAGTAAATTTTGTATTTGTTAGCGATCGTTTCTCCCTCAGTATCTTCGGTTGTATTTCATCTACTATTGGTGTGAGAATAACTCATTGATACAAAAAATCAGGTAATTGTGACCCAGCGCTCATGCCTGGGTGACATTTGTATTTTCAGCTATTTGTTCCATATACCCTCAATATCTTAAACTGTATTTCACCAGCATTTATGAAACTTGGCATGTGGGTGCATCTCAAGATGGGTAACTACAGCATACCAGCATATACAAAACTAGGTAATTGTAACCTATTCTTCATACTTGACTTTTATTTTCATTGCACTTTGCAATGCACTTATTGCTAATAGCTGTAGAAACACGATGTGTCGTAGGAGTGTATGGAAGGTATTCTTAGAATGAGATCAGTAGACAGTAGCTAAGACGTCAGGCTTTTATTCATAGAATGTTTCAAGCATAAAAATTGGTACTTGATTTTCAATTATTGTGCTTCACTACAAATTCTTACAAATTGACGGAATTTTTTTCCACATAGTTAATTTCTGGAAATTACTGGAGTAGCACTTCTCAGATAAATGTTTTGCTCTAAATATTCCAATTCATTTTTAAATAGATTCATTCTTGAAAATCAAATTTTAAATGTCTGCATCATTCTACCATCAGGAGGTCCACTGTCTCAGTGGTTAAGCTTTTGAACTCGATGACCAGAATGGTGCAGGTTCAATTCCAACCATCTGATCAACCTAGACCAACTAATGTGGTGTGTCTTGGAGAAAAGCCCATTACTTGCCTTTACAAAATTAAACATTTAGAGTGTTGTTGTGAAATCCTTAACCAGTCTCTCTAATCAACAAAATATTTTACTCCAAAGAAAAACCACCATTTTGAGCTTTATTTTCTTTTAATTTCAGAAAAATGTGCAATAGTTTTCTGTCTTGTTTCAGTGGATTGTTGGGAAGATTCATGAGGCAATGGACAACTACCGTTAAAAAAATCTTCTGGAACTCCCTCTGAATCCTATTTGTGGAAAGATCATGTGACTTGACACATTGCAGTAATGAGATGTAGTGCTATTGAGATCTGCAACCTATCAACAGCTTCTAGTGCAATTATATATAAAATACTCCCATTTATTGCTGATATTATATATGCAACATAAAACACAAGGCAAACTATTATCTTATGCATTAAATTGATTTAAATCTATTCTTCTTATACTTTTTAATTTGATTTAAATACGCTGTTCATGTACCATTTGGGTTTATTTTAATTTCATGTTTTCCACAAGTCCTCTAGTCACATGGTCATGTTTACAGTGGTTTTCAGTTGTAAATTATAAGCCTTTCTTGTGTATTTTCAATTCATTGCAATGTCATTTCAGTCAATTAAATTGGTGGAATAATCTACTCTTGTTTCATATAATTGTTACAATATCTTGGACAAATAACATATCAAGTTCCAGTCTGTCGTCATTGCTGGACAGCAAGTGCATGAAAGACATTGTAGACGGTTATGATACAAAAAAAGCATCAATGTTACTTGTGTATGTTTTTGAAACTTCTTAAATGATGTTATTGTATAGTTTATTATATAATCTGCAGTTACTCAACTTTCAAGTGGTAATTATTAATAGTCTATTTTAGAATAAAGAACAAGAACAGAGCAGGTGTATCGTTAATTCAGTATATTGGGTGTAATTATGTTAGAAAATTTTGGTAGCTGACCAGCATGAAAATGTCATTGACTTTTAAATGTAATAACATGATAATCACACGATGTACGAGCTGTACAGATAATTATGTATGTACAAGTCGTACAGATAATATTTATAAGTTATGGAAATAAAGGATGATGAAAGGTAACATGCTTAACGTGATCGTATTAGTTTTGTGTACATTACTGAAAGCGATGTATGAAATTCAGTATGTACGAATACAATGTAAAGTATTGTGGTAAGAGGTGTTATGGAATAAATAACGAATCCGATACAATAAAACCTGGTTTGATACTCGTATAAATACATTAGATTGGGATGATTTGAATTGTCACCTACCAAGTTAATTTGGCTTTTTAACTGTATTGACTTTGCCACAAACAATAGAGTATTGACTTAATACTGTATTGACTTTGCCACAAACAAAAAGAGTACATGAAGTCCATTATATTGATTCTAAAGGAGTAATGGCTTGTCACTGGATTTTTCATCTGTTTGATATGAGTCAACTTGCCTGTAGTTGTCTTTTGTAAAGTACTGGATTTCAAAGTAATGCCATTTAATGATGTTAGCTACTCCAGTTTAATTAACTTTGTATTTAAAAAACAAAAATTGCTACTTATCTTCAAATTATTGTTTTTAAATTAAGCTTTATTTAATTTGTAAATGTGATGTTTTCCAGGAAACTCAATACCCTTTAGTCATAGTGACCCAGTTTGTTAATACCCTTTAGTCATTGTGACCCAGTTTGTTAATACCTTTTAGACAGTGACCCAGTTTGTTAAATGATGTTATCATGCTTACTGAAGGATGCTAAAGTGGGCTTTTTAAAAATAATTTACACATTTTTCCTTTACACAAGATATGCTGCATACAGTTTTTCAGACATAATTATAGTAACATAACACTTAAAATAACAGTTTTATTGATGCGTTTTGTCTCCTTTGGCAGCATAAGTTTCTCGTCTTTCTTTATGTTGTACAGAAAAATTCCTGTTGTAACTTTACACATGACATGCTATATTTGAGTAGGGGTGGTTCCCTATAGTTACATGTCACGTTAATTTTGTGGTATATGTGTCTGTATTAGTTTAGAAACCTCAAAGGTGGCAGAAGAGGCAATACAATGCTCATTTACATATGGATGAATGGACGGATAGACAGTTATGGTTGGGCAATGGCTCTATGTACTTTTGAAATGCATACGAGATAAGAGTAATGTTTTAGCTGTTTATGGATACCTACTGTATTTGTAAATCAAGTCCAAGTATTAAAATAACAGACTGAGCCCCTATCCCATAATATGCCATTAGATCATGGTCTGTCTTGTTTGTTCAAATTGATTACTCCAAGCAAATTGCATAGACCCAAATCTGCCAGCACATTATATGAAATCTGTTCTGGGTCTGTGCGGTTTGTATGTGGAGTATATATTGTACTTGATATTAATATTTTAATGCCTGTTTTAAGTTGCCTGAACATTTGACTTGGAAAAGCTCATTTCTGTTATTGCTTTATTGGATTATGCATGGATTATAAATAATTGCATTGATAATTTGGCATGTGTTTAAATCATACAATGAACAACCATTGCAATTGTTTTAGTTCTTTTACACTTTTTGAGGGGGTGAGTAATTTTGATATTTTAAATAGAGAATTTTAATGAGTGTTGTGTGAAATTGGTGTCCAGCATGACCTGATATGCCTTGAGTATGTAAGCTTCCATAAGAGCGTGCATTTAATAGGTCTTGCCTCTAGGTTGAGTTTTTGTTTCTTTTTCATATTTGTTTTGCCTCGCAAGTTCAGAGAGGCTTCTTTTTTCATCATTTACTATTAGTTAACCTAACATCACACTGGTCATGGATGTTCAAATTCGCCCAATGGTTTTACCATTTATTAGAATGTTTATTTTGGGCAATGTCCGCCTGTTAAATGGGTGTTGTGGGGTACATGACCCAAGTGATTGATAGGACTAAAATAATTCTAGTTCATACATATGAATTGAAACAGACTAATGAATATTTGACAGAAAGATCACATTAGAATATCACTTAAAATGTACCTGTAAAAGAGTAATGCAAAATGGACACTACAGGTGTACTGACTAACCATAACAGCAAAGAAAATGAGACGGCACCTCCAAATATATACAAGTGGTTGACCTCACTGATATGCTTTACAAGACTGAATACAACAATTGGAGAAATTGATATGTACACAGTTGATCATTTTGCTCAATAAAAGGTTCATGGAATGCAATATAATATGTAAGCTTATTTTTGTTCCCGGATTCTAATTTTTTATTTCTTTATTTTTATTGACATTATTGTTGTACATCTTGTGTTATCCACACTTCTCAACATAAACATGTACACATACATTATTAAATGTAAAAACCTATTCTGTAGATTTCCTTCAAAAAATTTCATGAGCTGCCACATCCTGTCAATATTATTGTTTGCAACCTGTTTAATAATATTTGGCTTCTCTTTTTGTCAAGCCAAAATTAACAAGACAGCAGGCACGTTTGGTTAGTTTTTTTTTATTCGTGCATATTTTGTAACTCGTACATTCTCACCATACTTACCTTTATTTATTCTGTGACATGCTCAGCTGTCCCTTGAACCATGGGGTCCAGGTCACAGTTGTAAATCTGATTTAAGGTTTTGGTTAAAATGTTTCATTTGTTATTTCTTCAACCAATTAATTCTTTATTTGTTTTTGTGTCCTCAACTATTTTTTTTACTTTTTTGTGTTGTCCTAAACCAATTAACTGTTGTTTTGTCCTAAACCAATTAATTCTTCATACTAAAGATGAAGCTAAGACAATCAACCTTTTGACATCAAGGTCACTTGCCAATGCTTTGATTTTTGGCTCATCAGGCATGACATGGCCTTTTCGTCTCATTATTTCATTCAAAGGTTTTCCAAAAAGATGCATGGCTTGCTTCATCTTACTATCATAAAAGAAAGTTGAAACAAAAACAATTATTTGACAGCACATGTGACGCTTCTAATATCCATGTTGTTGGGTGCTTTGCTTCCAAAAATTTGTACATCTGCTTGTAATTACATTTTTTAAAATACAAAATGTAGCAAAATTGTTGTAACGCCTTTCTTACCCATCTTATCCCAAGTTTCAACAAAAATAAATTTAAAAAATTTGACATAGATACATGTGTTGTCTTGATTTCATTATCAATTTAAGGGTATTTTTGCCACTAAAAAGTTAATTTCTTTTCTCCATCTTTAAATTCTTCATCTGGTTATTAGGCAATTCTTTAAATTCTTCATCTGGTTATTAGGCAATTCCTCTATCTTACTTTTTTCCTTTTGACTTTTTTTGTTCTTTCTAAAGTCACCTTGTCACAGGTCTCGTATTCATAACTGGATAAATTATAATCTTTCCCTTAATGTCAACATCAATCACTGCCATCTAATTCATCTCCCGTCTGCTTTTCTTCAACTTCTTGGACTTTCCAGTGGCTTTTTCTTTCATCTCCTTTACCCCTTGGTTTACCTCGAGCTTTTCTTTCACTTCACAGGGTTCATTTTTTAAAACTTCACGATGAAGAGAATCAAAATGAATCTTCTTTTTCTTGTTATGTAAACTGTTATCCATTAACTGTCCATCACCTCTCGTCTTCTTGGACTTCTTTGACTTTCTTGGTTTGGCTTCTTCCTGTACTTGACCATAAATTTCATTGTCCACATTGCCATTGTTAACAGAACAAGTAAATTCTTCCAAACTATTATTTGCATCAACCAAATTTAGCTGTTCATATTTTCTCTTTTTCTTATTTTTCTTCTTCTTTACAGATTTTTGCTCTACATCCATGCTACTTTCTTCACACTGGTAATTTCCACCAGTAACTGAACTTGATATCTTGTTATCATTGCTGTGCTTTCCACCAGTATCTGAACTTGATATCTTGTTATCATTGCTGTGCTTTCCACCAGTATCTGAACTTGATATCTTGTTATCATTGCTGTGTTTTCCACCAGTATCTGAACTTGATATCTTGTTATCATTGCTGTGCTTTCCCAATGTCCTCTTCATGCTTTCCACTAAAAGTCGTTCCTGCTCCTCAACCCTGGAAAGCTTCCCATTTAGATTGTGGCCATGCCTTGCTGCCCTAAAATATTTAAAATAAAAATATGAGATATTTAAAACAAGAGGAATAGGTGGGATTAATATCACTCACCTGGGTAACTGGCTTGCTATCTTGAAACTTCATACATGTATTGAAACTAGAGTTGAATGAAAAGTTTTCAGCATATACTAGTAATACCAGTGTTGCACCTATGAGAGATACGATCATACAGACCATTCAAAAGATGGAGATGTGGTTGGAGCTGCCACTGCAACACTATATGGTACCATCCTGGATTGGCAAGTGGATAAAGCCTCCATTTTCACAACCATACTTACAGCCACTTTTAACTACAATGAAACTTGCGAAACCTTAAATCTAAAATCCCATTTATATCCCAGATCTTAAAGAAGCACATTTTAACGAGGTAACGAAAGCTGCATATCATACAGATTTATGAGGATCGGAAATTCCCTATACTAAGTTCACATATAATTCATCGTGTTCTTCATGGCAAATGATGTGGAATGAAAATTCCATATACTGACTTCACATAATTCATTGTGTTCTTCATGGCAAAAAATGTGGAATGAAAATTCCATATACTGACTTCACATAATTAATTGTGTTCTTCATGGCAAATAATGTGGAATGAAAATTCCATAAATATGCTTTGTAAAAACAAGACCATCATGAGAATGACATACCTTGTATTGAAGAAATTGTAGAAATGATTTGGCATTGTGCTGACTGCATATCAGACACTTCCTGAACAGTGCACATGTGTCGTAGTCCTCATTTTCATGGGACATCAGAACCAGGTGGGAGGAAGGAATGTAGCATTACCAACAGTTATTGTATCATTATAATTAATTTTACACTCCCCTCACCCAATTTACACTCCCTTCACCCAAATATTTGATTTTAAAATCAGTAATACGTTGTCTGTGGTTATTACATAGCTGGATTTGCCCTATTGATCTGTGGCTCATGGCCTCAAGAACTTGAATAAAAAAGGAATACTCACCCTTACAGCAGAAATGTTAGAATCGTGTAACTTAGCTACTTTCTGTACCACAGCTATGGGCCTAAATAATATATGCCTTCACACTGATGGAATGAAGGTAGCATGAGGTCCTGTGTGATTGCCATCCCAATGCTGAACAAGTTAGACAGGCCCATGCTGAATGAGTTAGACAGGCCCATGCTGAATGAGTTAGACAGGCCCATGCTTAATGAGTTAGACAGGCCCATGCTGAATGAGTTAGACCCATACTGAATGAGTTAGGCCCATGCTTAATGAGTTAGACAGGCCCATGCTGAATGAGTTAGACCCATGCTGAATGAGTTAGACCCATAATGAATGAGTTAGACAGGCCCATGCTGAATGAGTTAGACAGGCCCATGCTGAATGAGTTAGACAGGCCCATGCTGAATGAGTTAGACAGGCCCGTGCTGAATGAGTTAGACAGGCCCATGCTGAATGAGTTAGACAGGCCCATGCTGAATGAGTTAGACAGACCCATACTGAATGAGTTAGACCCATACTAAATGAGTTAGACAGGCCCATGCTGAATCAGTTAGACAGGCCCATGCTTAATGAGTTAGACAGATCTGTGCTTAATGAGTTAGGCAGGCCCGTGCTTAATGAGTTAGACAGGCCCATGCTGGATGAGTTAGACAGGCCCGTGCTTAATGAGTTAGACAGGCCCGTGCTGAATGAGTTAGACAGGCCCATGCTGAATGAGTTAGACAGGCCCATGCTGAATGAGTTAGACCCATACTGAATGAGTTAGACAGGCCCATGCTGAATGAGTTAGACCCATACTGAATGAGTTAGACAGACCCATGCTGAACGAGTTAGACCCATACTGAATGAGTTAGACAGGCCCATGCTGAATGAGTTAGACCCATACTGAATGAGTTAGACAGGCCCATGCTGAATGAGTTAGACCCATACTAAATGAGTTAGACAGGCCCATGCTGAATGAATTAGACAGGCCCATGCTGAATGAGTTAGACAGGCCCATGCTGAATGAGTTAGACAGGCCCGTGCTGAATGAGTTAGACAGGCCCGTGCTGAATGAGTTAGACAGGCCCATGCTGAATGAGTTAGATAGGCCCATGCTGAATGAGTTAGACAGGCCCATGAGGCAGCAATAGCTAAGACCAAACAGGCTTTAATTGTCATCAATGAAAGATGTATCAGCCAGGGATTGATAACCTGTCTTGATCATTAAGCCAATCCATCTAGACACACTGATAATCTGTCTTGATCATTAAGACAATCCATCTAGAAACACTGATAACCTGTCTTGATCATTAAGAAAATCCATCTAGAAACACTGATGACCTGTCTTGATCATTAAGACCATCCATCTTGAAACACTGAAAACATGTCTTGATCATTAAGACAATCCATCTAGAAACACTGATAACCTGTCTTGATCATTAAGACAATCCATCTAGAAACTGGATACTAAAATGTTAGCAGATCCCTTCAAGGGGAGAAAAAACTCATTTCATACCCATTCATTTTAAAAGTGGCAAAATAAAATCCTAATGCCCAACTGGGCATAAATGATGATCCTGATCATCACAAGCACAACTACAAATGAGATGGGGGGCTCTCTACAGGAAGTGGTGTGACTGAAGGTAGCTGGTTCATGGCTAATAAATCTGGTTGGAAACCTTGTTCAACCTTAGACAACCTTGTTCAATGGATATGACTTAAATGTCACTCTTTCATCTTGCAGACACATAGGGAAGGAAGAAAACAGTCCTGAGTGTAAGCTTCTTGCAATTTGGTTAAAGACCATAAGACACACAAGAGGTTCCATGTTGGCATAAGTGAGCAAAACACTAGTCTCTGCTGCTGAAAACACCGTATGTGGTCAACAAAATGAGAATCCATGCTAATGATCAGGCCAAAGGAAGTAAATTTTATAACAAACCTGTAAATAGCAAAGTACTTACCTGTCAGCAGTAGGGCCTCCAAGAATCTGTACATCCTAGCGAAGAAAATTTTATATAAAAATCCTGTACATAGTAAAGTACTTACCTGTGAGCAGTAGGGTCTCCAAAAAGCTGTACATCATAACGAAGCAAATTTTACAACAAAACTTGTACATGGCAAAGCACTTACCTGGAAGAAGTAGGTCTTCTACAAAGCTGTACATTCTATTAAAGCAAATTTTATAACAAACTTGTACACAGCAAAGTACTTACTTGTGTGCAGTAAGGCCTCCACAAAGCTTGAAAATTTCTTGCTCGTTAGCAGGTCTGCAGGAAAAAAAATAGAAATGATAATTTTCAAAACCAAAAAAAAAGAGCAGAACGACATAGCACTGTTATCCCCACCAATCTAACAATCTGTACTTTGAGTAATCATATTAATTGTATCAGCAAGACAGTTTTTTAGGATTTGAGATCTTACTAAATAAATAAAATAAAAGATTTAAAATCTGAGCAAGACCACATTTCTGCACAACTGATCCCTAGTCCCAATTCCATTCAATACAGAAGCTGAGATATAACAATGAAAGATCTGCAGCCTTTCTAAAACTATAGACAACAATATGTGTATACAACATATAGATACAACATGACATCCATACTACATGTACATGACATGCACAATATGTACAATATGACATGGATACACCATGTACACAATGAAATGGATACATGTACAAAATGACATGGATACTAAAACATGACAGATACTACATGTACAACATGACATGGATACACCATGTACAACATGAAATGGATACTACATGTACAACATGACATAATATGTACAACATGACATGGATACTATATGTACAACATGACAAGGATACATGTACAACATGACATGAATACTACATGTACAACATAACAAACAATATGTACAACATGACATGGATACTACATGTACAACATGACATAATATGTACAACATGACATGGATACTATATGTACATGACAAGGATACATGTACAACATGACATGGACACTACATGTACAACATGACATAATATGTACAACATGACAAGGATACATGTACAACATGACATGGATACTACATGTACAACATAACAAACAATATGTACAACATGACATGGATACTACATGTACAACATGACATAATATGTACAACATGACATGGATACTATATGTACAACATGACAAGGATACATGTACAACATGACATGGACACTACATGTACAACATAACAAACAATATGTACAACATGACATGAATACTACATGTACAACATGACATGGATACTACATGTACAACATGGCATGGATACAGCATGTACAACATAGCATGGATACAGCATGACATAGATGCAACATGTACAACACAGCATGGATACAACATGACATGGATACTACATGTCCAACATGGCATGGATACCATATTTACATCACATGGATACAACATTTACAACATGGCAATGATACTATGTGTACAACCTGACATGGATACTACATGTACAACAGTACATGGGTACTACATGTACAACTTGAAATGGATAACACATATACATGAAATGGATACTACATGTACAACATGACATGGATACTACATGTACAACTTGAAATGGATAATACATTTACAACATGGCATGGATTCAACATGAACTACATAAAATGGATACATGTACAACATGAAAAGGATACTACATGTACAATATGACATGGATACTACATGTAAGACAAGACAAGGATACTACATGGATACTACATGTACATTCAAAATTCAAAACTTGATTAATATCAGATCTTCTACATGTACATTTTACTCTGAATAAAACAGTTGGTCACAAGCAAATAATTTTCCTTTAATTGTAAAACTATTATATCATCTTAGAGAATAACATGATGCACAGGAAAGGTAAATCAAACTAAAACAACAACCTATCTATACACACACACAAGCAAAATCACTGACACACACGAGTAAGATGACGTATCACTTAGATACTTGATATGATGCATCTGATATTTCAGACTACCAGATAACTGAGGTGACTGTAGTTATTTATTAAGTTGACTCTTCTTGTAATGAAACTGAAAACACTTTAGTTATCAGCAAAGTGTGCAAAGTACAATACTGGGTTACATGTTCAGGCAGACAGGTATATTGCAGCAGATATTGCAGGGGATAATCATTTTATTCCAAGCTGTCCGAGTGTAAGTGTAATTATGGTGGATTTCTTTCTTCTAATTTGAGCCAACAAGGTGGACATGACATGTTTCATATTTTTATATTTAAAATTAATGGACTCATTTTGTATTATGAATCAATGCTGTACTTGTACTGGTGTTTTATTCTCAACAATTACTAGCATATATTTAGTCTAATTCACTGAGCATGTATGATTTACGTAACATACATGTAATTATGGGTGCTATGTATGGTTCTATCAGTCATAAATATTGATATGTGCACATACACAATACACATGAATACAGTCTGTTTTAATGTTAATAATTAATGGGATGTTGTTAATGTATTAGATTTTGACATGGCTTGTTGTAGGACAGGAATCTGGCAATTACAGGCAGGTTGTTGCTTTGCAGTTAGAGTGGCATGTCAATGTCAGTTGTTGTGAAGCTTGGCGTCCTATCCTTTTAATTATACTGCCTCTGAATCTCAAGTTAAACTGCGGTCAAAAATGTTACCGCTAACAAAAACAACGCTGGAATACAAGGTTAGAAATGAAAGTCAACCTTGCACAATGTGTAGCAAATAATACTCAATACAATACCTACTTTCTAGACATATGGTTAGAATTAAATCCAATCTCTTATTGATAACGAGAGGCAATGCAGTAATGACTATACCACTGCAGTGGGAAGGGGAGGTAATTAGTGAGTTTCTTGCCTTTGCCTATGTGGTATATAGACAAGCAAAAAAAAAAAAAGGATTTATTTTTCCTTCTGTGATAAATGGATTAGAGAGGTACTGAAATATATTTCTGAACATTATTGTGGTCAGAGAATGTATTCCAATGAGAAATAGTCCATCAGATGTGTTGATGCAGGATTGGGAAATCCACTCTATGAATCAGAATTTGATAGCACACAATAGGCTATACATGGCAGCCAATACTGATGGTGGAGGAAGAACCCGGGAAAACCCCGGAAAGAACCACTGACCCACGAGAAGCTACTGGCAAGCTTTCTCACATACCCACATTAGCAGAATCCGAGACTCGAACCCACGCAGACAGAGGTGAGATGGCAGTGATCCGTAACGCAGGGCGCTTTAGACCACTCGAAGCCCCAGAACAAATCTGTTCCTGCCTGCAAATTCTGGCTCTCAGATGGAATATCCCTATGATGAATTCTATTAATCTTCATGTTACACCACTCCAAGAAATGCATACTGAACTAGATGAATACATATACTTACATTATAGCTGTTTTATTCTTTGTTTTTTCCTCATCATCACTACTTTCTTCTTTCCTTCCTGGTACTGATTCATAACTTCCATCTGATAAAGTTGCACCCTAGATTGAAAAAACTCACATTTAATGCAATTTATGGTGACAACTGGTCTAGCACTTAAAGAGAAAAGATTCTTGGCACATCAAGTACAATTTAATGTGGTACAATTCCTGCTGACTTTCCATTTGTTTACCCAAAAATTGACAGGCTTCCACAAAGTTTGGTCCAGTTATGTTTAGAAGAAAATGTTATTTTGTGGAAACCATTTTTATTCTTTTAGTAATAGTGACCTTGACTTTTGACCTTTAGAATACAAAACTGACAGGGTTCTTTCTTACCCAAGCATAAGCCATAAATTAAGTCAGGAAATGCAGTGCCACTCCTGTGTCTCCTTTAAATCTTTGAACAATGGATCAAATTCCAATGTGCTATTTTTAAACTTACTGCCCTTTATTCCTATCTCTTCAAACAATGAAGTTAATTGCTTTACAAGCCACCTGCTTCTCTTTGATACATAACAGGTATGTCCAAGAGTTTTAAGTGTTCAGATTAATTGGTGTCAATGACAAAAGTGCCCTGTTAAATTAACATCCCATGGTGCTAAATATATATATGATCACATGATCAAATTTTTTGTGGAGGACAAATAAAAACAATAAATTGCCAGTTACATTTTGGTTACTGAAGGCAGTATTAAAAAAAAGAGCAAACGAAAAAGAGCAGTCCCTTGCTTTTTCAACAGTAGTTACCAAACTGAAGTTCCGTCAAATTCATGAAATTGAGTTTCAACTAAAAATAGACGTGAAAACGGTGTGATAAAAATGGCTACTAAGGTTAGAAACAGTCTGAATACAAATCTATCATTATTTGCAAATTCATGATAACCTGTACCCCAAAAAGTAAATAAACTGACTGCACATTTACAAACTGTCCATACAACATGGTATGATAACCTGTACACCCCAAGAAAATAAATAAACTGAGTGTACCTTTACAAACTGTCCATACAACATGGTATGATAACCTGTACCCCAAAAAAATAAATAAACTGACTACCTTTACAAACTGTCCATACAACATGTTCTTTTTGTCATATGTCTTTCTCTTCTTTGAGATCACGGGACCATTGTCAGCTGATACTTTCTTGACCTCAACACCATTCTGTAATCAATTAATATGCAAATCAATAATTATTTTTTTAAATGTTCTCAACAAGATATCCCTACAGCTTAGTCGAACTTCTTTTATTCTTTCAGCATAATATAATTAAATTTTTTATATGCAATGTTTGATCATGTTGTGACATTAAGAATGATGCTATAATGTCACAGATTGCAGAGGCATAATTTTTAATGTAACTGAATATACTTAAAAGCCATTTGCTCATGAGAACAGAAAACTAATTCACTATTCCATGGACATTGATATTAACATTTGACAAAGCAAATTTAGAAGTAAAATATATTTTCTGAGAATATTTACCTGATGACATTAACATTATAAAAATAAGCTACCTAACAAATCAAGCTTTTTTTCTGAATATACATTGGTAGACAAAGGGGAGTAACTCTTCCCATTACCTCACCTTGGCCACTGACAGGTGGCACCAGTTTAAACCCAAGTAATACATCAAACTGGATCTGAAGGGTGGTTAGGAGGGTTTCATTAGGATGTGATTGTGTAAGTTTTTTATATGTATATTTAATTTGTATTATTTGTTGGCTTTTCTTATATATTATGTACATCTGTATTTTGTACCTGACCGTCCAAAATCAAAATCATGGTGCATCTGACCAGTTAACACTTATTTTGTATACAACATAATAAAAAGATAATATTCCTCTATGACTGTGGATTATTCTGATCATTATTAATGGTAAACATGTTTACTTGAATCTGGGTCTAAGACATCAAGTTTTCATTTGGAAATTCCTAAACCTTTTGACAACTTTGAATGTTTTATAGGAGACTGACCTACATCCTGACTATTTTTGAGTCTTAACTTTTTATATAGTGTTGTTTACTTTAACAATGACTCATTCTTGCCTTAACATGGGAAGCATAATCAGTCATATTGTTCTTGTCAGTTTTTAGTTTGGGTTGAATTATTTATTCAAATTATTATTTACTGGAATTGCAAAAAGCTCTATAATATTCTTGGATTAAAACACTAATTTGAAATTATAGTGAATTCAGACAATTACATTTTGGACGATATTATTGTGATAAATCAAAAGACAGCACATCATCACAATGCAAGCTATTGGCACATTAGCATATTCACAACTACATGCACATCAACACATTCAATATCAGAAATTATTTCAAATACCACTGGAATTCAATTGGAACTTCATACATTTGGCCCCATGTTAGAACTTTTGGGACTATTTGGGTATTGATTTGCAATACTTTAACTTATGTTTGAATTTTCACTTTGTGTTCTAAGGAAATAAATTATCTGTTAAATTTTACAAAAAGTTTTGGTTTTGGCTCTTGTAAGGCCATAGTCATAACAAAGTTTTCACAGATAAACACAATTTATTAAAAATTTGCTTTCTCTTGAATACATTCCCTGATCTCATAATATTTTGAGATAGGCAATAGCAGGAATCAATGTTTACCATCCTACCTTTACCACAGGTACACATCAAGGGAAAGATTAATAAATTGTCAATAACAAGGACAGACCACTCACACAACACAAGCGATGATCATACAAGACAACTATACCCTGTTAAGAATAGAATTATTGAATTTGGATCACCAATATATTTTATGGGCAAATCCAAAGAAAATACCAAACTACTTGACACGAGGAGGTTGTGCTGATGTCATCTGGGCAGTAGTCACTCAACTCACTGGAATCACATCTTTTCTCTGCACAGGTAAATCCCAGCCAACAGCTTCCCAGATTTAAATATTATGAAATGTAAGAAATCTCTCTAATTTCATGAGCTTATCCTTTGCGATTTCAGAGTACACCAAGTGTATAACCCACTGATAATAGAGCTTGAAGGGTGCCATCCTCTCTCCCAGCCCTGATTACAAGAATGGGTACTTTCTGGTTCCATGACTTTACTCTGCACGCTTCAAGTAATTCTACTGCATGGTCAGGGAACTGCATGATCACTTCAGTAGAAATAACCATCGAAGACTTAGAGCAGTGTCAACATCAGCCTGCTGATGGGAGCATGTTCTTGGCTACAAAGACTGGTTGCACCATTAGAATCAAGGAATGATCTGATCTGAATTGGACATAGCTCAGGTCCACCGTAAGTGCATACAGGATTACAGTGTGACGTAACAGATACCAGACTATTTATTTATGACAGTACTTGGGGCTTGGTTTAATACAGTGGCATGTATTTATCCAATAAGCAGCTGGGGTGTATAGAATATTCCAAAGAACATGATATATTTCTTATATTATTATGTATATTTGATTTAATTTATATTTGATTTAATTGTTTGTTTCTTTGTTAGTTTTACATTTTTTTTAATTCCACTACATGCTGTTGTAATGTAACTTTATTTACTGGAATAGAATTCAGTTCTGATCTTTTTTTATATTTTTCAAAGGAAACAATAATAGAAACTTTGTATCTAATGCTGACATAGTTCCTGACCTTGATTCAGAACCATTAAGAGTTGCAGTAAACAACTTTTTAAAAATTCTGTCTCAGAGTAAGATTCATAAAGTGAAGTTGAGGCCATACTTGGAGTATATGAAAAATAACATGTATCAATTAGGTTTTTCCAGCAGATTGACCCAATCCGGGCAACTGTTTCGCATTGTAGCTAGATTTATTATTGATGTTTTGAGAAAGAATAGTCATTAGTGCCTTAACACTTGAGAAGTTAAAGTGTTTTATGTTGTGACCAATTTTGGGCTAATTATTTTGTTTTCTTCAATTTATTTGGATTTCAAGTTTGTTTTCCCTGGAAATACTAGTGCTCTAAACTAATTCTTCGACAAATACATTTATCGAAATTTTCACAGAATTCAAAAACTGGAATATTATTTTCTGTGATTCAAAAAGAACTGTTGACACATCAGTACAATGCTGACCACAGCATACGTCATCGTCTTTCATTTTGGATTTTATCGGGAATCGAACTCAGTTTCATTAGGACTTTTTATTACTAGGACTTCTGTTTTTTGTTAAATCTTGGATTATTTTTGTATTTGATTCGTAAAACCGGTAGTTCTTTTTCTCATTTTTACCTTGTTTCTCTTGAGAAATAATTTTACAAAGCTTGTTGTCTTCACTTTTTTCTTGTTACTTTTGTAAGAGCCTCTAAACACATAACACTTACCTCTGTATTTTTTACATGAATGCTGCCTGCTGCCTTGTTAAACACATGATCCCACCAGTGGAAGGTGAAATCTGCACCAGGATCATGACCAACCTAGATCAAGACAGTAATAAGATGTATTCAAAACTCATGAATTATATGGTTTCTACAATTACATTAAGTTACAATTCCTGAAATTTTAGATGTATGTATGTATGTATGTGTGTGTGTGTGTGTGTGTATGTATGTATGTATGTATGTATGCATGCATGCATGTATGTATGTGTATGTATGTATAACAGCATATCAGTACAATATTGGCTATATGACTCAAGAGTTCTAAGTGACTCTTTGTCCCTTTGCCTTCAACATGTTATCTTTTTGTGGACTCCATTTTGAGACGGTGCTATAAGCAACAGCTTGATCATGCATGTATTTTGCAGAAGAAACATCAGGGGACTGAAGAAGCAGATGTAGTCCTATAACTTTGGACTGGTTCCCTGACCAGCTCCAATGAATCTAATATAAAACCCAGATCAAGATCAAATCTGGACAAGCCAATATTCAGATTTACCCACAATGATCGTAATTTTGTATTTTTATTCTCATTATTCCACCTATAATTTAGGAGTCATTTCAGTAAGACTTACGGTTAAATCATAAGGGTATTTAGGTCTGACTTGGTATTTTACCTTAATTTCCTTTATTAAATATTATTTGACAAAATATGATCATTACCACTATACATGGTTCAACACACAATGCTGTTCTTAATAGAATGCAATTCAGTACAAAACACAGCTGATATGGGCCCCAACTAGTTTGTTATATAATCAAGGAGACCTGCAAATACCGCACACTTTCCCAAGGAAATTTATAAAGCAAGACTTAAAAAATCTGAATCTGAATAGGCAGAACTGATTAATACATGTAGTTTTACTGACCCCTGCTGTATCATTCTTGATTTTCACTTTGATAGCCTCCTTTATACCATCTTCTGCTTTTCCCAAGCCTGATCCTAAAAAAAGGGAGAATTCTTTTTGAGTGGAACACCCTGAAAAAAGTTAACCTTTTAAAATCTCAATCCCACAAACTGAGTAAAATTATTTAAAAGATTATTAACTTCTATTTTTGGATCTCATCTTATCAGCTAAATGATAAAAAGGATCAATCAGACACAAAAATTTGGGATCTATCATGCAGTAGCAAGTTTCCAAGGATTATACATTTCAAGGAATGTACCTCTAATAAATGTAGTGAGGCCACCAAAAGCTATATTATATTTCTACATGTAAGCACTATATTCAACATCTCTTTCTTATCACAAAGTAAAGGTAAAGCACAAACATCAAAAGTATTCTCCAATGGTAGTAAACTGAATGCTCTCTTAAAACCTTTGTATCTTATTCACATTAATGGGTATCTTGTTACAATCAGGATACCACAATAACTTGCTAAAAGAGAGACTTCATAAAGACCACAAATTAGTTAAAATGGATAAGTCTACAGAGAGTTCTGAGTGATCTAAAACAAAAGTCTGAATTGGCAAGTCACAGAGATTTCTGAGTGATCTCGAAATAGTTTGAACGGACAAGTCTAGACAGAGTTCTGGGTGATCTCAAAATAGTTTGAATGGACAAGTCTAGACAGAGTTCTGGGTGATCTCAAAATAGTTTGAATGGAAAAGTCTAGACCGAGTTCTGGGTGATCTCAAAATAGTTTGAAATGACAAGTCTAGACAAAATTCTGTTTGATCTCAAAATAGTTTGAAATGACAAGTCTAGACAGAGTCTTGGGTGATCTCAAAATAGTTTCAATGGACAAGTCTAGAGAGATTTCAGAGTGATCTCAAAATGCTATGACTGCCCAAAACTAGAATGCACAAGTCTAGAGAAAATTCTTCATGATTTCAAAAAATTCTGAATAGACAAAGACTAAAATGTATATCAATATAGTCATGTTTACTCATCTCAAATTAAACAATTGTTGCTCTAAAATTCAATACTTTTATAGTTTAACAAAAGCCTATTCTGCCCTGATGGTTGAATGCTCTACCTTTAAGTGTCATCAAAAACCTAACAGATGAAAATTATTGACTGATGCACCTTTATAGTGGTGGCCAGGTACTAAACTAGGTCAACAAAAGAAGATACTGGTTCTAATTATAACAAATAACAGGGTAGTACACATTTTTTCAACCTGCATAGCTTGTGTTGTGACAACACTTTCTACTGGATCTCACCTTTAGGCCAACCTCAGCCAAAACATTGTCGATGTTTTTTAACACTGTATGTCTTTCTTGGGGCATTTATACAATGACCTTCCAATTAATATAAATGTTCAAGGATCAAAACGAATAATCACCATTTAAAGGTAAGAGCAATCAAATTCTAAAAAGACATCCATTTCCAAAACAGTACTAAACACCTACATGACTTGTACTTTAGAAGCCTTGTATCAGTCCCTTGGATCACCTACATGACTTGTACTTTACAAGCCTTGTATCAGTCCCTTAGTGAACCTACACAACTCATACTTTAGAAGCCTTGTATCAGTTTCTTATATTTATTTTATTTTATTGTTTGTTTGTTTATTTAATTTTTTTAAAAATTTCATTACATGTGATTGTAATTTAACATTGTATGCTGGACTTGACCTTGTCCAAAGTTGAGTTTATTTCTGCTTGACCTATCTGTCTTTTTTTTTAAATTTTTGTATTTACTTCATTTATGTAAACAGCTTCATTATTCTCTATGTGGATGAGCTTATTATCAAGATTATTATCCAGGTAAACATGTTGATCAGGGCCAGGGTTTGGATATTCCTAAGCAAATTCTGTAGGCTATTGTGTTGTAAATAAACAAGGCTTGTTAGATCATTCTAGAAGGTTATTTTCCATTAGGTAATACTTATTTTTAGAAAATGCTAATTGTGACCTGATGTCAAGCAAAGTACTATATTATCTTGTGACTGTGAGGATTTTATCAGTCCTACTTTAACATATAGCATTTTAAGCTGTATTATGTTGTGATCAGCTTGGGCTGAATTTTATTTTCTTCAAATAACTGAATTCAAGTGATTATTTTCTCTGGAAATACAGAAGTGCTCTGACAAAATTCTTGGATAAAGACATTCATTGAATTTATACTGAATTCTAACCTGGAATAATATTTCTGTGATTCAACAAGTGACTGCTGACATATCAGCACTTGGCAGGCTATAACAGACATGTCATCGCCTTCAATGTTGGATCTCTTTGGGACTTGAATTGAGCTTTATTCAGGACCTTTGCTTACTAGGAATTGTTTTTTTAATTCTTGGATTATTTTGGATTTAATTTGTAATACCATAAGTTATTTTTTTTCTCATCTTTTTCACTTTGTATTCAAGGGAAAAAAATTATTTGTTAAATTTTGTTGTTTTCACTCTTTTAAGAGCATATACTCGTAACACTTAAAACACCTACATGACTTGTATTTCAGAAGCATCTTATCAGTCTCTTAAAACACATACAGTGCGACCCTGCTATAACACAGTAGTTGGGAGCCATAGAACCCGACCATGTTATAGACTGAACCATGTTATAAGCAGCCATGTCAGTTAGCTGAAGAAAATGATGCATGTACCCAAAAAAAAATTGTCAAGGGAAGGGGGTATAGGTAATAAATGCAGGCGGTAAAATATGTGCTTCATTGGCACAGTTACCATCTTAAATTGTTGCATATTGAATGGGAAAGACACCTGTAGTGAAAACAGAGAAGGCATATATAATATTTTACTTTATTTAGAGAACCACGGATTGGTACATATACGTGTCTACTGTTTATATATACATGTCTAATGTATAGCATGAATAAAGTTTCAACACCGTGTACTCACCCATGAATCTCACCACATACATTGAATCCACAATACAAGTAATTCCATCGAAAATAAGCACACAGATTTAAAATATTCAATAATTTTGTCACAGGTCATATAAGTCTGAATTCAGTGGATAAACATAACACAATCATGTAATGAATGATGAAGCACATTTACTTTTCAGTATGCCCCAAGTCGGTAAATGTTAGTTTGCGTTTTAAGCCGCCATTGGTAGTGTTCGCAAACATGAACTTTTTCCCTGCAAAAAGTAAACTTTCACTGCAAAGTAAATGTGTTCCAGTCAAACTGGAAAAAGAAAAATTCATCAGATTCCATTGCTTTTACTTAAATTTATTATTGACTTCCTTTGAAGAAAAGTTCTTTGTTTTTACTGAAGATTGTAGTCGGCTTTCTTTGCAAGATTGAGACTGGTTTTTTTCCATTTGCTTAGTACATTTTCATAATGGTGCTTCAAAGGTAATGTACGGAAAATGCGAGTGTTCAGAAGGATTGAATTCTGAGTGAAAAGAAGAAGAATTTTACTTACCATCAACATATAAATGTCAGTCTATATAAATATGTTAATCACTAGTGAGCATCCGAAAATCCGATGAAAGATAGCTTACGAGATAATGCCTCGTCCGGTTGATCTCCACTACCAGAAATGTCAACAACAAAAAAGCAGATATCTCACAACATTCAGTACTCATGTTCTATGTCAACATAAGCGGGTTATGATATAACAATGCACTGTTAAGATGGTTTGTCAATATAGACAAAGAAATTGTTTATGTAACAATATATAAATTTCAGTGAATTTTATATCAAGTTTGCAGCTTTGTTTCATGGGCCCTATAAATTTCTCCACTCAAACCAATAGTTGTATATACAAATTTAAACAGCCAACAATGTTGCCAATAAAATAAAATCACCAGATGGTACATTTTGCTGCCAATAAGGAAATCACAGTTTGCAACATTAGCAAAGCCTTACGATATCCTAGAATAAACATTTTGCGCATTATTTTTCGTACTTTTGAGAAGAAAAACTATTTTTTCATGTACAAGAAAAATACATATAAAATTTCAGGAGCCACACCAAGTTATTCATGAGCGATCTCTTCCCCAAAATGATAATAAACTTTTTAAGTTTTTTTTCGTACTTTAAAGAAAGTTAATTTTTTTCATGTAGGAGAAAAAAAATGTATATAAAATTTAGGGAGTACATGGCTTGTACTTTAGAAGCCTTATACATAGCTGTCAACCTTCCAGGCTCACAATTAGTGAAAATAGGGATATAAAATCATGAATTTGGTCATGAATTAGTGGTCTGAATGCATGAACACAATGGTGTGAAGATATCTGTGCATATGCTGTCATGTACATGTAATAGGGGTTGTTTCAAAATTGGTTTCAAAATGTTTTAAAGCAAGAATTTCTGTTGAAGTTTTAAAAACTAATTTAAATTTTTTTTTTTAAATTGTCATAGCTTATGATTAAACATTTGAACCCATTTGTAATTACAATACCATAATCTATTGTTATGAAAATCTATATTCTTTGTAACTTTTATTCACTACTATAAATTGTGGTGATTATCTATAAAGAAAATATTACAAAATTTTGTATATAGATTTTATTTTAAGATATTAAGAGTGCTGGTAGACTGCATAGGATCTATGCATGTGACTATTTGACCTCAGATGTCATTGATGTAGGTTGCGAGATTTGTATAGTCATGTGACTCGGAATGCAAATGGCGAGATTCTGGTCAAATTTCAGCAACGATGAACTTTTGTCTCGTCTGTCAGCATATTAAAGATATGGCGAATGCTATGCTCATGATTTTTGAGAACATAAATCATATTCCTATCAATTTCATGCAGGTTTATCTCGATGAAAGGTTGTTCAAGTTTGCTAGGCCAGCTAGTAAGCAGCTACCTTTTGCAAACACCAAATGGTGTTGGCAAATTCCAACTTTTCGATAGGCAGTGGCCTAAATGCCAACATCAATGTCCAAATATAAAAAATGGGGTGGCAAGGGTCAGAGTAGTCCTACATGTAAGACATAGCACATGTTGATTTTGTTTAGGTGCTATGTCTTACTATCCAAATAACGACCTTGTATAGTGTGTTCCGATGTCGTTGACATCGGAATGAGCAATCAAAGTTTCAGGAACATCTCACACACTTGGCAGCCTATATCGACCTTTTCCCACTAATTTATGTGTAATTTATATCTTACTGTGCTGTCTTTATCCTGGTGGAATGAAAATATGATACTAGCAAATGGATGCAATTTCATGTTCCACTGACATACATTTGAATTTGTTGCAATGCGACAGTAGTCAAGGTATGCCGAAGTAAGTTCAAGTAGGTTCATGCTGGGGATCTGTTTCTTGAACAAAATGAACCATTGCTTACAGTTCCAATAGGCATAATATTTTTTTTATTCGTTTTGTTTCAACTTAACCCGATTTCAGCATTCTCGGCTTTCATCGCTTTCCTGCCAACTGAAATGAGGGCCAAAAAACTTGAAAATGGGTCCATTTCTTTTGTGAGAATTTGAATTTATTAGAGAAAAGGCATCAGAGTAAGTAAAGACTGACTAAAACATTATAACTTTACTTTATTGAAAAGCGTCATTATTTTAGTTGTCAGTTGTGTGAAATATTCCTGAAAATTTTACTTTCGTAACGATGTTAGTCGACATCAAAACACACTACACAGCACTGTTAGTTAGGCTGTAAGACCCTGACGCCCAAAACATAAATATCAGTGTCAGGTCTTACATGTAGGACTAGGGTCAGAGGAAACTCAGACTACGAAAACTTGATCTCCAAAACTCGAAATTTTGACGGCCGGTTATTTTTAGGTTTAAAGTTTTGAACAGTTCCTGGTGTAATATCTTAGAGTTTATGTGGGCAAACAAATATAAATATGTAATAATGACACCATGATAAAACCAAAGAAATTAATGTTACAGCTTGAAAACGCGTTTTTGAAATACCTTGCACTTAACTACCAATAGCCCTTAACAACTGAGGAAAGGATTCATATCATGTGCTGAAAAACTTAAGCACTACTGCCATGATGGCCAATTCTGCGCATCAGGTAATTCTGTGCAACGATAAGTCATTTCTGTAAACATTGGATCACGTGTTATTTTGGGTCAAAAATCCATTTTGTCTCCAGAAAGAATAATCATACATTAGTTAAGAAAAGTGATATTCATAAAATGTACAAAAATATCCCACATTTAGACTCGAAATGTACATAAAAATGTGATTTCTAAATGGCAACGTGAAGACCCACTCCATGACCTGCTTGAACCTGTAACCCAGAAAATGCGATTTACTATGCATCTTTAAGAATCATACAAATAAATACATTCAATAAAAGATGGAAATGTGTACCTTAAAACAAAACTACTTTAATCCAAGTTTCCAATTTTGCAAGAAGTTGTCCCACACCTACAAAATCGTATGCTACCCAACGTGTCTGCTTGCCACTAGAACATAAATTATGAACAAATTCCCAGGCGTATAGTCTGTTTCTAAATTCTGTAGTAATTTTTCCCCATCAACAAGACATTGTAATCACATTAAATCCTATTCATTGTTGTTCCTCTTCCATGTAATAGCTTATTTTTCATAAAATGTTGAACTTTACTAACTTTTTTACAAGATCGGTTTAGTTTGCTTAATATCTCTTGCCATTTATTGGCATTTTTACGTTGAATTTTGTAAAACTAGCTATAAACCTGACATAATTACTCGACTGAACTGCTGACGGAAACAGTCCAAAGTAATATATTTCATTTCTGTAGCCCGATAGATAAACATTACATCTTTTCAAAGCTATGCGCAGAATAGGCCGACATATCGCGAGTCAGGAAAACAGGGGTGGTGGTGGTATCCCTGTTTCCAAAATTAATATTATTTTGAACTGAATATTCTGGTGACAGTTCAATTGCATCTTTTCAAATGGTAAGCATGGCTGTATTTTATTTTTGTCAATCGCTCGAATTCGGTATGCGTTTTGCTTCAATATTGGAAACGAAAACCTTAGGTGCGCAGAAATGCCCGACAGCAGTGTGTATATATATATATATATATATATATATATATATATATATATATATATATATCAAAATACACAGAGTAATTTTGGCTCATCTTGTGAAGTTTCCAAATTTGTACAACATTAAGCTCTCTGTAACAAACTCGAAAACTAATAACTTATATCATTTCTCGATAAATGAAGATAAAAGTAATTTAGAAATTCACAACATCTTATATCAGAATGTAATTAACATTGAAAAATGTCTGACTCGTAAAAATTTATGATTTTCAAATTACTATACCCTCTTTCCATCCGTGTTTTGACAACTGATTACGAGCAAAGTTGTTTTGTGCCATGTGCTGTTTCAATTTCCGGTAACTTACACGTACTAACGCCGTACAACAAAAAAAGATCCGGATGTTTTTTTAAATTTAAAACCCCCAAATATTTTAGTGATCATCGGCGTCATGTAAATATTGCTTGCAATGATTGATTGTGAAGAAATTCGTTGTATCATTCAGGCAGACACATTGAAATATAATTAAAAATAATGCATTATGTCAAAATTCGGTAGAAAGCTGAAACCTTATAACAAACTGTCTCCGTGGCCCCGAGTGGCCAAGTGGTAAAAAGTACTCACTATTACGGATCAATGCCATATTTTAAATGTTTCTTATTATTTTACAGATTGTTATTTTGACTGAGTATGGACAGAAAATGCAAGTTTCCATCATATGTAATAACGAGTTATACAATTTTATCTACTTTTGTCTATATTCGACACAGCATAACCAAGGTACACAAAGCCAGAAAATGTCATATTAGGAAGGTGTATTTATGTTGCAATATCAGACCGAAGAATAAATCAACCAAACCGAATGACTAAGGTTATACACGTACCCCATAAATAGACCGCGAATTGGGAGATTAATGAATTTTTATAATAACAAAGTCAGACAAAATCGTATTTGAAATGTTTTGTATTTTTACTTGGAACTATGAAAATAAAATGCCGTATCGTGCCCCGTAATAAAGATATTTACTGTACTGTGTCGACCGGAAATTGCAACTTTGTATCATCAATTATGTAAACACTTTAGATAGGTCTCAAGGGAAGTACAAACAATTTATCAAATAATAGCATTATCTGAATTCGAACTTTGCTGCCAAAGTTTATTCGGTTATTTAAATCGGCATAATTTATGTTGAAAACTAATCCTTCAGTTTGGTTAATTTATTCGTCAATATAATTTACAATATAAATACACTTGTCTACTATGGCTTGTATGACTGTCAGGCTTTGTGAGGATTTGTCAGGCTTTGTACGACTTTGTCTGATTTTGTGTGATTAGGATGTATTGAAAAATTGCATTTTCTTTGATTATAAGTTAAATGAACAATTTACAAAGTAAATAAACAGTTTACACATGACTGTCAGACTTTGTTATTACTTTGTCATTATTCGATTTCGAACTTTGTCACCCAATTTTCGGTCATTTAATTCTGCATAAATATGTTGAAAACTGGTCTTTCGGCTTGGTCCATTTATTCATCAATATAATTAACAATACAAATACACATTTTTAATTTAACTTGGCATGGATTTGTGGGGCTTTGTCAGGCTTTGTCGAGCTTTGTGTGGCTTTGTCAGGCATAGCAGTATTTAGTAGGACCTCTGCCATCTCACCCTTGTCTGCGTGGGTTCGAGTCTCAGGTTCAGCCAATGTGGGTATTTGAGAAAGCTAGCCAGTAGCTTCTCCTGGGCCGGAGGTTCTTTCCGGGGTTTTACCGGGTTCTTCCTCCACCATTTATACTGGCCGCCATGAATAGCCTATCTTGTGCTGAAAATGGCGTTAAACCCTACAAGAACAATAACTGTCTCCTCTAGTATCCCTATTGTTTGGATAGATCAATATACATAAACGCAATGCTAATTAATTAAATTGCAAGTAGTGAAGAGAGATAAAGAAAGGCCAAGTCTGGTTTTCATCGATATATTTGTCTGAAAACGATAATATAATTTTATGAAGGTCTGCACTGATGAAAATATTTTTGCAACTTTATTAGAGAACATGTAATTGCAAAAGAATGATGTAAATAGTGTGAGTCAAACACATATTTCTTGATTCAGATATATTTATCATTAAGTCTATGTCATCATCGGGCCTTTTCTGCTAAAGTCGCTAGCAGGGGATTCTCTAGGAATTTTACAATAATAAGCATCCCAAGCTTCGACCTGTTGTGTATTAAAAATGTTTACAAAGAAATGAACAACTTTAATAGAAGTAAAATACAAGTAAAAATACAATAACATATGATGTCATTATTTTTAAAATTAAAGTTAATGTTATTATTAACCTGTCTATATCGGGTAGTATTGTGCCTGGTGCCATCCTGTCTGTATCAATTACTATTGTGCCTGGTGCTAGCCTGTCTATATCAGGTAGTGTTCTGCCTGGTGCTAGCCTGTCTATATCTAATATTACTGAGCCTGGTGCTAGCCTGTCTATATCAAGAAGTACTGTGCCTGGTGCGATCCTGTCTGTATCAAGTAGTATTGTGCCTGGTGCTAGCCCGTCTATATGAAGAAGTACTGTGCCTGATGCGATCCTGTCTGTGTCAAGTAGTATTGTGCCTGGCGCGATTCTGTCTGTATCAATTACTTTTGTGTCTGGTGCTAGCCTGCCTATATCAAGCAGTATTGTGCCTGTTTCTAGCCTGTCTATATCTAATATTATTGTGCCTGGTGCTGGCCTGTCTATATCAAGAAGTATTGTGCCTGGTGCGATCCTGTCTGTATCAAGTGGTATTGTGCCTGGTGCTAGCCTGTCTGTATCAAGCAGTATTGTGCCTGGTGCTAGCCTGTCTGTATCAAGCAGCAATGTGCCTGGTGCGATCCTGTCTATATCAAGTAGTATTGTGTCTGGTGCTAGCCTGTCTGTATCAAGCAGCAATGTGCCTGGTGCGATCCTGTCTATATCAAGCAGTATTGTGTCTGGTGCTATTTTGTTTATGTCAAGTAGTATTGTGCCTGGTGCGATCCTGTCTATATCAAGCAGTATTGTGTCTGGTGCTATTTTGTTTATGTCAAGTAGTATTGTGCCTGGTGCGATCCTGTCTCTATCAAGTAGTAGTGTGCCTGGTGATAACCTGTCTGTATCAAGTAGTATTGTGCCTGGTTGGTGCTAGCCTGTCTCTATCAAGTAATATTGTGCCTAGTACGATCCTGTCTGTATCAAATAATATGGTGTGTGGCGCTAGCCTGTTTCTATCAAGTAATGTTGTGCCTGGTGCGATACTATCTGTATCAAGCAGCATTGTGCCTGGTGCGATCCTGTCTGTATCAAGCAGTATTGTGTCATGTGCTATTCTGTCTATATCAAGTAGTATTGTGCCTGGTGCGATCCTGTCTATATCAAGCAGGATTGTGCCTGGTGCGATCCTGTCTCTATCAAGTAGTATTGTGCCTGGTGCTTTCATGTCTATATCAAGTAGTACTGTGCCTGGTGTTAGCCTGTCTATATAAAGTAGTATTGTGCCTGGTGAAATCCTGTCTATATCAAGCAATATTGTGCCTGGTGCGATCCTGTCTATATCAGGCAGTATTGTGCTTGGTGCGATCCTGTCTATATCAAGTAGTATTGTGCTTGGTGCGATCTTGTCTATATCAAGTAGTACTGTGCCTGGTGCGATCCTGTCTATATCAGACAGTATTGTGCTTGGTGCGATCTTGTCTATATCAGGCAGTATTGTGCTTGGTGCGATCCTGTCTATATCAAGTAGTACTGTGCCTGGTGCGATTCTGTCTATATCAAGTAGTACTGTGCCTGGTGCGATCCTGTCCATATCAAGTCGTCTCTTGGTTTTTTCTTCTGGCTTAGCAAAGTGTGATCGTTTTATCGTGATCAAAAAAACATTGATATGACTAACTTTTATACACACTAGCTAACTATATAGACTGACACTGAATAAAGGAAAGAAAAAAGGACTTTTGTGATGTGGTATAACATTTATATTGTAATTCTGATTTAAAAGAGGATACATAAAAGATAAAGAAAGGTAAATGTCTGTTTGTCAACTTATTTACTCTTCGTACGCATAAAATACTCAAACACAATCGCACACGCATAATATTGACTCGTATGACAAGGGATTTAAATGTTTTGGGATTTGGCAATTATTGAATAGTATAACTTTTATAATTGATACTGGAGGTCATGAAAAGGACGGTTGGCGTTTCTTATTTTGAATCACAAAAATAACTTTATTTGGCATCATCCGCTTTAACTGTCTGAACCTCTTTCCACATGTTGTCTAAATGCCTTTACAACTCTTGAGACATGACGATCTCTTTCTCTTGGGTTTAGCTTAAGAAGTCTGATAATTTTGTCTACGACATATTAACTCCGCAAATATACATTGTAGAACACATGGTGTGTTTGTTTTTACTCCTTCTGTCCCTCAACATTCAGTTTTATCTTTTCTTGCTGCTGTCCAATAATGATTATTCTGCTTCTTTCTGTCGCTGCAAAAGAGTCTCCAATTCTTCCTTCTATCTCGCTCTGAAATCATCTACCAGTAGTAATCACGGAGAAGGAGGTGAATGACGAAGACGACAAGAAATCAGCCAAAGCTAAATTGAAGTCATCCTCTCCTGAAAGAAGAGGGGAATGAAATGTTAAACGATGCACAGGTTCATCATGGGGATTTTATTATAAGGTCAACATTGTTTGTAAGGTCAAAAGTGTATCAAAGGATGGGAATACTAAGGTTAAATTTTGATCTACAATCCAACACATCACATATATTATCAACACACACACACACACACACACACACACACACCACAATCCACATATTAACCTGTAGGACATTCTACCGCCTGCATCATATTTATATGATGCCACGTTGATTGGTTCATTACGGAGTCAGACAAATACCTGCGATTTTCATTAATGCACTGTCCCATTTGTGTTTGTTAACACCTCCCGAGTGGGCCATTAAAGAGGGCAACATTATACGGTTAAGGACTACGTGATGGGAAATGTTATTTACACGTCCCCTTTATTGTCTATCTGAAATAAATCTCTAAAAATATCCTGCACTTCTTTTCTTTCAAAATGTGATTGCTTTATATATATATATCTTGATATGTATATCAATATTTTAGTAACTCATGGTACATGATTTCGCCTAATTATTGTGAGTTGCATACATAACTGTAAATTGTAGAGATTATCTATAGCTGGATTTCATACGTGCATAAGGTTTATTGTAAGATACTGGAGAACGTAAAATTGCATAGAATGTATAAATAGATGCTTACGTATATGGCGCAAAAGTAAACGTTTTCTCATCAGCAGCTTTATCAATCAGATCACGAAATTTAATATTGACAGGATCAGCAAGAAAATTGTTATGTTCATCATATACCTTAGATGGTGTATCTTTATACCTGACATCATAAAAAAAAAATCCTGTGGATGACATTCAGTGGAGGATCAAAAATCGTTGGTATTTCGGTGACATCATTATAGTAAAGATCTTTTACATGCTCAATATAACCTAATACATTCATTAGATCTTTAAATTTGACATATTACGTACCATATGTTGTGCAATTATTGCATCTGTTGTTGCAAAACACAAACGTACATGCTTATTGTCCAAATTGATGTCATCTGCGGGTAAGTTTAGATACCAAACAATCAAATCTTTTATATTTTTATATTTTGTTTCTGTCAGCAGTTTTTCAGCTTCCTTTTTATAGTCTTCTAATGAAATTGTTTTCAAGATCACGATCAAATATATCATAACCAACAGGTTTAATGATATAACTAATACTTGTTATGTCATTCAGTGCTCTAAGACGCAATCGTTGACTCAGTAGTACTTATTGCAATCAGTGCCGCATTTATTTGTTCAAAATAATTTTTTGTGGTCGCTGTTTGTCATAGAATCTACTAATATTCGATTTGCTGTCGCTAACGGATTGGCGTCATCATGGTAACTACTGCTATCTGGAATAACGTTTTTTTTTTGTTTTTTTTTGCCAGGATAGTCCATAACCAACTCAGGAAATATTCTACGTTTACCAAAACTAAATATCATTCTACGAATTTTTTGTGAGTCTATTTTGTTTAGTTCTGCTAGATTTTCAAGTTCATCGTGAACTTTGTTTTATTCGATCTTGTTATTGTTTCGTACCACCATGAAATTTTGCTTTTATGAGGTCATATCTGTTGATTGTCCTATAATTTTTCTTGTTAATCTAAGCAGTGTATTTGTCAGCAGCGACTCAGCTAGTAATCGCTGTTCCTCTCAATCGTTTGGATGACAGTACTTGCTAATAATATAAAAATCTCGGAATGCTTTCTTTTATAAAAAAAAGCTGTTGACCTCGCATTCCAGCAACTCTAACAAAACTGTTTTCGTTTTCTTGTAGATCAGATCATCCGAGTGTTAAACTTTTCATTCTAGCGATTTCATTAACTGCTTGAGCTTCTCTAGCGTTTTCGGGGTCAACCTGATCAATGTCAGCTATTGCTCTTTGTGTTTCGGGATCAAATTTGGTGTTGCAAAACTCTTCTCGATTCGGATAGACGGAGGATCAACAGACATTTACAAATCAGATCACATTAAAATGGACTGCATAGCGATCTATGTTTAATACGCTAAATCTACACTAAATCGCTAGGTTGTCGATAGCGTACAACTAAACCTTGTCAAACCCGGGTAAAGACTTTCTGCGCTGACAACATATATCGGAAAGTAAATATACTTGTTAAACGTGTTAGTATTAGCGATAGTAAAATGCTGACTCGTTGAGATATAAACACCCGTTGCTCTGTCAGATTGTTCATGTGGTATTATCTGTCGATCCCTCTAATCTTCAGTTTTATATGTGGCCGACACCAGCAATTGATCGTCCTCGTAAATGAAACTTCCAAACTCCAACAGCATCAGGGCACTAAATTTTTATCCAAACATTGCTTGTTTCTCCATACGTTGTCCATTCGGGACCTCCAGATACGACGCTGTTAAACGAAAAAAAAAAAATACTGTGTTGAGGCCGTTGCAACAAAACCCCAGAGATTATCCAATATTTAGCGTGCCTGTCATTGTGATTCCGGATTTTGCTACTCGTATTGCGGTATAACCGGTATTCATATAATTAAGGTGATTCTTGTTTGTCAGATCTGATATTGTTGGAAACGCAATTGATGTTATCTTGTTGACACCCATGTCAAGATTGCTTGTCACTGTGTCGCCGGATTTTATAACAAAATTTTGTCTAACAAATTTTAAATTTGCTACCAAGCTATCGTTGGACAGTAGAGTGTTATCGAGTTGTGTGTTGGATATTACTTTACCTCCCATGTCTAACGAACCTGGCAATGACGCTGCAGCAAGTTTTAAGTACGATGTCAATGAATCTTTCAGGTGATCATACGATACTGCATCTGATTCTTCACCCGGAACGAAAATCTGTTGGTAGTCCTGTTCTCTTACCACCGTTGATAAATGAAATAGTACCTGGTACAAAATCATCAGATGTATATATTTTTAAGTTTGCCACCGTAATTAGTTGATTTTAACTTACCGCCTGTGTGACATTAGCGTTGTTTAACGGAAACGATGTGCTGATATTTATTACCTTATTATCATTGCTCATGTCGATGTTGCCGGTCATTGTTTTTCAGATACAGCTGTGGTTAGTTGATTATAACTAACCGCTTGTGTGTTATTGAGGTTGACAGGAGGATATGTTGTTTCTATATCTATCACTCATTGTCCTGACATGGTAAGGTTGCCGGTCATTATGTCACCGGATCGCTTTAGGTAATTTGTTAGATCAACATCTGTTGTTGTTGCAGATATTTCAGCAGATGAACCACTTACTAACGTACTAAATTTTGTGTCGTAGTTCATGTTATTGTAATTTTGTGCAGATGTTATATGATGATCATAATAAACTTTGATACCGAACGAGTAATAAAAAATAAACATAACTTTGAGTTACCGGATTGTCATTACTTGATAGTTGGACGTACAGGATCTGGCAAAACAAACTTGCTAATGAACCTGAAGCTCAACGACATATTCAACTACGATCGGGTGTAAATCCTCAGCAGGACAAATATGTATGGCTAAACGAGTACAATTAAAAACTAAAAACAAAAAAAATATATTTGTAATAAGATCACCCGAAGATCTTGTTCCTGTTGCAGAACTGGACTAGGACGAACTTAAGATTATAGTGTTTGATGATATTCCGCTGAGCAATGCTGAAATGGATAAGTTCAAATCTTACTTTTCATTGTCGAGAAATCGAACATGTAATGCAATTTATCTTGCCCAGGGGTTTTATAACGTTGATCGTTTCATCAGAATCAATACTGTTTTTTTTTTTAAAAAATTGTTTAATGGACTGGACAACATTGATGTGCAAAACGTATCACGAGAACAGTACGGTGATGTTTCAAGAGACAAATTTGTTGAGCTCTATATTGAGGCCGCTCATGGGAATCACAGGTTTTTCTTATTCAATAAAATTGCTTGATATACCAAACACATGTTTCGATGTGCAATTGACAGGTTCTGAGACTGTAAGGAGTATAAAATTAACGTGTTATTCACAATAATGGACAACGCGCGGTTAAATATTCTAAAGAAATATGTTGCTACAAGAACCTCGTTTAAGCAATTTGTCGAACAAGAACATGTTGGACAACAACAAACCGCAGAAGAAAATGCTAGACTCTTTAAGCCTATCACCTAATCTGTACTAGGCAACCAAATCGGTGTTGATCAAGTATCACCAGAAGATCTAGAAAAACTAAAAGAAAAATGTTTGCGAGGACTAATCGAAGAAGGACAAAAGAAAATTGCTGAGGATATTGTTAAGCAAATTGGTGTTCCTGATGCAGAAAAAATGAGAGAAAGAGATCATTTGGTAAGCAGATTAGAGAACAACGAGGAAAACAAAAGATCATTGAGGAAGCAAACAAGGGAAAATAATAGAAAATTATAAAAACAACATCTACAGAAAAATCAGTGTTTCAGAATATCTCATCTTCGAGTATAAAAAAAAATATGTCAAGTTTGAAAAAACATGAAAAATAAGATTATGGACTAAAGATTAAAAAGATTCTTTTTAAAAAATTTGGATGATGTAATACAAAAAGCAGATGAGGCTAGAAATGGTTTAGATTCTGCAACGGAAAGTGATGATGCTGAAAAATATTAAGGATAGTACGACAAGGTATTATTGCTAAGATATATTTGGAAGTGTTTGATAGAGTTTTAGGATCTGAAAAAAGGTTTTACTGCTGCAATATAATTTCAAACATTTGCGAAGGAAATAGAATATGAGGAGTTAAACAAAATGAAAAAAGACGACAAGCAGAGTGTAGGAAATCTTAAACCATTTGAAACGGATTCTGAATATGATACTGTGGAAGAAACATCAGGTAAAGGATTAATGATCTTTAACTCAGTTGCTGATATTATTGATCGACTGATGTTGCTTTTATCATCGAAGGAAGCTGGAAACACTAGCACTGAAATCGACAATGAAATGGTTGAAATACTTTATCATCCAAGATCATACGGATCTTTAGCGACGGACGAGTATTGTGTGCTACACAGCGATCTGATTCGCGGAGAACTAATTCGCTAACGCAAACCAGTTATTATGTTTTTATCTGCGAATAGGAAATAAAAATGTCGTCGATGACACTGTTACTTGATTCAGCTCAGACAACATGGAACAGTGAAAACGTTTCAGTTTTTTAAAATCCTGTTAACGAAGTTGCCCATGGGACGCAAGCGTCTCCAAAATCAGTACGAGATCGGATTAGTATCTGCTTCTGTCTGGCACTCTATGGCAAATGTTAAAACTAATGTAAACGACGATTTTACGTTCGCGTTGTAAACCAATGGCGTCATCTATTGGAAATCTGTTAAGATACCACAAGGCGCCTACAACGTCACAGATATCAACAAAACAATAACATATCTTCTAACCACTGGCAATAGTGGTATATCATCTGGTAATTTCGAGATCATTCCGAATTAGAACACGTTACGAGCAAGAACAACACTAGAAAACAAATTGTTTATCGATCTTAGCGGCCAATACACAATCGGATCATTGCTCGGATTGAACAAACAACAATGCGGATCTGGCAAGCAGCAGGAAGGGCGAACAGACCACTTGGTTGAAATATAATTTGCTTAAAACAAAACATCATACAAAAAAAAAATAAGGTCACGGGTTATTTTGTTTGTATGCACTTTGTTTACATATGTGAGGTCGCGCCCTTCCTGCTGCTATTAAATGATCCAAAAATTTTATCAAGACCGATTCGATATCTTGTTCTGTGATCAATGTAAATTTATTGTTATAAATCCATGCGTAGGAGCTTGCGCTCGTGAAAAAAAGTTTCTAAATTTTTATTTATATCCATGTCACCGCCACACCAAGTTTGATGAATATTTCGCAACGTGTGAGTATCGACTCCATTAAACACAACTAAAATAGTACAGTTGTCTCTGATCACTTTTGGCATTTGTGTGTATCGCTGAGTAACATAAATCACATCAGTATTTTTATGCCTACCTCGAGAAAAAAATCCTAGCAGGATTTGATTGTTTGTCCAGCATCACATCATCGTATACAACCAAATTATTAACAAATTCGTCTATGGAATCTACTGATGGTACTTCATCAATATCTGTTATAAACTCAATAACATCGTTATCTTTGTCCAATAATCTTGCGTTTTCATTAAAATCTTTAAGCACATCATAACATCGTTGATCATCTACAGATGGGGCTTCCAAATACAACTTATCCCATTTTAGCCATCTCATTATAAGATTAAGTAACAGCTGTGTCTTTCCACTTCCAGATGGTCCTATTATTATCATCCTAAGCGAGTTCGGTAACGCAGGATGGTGCTTGACAGGTTCTCGTTTTCGACTTGCTGAGAAATCAATTATGTCCATATTATATAAATATATGAATCTATATTGTTTACGCTGTAGAAATAAAACCCCAACTCATGATCTATTCACGGTTACAACAAAGAATGCGAGAATAGTATATGGTGGAAAATGTGCAGTATGCAACAGAAAAAAGTTTTCTTTTTTACCTTGAAAAAGATGGTGGTGATATTGCTAAATTAATGTCAAAGTTCCCAGGCACTCCGTGGGCTAAATACTCTGGAGAAAAACACCTACCAGGATATAATTATTGCGGTCCTGGTACTCGACTCGATATCAGGCTTGATAATCAGGATCAACCAAAACCAGGCAAGGAACCAATAAACGCTATTGATAAAGCATGCCATGCTCATAATGTTGCGTATAAAAGCAAAAACCTACAAGACAGACATATTGCAGATGTGAAGTTGATTCATTCATTAAATACCGTAAAAAATAAAAATATGAGAGGATCATTAGCTAATTGGCTAGTAAGATCCGCGATGAAAGGTAAATTAGCGCTAGGGGCTGGTAATGTATAAATGGAATCGATTTATTATTCTCCAAGAGGATACTGGAGGGGTAAAGCAGCAATTAGTAAATTTGCTGATGCAGCAAAAGTCAAGTATTCTACTGCTAAATCGTGGTTATCCAAACAGGCAATATGGCAAATTTAACTACCGCCACATAAGCAAATTCGATTTGCACATTTCGATGTTAGTGTTCCTAATGAAGTTCATCAGGCTGATATATTATTTTTACCACATGATACTGTTAAAATCCAAAGACGTCAAATAACATATAAATACGCGCTAACTGTAGTTGATGTTGCAAGTAGACATAAAGACGCAGAACCGCTATTAACTAAAACAGCATCTGAGGTGGCTTCTGCGTTTGAACGAATTTATCAACGAGGTGGTCTACGATGGCCACAATTATTACAGGTTGATCCTGGCAAGGAATTGTTTGGTCCGGTATCATCGTTGATGAAACAACATAATGTCAAAATACGACGAGGACATACTGCAATTCATCGTGATCAGGCAATTGTTGAACGATTTAATCGAACACTCGCTGAGCGGTTATTTGGATATCAATACGCGAAGGAATTTACTCAAGATAAAAGATCTCGCGAATGGGTTGCAAGATTACCAAATGTGATAGCTGCATTAAATAATGAAATTACTCGAACAACCAACATGAAACCTATTCATGCAATTACAAAAGCGCATATACCTACACAACGACGTGATTTTTCAACACAGCCAGTATTAGGTAATACCACTGTCAGGTATTTATATGAGCCCGGTGAACTTGAAGGTGGTAAAAAAAGAACGACTGATCCTATTTGAAGCATTACGCCGCACAAAATATCTAGCGTAACAAGATCCACTGGTAGATCCGCAATCTACAGACTGGATTCAACTGCTTCTCAACGTGGATTTGTGCGTGAACAATTACAAATAATTCCCAAGGACACACAATTACCACCCAAATCACTTTACTAGTACCTCTACGTCGATTACACTCAAGACAGGTCAACATAGTATTTTCTCGTGTATGACCAAGACTGATATTTTTTCTATCTACGGTAAATTGTCTTGGATCATTTTTCAGATACCGCCACAGCATTATACAATTACAACTTGCACAATGATTATTCTGTTGTTGTTTCAGTGTCATGATAAATTCAACGTCAAGGTCAAAGTCGCGGGTTTTTTTTCTGTCATTTTGTTTATAACCAGCCAATTTCTTTCTTATTATATCGCCTCGATATTTATCGAGGTCATCATTGATCACTGATCAATCCATGACGATTCTCCGCAGTTGAGATATTTTTCTAACTCGAGACACTGCAAGATAAACTAAGTTCGACCATTCGATATGATCATCAAAGATCCAAACAATTGTATCAGTAATAGTTAATCCTTGAGATGAATGAATCGTCATCGCGTATCCAAGCGTCCACGGGGATTTATCAGCACGTAGAGCATCCTCAACAGCATCAACATCAACTGCGACAATACCATTCAACACAAGATTCTGTTTCCCCTGTCCTGGTATATCAACGTCAATATTTTGCCGTCGCGTATCTGCTGGTCGATAACATAACGGAACTGGCAACGTTGGAAACTCTTCTCGTTGTAACTGAAACAACTCCCGTTGAAGTATATCACGAACTATCTTTCTAGTGGCAACTATCAAATCGTTTGGTCTCCATGTTTGCAGAAAGTCGTTCATAGGGGTTTCTGAAATTACCTCGCGCATAATTTCACACTGAATTTTATTCGGTTGTAGTCTGATTAATTCTTGTAATTCTCTTCATTCTGCATCAACTGCTATATGATCATCAGTTATTTCTTCATAGTAATCAACGAAATTTTTCAGCCAATCATGTGGAGATGGTCCAACTATAGGTGGTGGTTGACCATGATCACCACACATTATCACAGCAGTATTTCTTGTTAATAACCAATCAAGAAATGTTTTTAATGTTTCTAATGATACTGTACACATTTCATCCCATATTATAATCCATGGAATATATTTTTATCCCATTCGATCAGGAGTCCATGCATCATCTTTGCACCTAAAAAGCTGTGATAAGTACATGATTATACTCCTCGTTGTTTCATCTCTCGCGCGAGTTTGTGTGTAGGTGTTAACACGATCATATCTGAGTTCTGATATAGTTCGATCGCTCGAGTGGTTTTACCAGAACATCCAGGTCCGTTTAGATAAACCGTTTTATTTCTAGTTATTGGATCGTATACCGATGGTGCAGACGATAGCTTTAATGTCTGATATTTTTTACAATAAATATCTTTAATCGTAACATCAGCGGATTCGGAATAATTAAGTATATTTTCTAATTTTATTCTCCACGAACCCCACGTTGCGAAAGTGTCTATATTTAATTTTTCCAACAGTCATGAATATTTTTTATTGATATAAAACAAATCCGTAGCGACTCTGACAGCAAACTCAGAAATTTTATTTATCATCGATGATAGATTTATCGAAACGTTCGCTAACATTGATGATCTTAAATGAGTATATTGAGGTGACTCACCGTCCATATAGCTCACAATTGTACTTAATTTATTTCCATTTGGTAAGAAAGCTATTTCTCGACTTATAAACGTATTTCTATTCGTTGTATCAGCAATTATAAAATCTAGCTCAGCATCGTCCATGATCAATCTTGTACAATGTCATTTATGATCATATGATCCTCCTTGGGTGAACTTGCCAATTATTTTTCTGCCAAGATCTTTTGCGATTTTATTCTCGTAATCAGTTTTGTTTTGGTTTTCATCATCGGAATATTTTTTGTTGTTGTGGTAACCAAACTTCGGTTTGTTTCCGGTATGATATAATTGCTTCACCGATCGTCAGCGATATTAACATCGCACAATCAAGCATATATCGTAATAGTACTATTGGTACCCACATTTTTTTCTGAAAAATGCCTACCGAACCAAACATAACAAATCTATGGAGATCTTTACCAAACTCGAATGACTCGACATAATCAAATCCAGTCAGGTCAAAATCCGGTAATGGTCCATTTATCGATATTCGCGTCATTTCGTGTGTCGGATGACCGAATCTCTTGAAGTATACAGAACAATCTCCGTATCCGAGAAAACTTTCCGGATAACATGTAACCATATCAACTGAAATAACATCTCTATGACCGTATTTAGTATTCCACAATCCGCCGTGTCTGTATTCGACACAACTCGATATTATATCATTGAGCAAATCAAATTTAGTTGGTTTCCACGAATTTTTCTTTCTAGCAAAATGAGCCGCAACTGACTCAACAGTAAAACAGTTGCTCAATAGTTCGTCAGTATCATCAGTATATTGCAGCGCAAGATTTATCATTTTCTCGTGGAGAAGATCTGTTTGATAAATAACACCATTCGGTTTTACAAACTGATCAAATTTACTTTATTCTTCGGTACAAATACTTCCTAATTTATCATCGTTCTCAGAACTTTGAAACAACCATACTGACACAGGATCGTTTTTACTTATTTCGTTAATAAAATCAAACATGTCTCCGCGGTAGAATTTAACAGTTCGATCTCGTGGAAATACTGTTACTGCGCTAGTCCAGGCGTGCGCGTTATGATCAATAATTTTAATCGAAGCTCCTTTTGATTTATATTTTGATTCATACAAAATCTCTCCTGTTATCGTCGCTACGGTTATTGGGAATTTTAATTTTTTTCCTAACTCGGCGACATCCTTAATAGACGCTCCGGTATCTTTAACCAATTCTCCCTACGTGTTTATTATTTTACGTCTTTTATCTGTTAAACCGTTTCCACGAGTCGAAACGGTAAAATGTTCTGTTACTCGTTCAGCTACACAGTTTATTTTTGAAAATGTCATCGGCTTCAGATTATCAACGCTAGGTTTTTCTTTTATCGGATAGATTCCATAAATAACTGCTGTCACAGGATACGCTCGCTCATAATACGATTTGTCAATACCAGTCAATAGACCTGGTTTGGAATCTTTACTTAGTACGACAGTTTTTTTTATCAGCATGGATAGGATCATATTTGTCACGGATAATCCAATCATCTGTCTCTATTAGCAAGACAAATTTTATTCTGAAAAGATATTTGCGATTAGTAAGGTAGTTAATAATAGTTGCCGCTCGTTTGCCTTTCATCGTAGCGTCGATGATATCTTTGTTGCGTATAATCTTGAACGTTGACCAGACATGAGATGCACCATCTGCGTGAAATTCTTTATTGGCGTCGTAAATTTTATTAATCAATTTTTTATTTTTCGGATCAACCAGATCTCGCATCGGTAGGTTAGGAGATATTCTGTCGAGATTAAACTTATCTGCTTTCCAAGGCTTGATTCGGGATAATCTATCGAATTCGTTCATATTATATTTCAAACAAGTATGTAAATTAAAATATTATATATACAATGTCTCGATGCAAATGGTTGATGATCGGTTCATTGACTCCTTGTAATATATCCTGTAAAAAAGAATTCTGCGGACAACATTTACAGAGCGTTCGTAGAGGTTGTATAGGACCAATACCGTGTCTGCGATGTGGTGTTGGAGTACGAGCAAAAACGGAGTTGTGCGCAAATTGTGGTAAAAAAAATATCGCGAACTAAAAAGATACTATGATAACAAATAATAACAGTAACAAAGCTTTAAAATCCGTGGAGGATTATCTAACTACATTTTCAGACAAATTATGATTTAAACAAATAATATTTCTATAATGAACGGAGAATTTGTGAAGCAGCCTACAAATGATGAACTACGAAGCAAATCGTGATGGTGTGATTAGAAATTGCAGGTTGAAGATACCAGTTGGTTTTGTTATTAAGACTGGCTATCTAATGTTTACTATTGGGAAGAAAAAGTATTTCTGTCACCGATTCACATACGAGTGTTTCTTCAGGGTGATAAAAGATGGTATTGTGATCGATCACATCAACATTGTAAAAACCGATAATAATTTATCCAAACTTCAGGCTATTACACAAATTGAGAATTCTACACGAGGAGGGACTGGTAAGTTCATAAAGATTCCTAGAGCGATTAAATCTTTTAATACAGAGACTAGCGAAGAGAGAGTTTTTCAATGAATCAATTCAGCTGCGAAATACTTTGATTTTCATCCGCATTCAGTACTAAAGGTCGCGGAAAATATATACAAATCCGCTTTCTCAGAAAAATATAAACAAAAAATTATTTTCTATTATTGTTAATGAGATAAACTATGATCTTTAGCAAGTAATTACCTCAAATTATTTATATTAACTATTTATTTAATTTTTTTTTTGGTCAGAAATTCCCTCTCACATGCTACTTTTTTCGACTTGAGCGAAGGGAGATAATTCTGTAAACATATATTTCTCCGTAGATTGTGATTTTTATGGTCGTTATTAGTTATTTAACCATCTACGTCGTAATTAATATAAATAATTATATTCGTAGAAGGATTTTTATGGTTTCTAACTTACAAAATAGAAAAATAAACGTGGTTATATCGTACAATATACCTAGTTATTTTTAGATCTGTTCAGAACACGCTGTTTTAATACAAAAATATTTTAGAATCTGTTCAGAACAGGCTGTTTTAATACTGAAATATTTACGATCTATTTAGAAACCGCTGGTTTAATGCAGATATTTTACAATCTATTCAGAAACCGCTGTTTTAATGCAGATATTTTACAATCTATCTTCCGTAGCTCATTGCGAACGCGTCGAAGTATGAAACTCGAGATCTGGCGATCGAGTCCCATGACTGACAACTGTCGGTGGTTACGCTTATTTGCGTTTTTTATAATTAATTGGGGGCTCCGCTGAAATACTCAATAGAAAAAAAAGACAATCTCACGATGTCACTACGTGGTGGATACATTTTTTGCATCAACCACGGGCTGATTATTGGGGTGTGTGTGAAAAAATATATTGAGCGTAGAAAATAACCCCGTATATGTTGTATTGTCCTTAATGTCGTGCTGTCCTTAATTAAGATTTATATGTTGTATTGTCCATAGAAATAAATTAAACACTAATTAAGATTTATATTTTGTGTTATCCTATAAACTTGCTAGAATGCGGTGGCAGGCTAGGAGTTTATGGGGATTGATGTTGTATTGTCCTTAGGAACAAGTTAAACACTAGTTAAGATTTAGATGTTGTGTTATCCTCTAAACTTGCTAGAATGCGGTGGCAATCTAGGAGTTTATGGGGATTTCTTTTATTGCTGAGGAAACCATATTCAGATTGTTAAAAATTTATTTTAAAGATATATATACTAAATAATGAACCATGAAAATATCAATGATGTAATTGTTGCTATTAAAAAATTAGAAAAAGACGGTATTAATATATCTGATGAACTGAATCCTGAAAAGATTATTTCTGATTTTGAAATTTTAGAAGAACGTACAATTGATGCTGGTTATACACTGTCGTCTGAATACAAGTTTATAAAACGAATTCAGGCGGCGATATTCCAATCACTAGCTGCAGTAAAAGATGATCAGGTCAAGGAATTCGTCCTTCTCTCTGCCGTAGTAGAAACAATTAGATTGGAGTTATCTCTTGAATACTAGGCAAAGAAAACGATTAATGCTCGTGTAAGACAATTAAGAAAAATTATGTCAGCGAGTAATTTAGTTACTGATGAAACGACAGAGCACGTGTAATATTTCATTATTATTCTGAAATATTTTTTATTATTCAAATTTTTTTGTATTCTGAAATATTTTATTATTATTCTGTTAATATTTTATTTATTCTGAAATATTTTTTGTCATAAAATCTGATCGATTTGTATAATTTTTTTGTACCTAAATACCCATCAGAATTAACAAACTGATGGATTTGTATAATTTTGAGTACCTAAGTACCCATCAATTTCAGAATAATAATAAAATATTTCAGAATAATAAAAAAATTCAGAATAATAATAAGATTTTTTTGTAGTATTTTTTGCAAAATTGATCGATTTGTATAATTTTCACTACGTAACTACCCATCAGAATTATCAATCTGATCGATTTGTATAATTTTGAGTATCTAACTACCCATCAGAATTGACAAACTGATTGATTTGTATAATTTTGATTATCTATTTACCCATCAATTTCTGATAAGATAAAATATTTCTAATAAAATAAAATATTTCTGATAAAAATAAAATATTTCTGATGAAAATAAAATATCTCTGATGAAAATAAAATATTTCTGATCAAAAATCATTACGATAAAAATCTACGATTTGACATACAGATTCACAACTTGTTCTTCCCCACGCAGGTCAATTAAGCGTCAGAGGTGGTCTGTGAATTTAAAATTTATTCGTGTTAACATATTATTATGACACCACAGATAAACAGGATTGGTTGGTTCTTGCACGATTAAACTTCCAGGGGGAACTTGTGGTGTGAAAGTGTATAAGATATATCGTTGTTGAGCCTGATTTGATTTTCCAAGGTCTATTTGACAGCTGCCATCGATCACATCACAAACGAGATTAACTGCGGTCGTTGATGTTATATTGACTATTCACGGAGATACATGTCTACCGCCTCCGTATGGATCATTATTGTATCTAAGAACAGTTGCCGGTGGTTGTGTTTTTTTTCCATTGTTAAAGTATTTCAGGAAAGTTTTCGCTGATTACATCATTGACTGATTTTTTTAATTCAGGTGCGTTATATCAGGGAAATTTAAAATTTACCAGTTTAGCTTCTGTCAACGAATACGCGTTTAAAAACTGTTGTTTAGACCTAAATTGATCGTCGTCAATATGATTAATTATTACCTGAATTAATCGCTGGTCAATATATTCCATGTCGGACGCGAGCTGATTTAGTATTTCTATATATTTGATGATTTCGCTGCGTGGTGATGACAAATCAAAAATATGTTCTTGGAAACTTTGCCGTATCAGCTGTAGATGTATTTTAAGTTCTTTATTAATTTCTTTAAAGTATTCAATAATTTGACTTAAGTAAAGATCCATTCTTCTTTTTCCTCTTTCTTCTCTTCCTCTTCCAGGAACTAACTGAATAGCAAATTTCCACTGAATAATATTCTTGTTGAAAAATAAAAAATCGATATCCACCGTTGCATATTTTATATCAAGTAAATGTTGTTTGTATGGTGGGGTATTTTCGTGGTATGATTGCTTGTCCGTGAAATAGTCGGATTTTGTCGGTTCTGGTAACGGTGGTGGCGTCGATGGTGGAATTTCAGGTCATCCTAAGACATTTCTGACCGAAGATTGATAAATATCAACAACGTAATCAGGCGAGTGTATTTCAACCGTCGCGGATAGCGTTGGTTCATGAACGTTACTTGATATTTTTTATTCTTTCCCGGTGATATTTTTTATTCTGCGCTGAAATTCATCGTTGATTTGTTCAATCTGATAACTACCAGTTGGTATTCCAACAACATGCTAATCGGGAATTCCATCGGGTTTATTCTTATTAGCAAACACAAGCGAATTATTTGCTGGTGTACCATTAAATGATTTCGATCTGATATTTGGCCAACTATGATATACTCGTAATTGTGCTAGTGCGATTTCTTTTACTGGAATTGCAGTTGGAAAATTAATATTGAATTCAGGATTAGTCGAGCTTATTGAGATCATCGTGGTCTTGTGCGGGGTTGTGCTTGTCACGATCTGCTGGAGTAGCTCTACTGATGTCATTATTAATACTCGTACCTTTAATGCCAGCGCAATTATATATTTTAATCATCTCTGAAAACTCGAAATCAGATATAATTCCATCACTGAGACTCGCTGATAACAACAAAGATAACTTCGAGTATGCGGCCGTCGCTGTGTGCAATTTTATCATGTAATCGGATAATTTTTCATTGGTGCAAGTACATATTTTTTTTTGCGATGATATGAAGAACACATGCAATCGTTGTTGTAGCTGAAATACAGATTGTCACGGCTACTGGTGCCATGATTGTCATTGTTGATAATATCACACCGGTTCCAGCAACAACAGCGGATACTGAATAAATAATCACGCCAACGATAACTAGTCGTCGTGGATATTTTTTTTATTTTTACTGTATATTGTTCGACGACGTCTTTTAATTTCACTTGCCATTCACGTGCTTGATTGTACCTGAATTTTTGAACGTCGATTGGGGTACTCATTATTATTGTATGCAGTAAAAAATTGAGGTGTTACAGCTACAAATTCCAAACACCACCAGTAAGATGCCGCGGTTAATTTGTCATCAGCCGCTTCTAGTTTAAATTCTTCTTCGGTTCCTTTATTTAATACAACAGACAAAACTCCAGAAAACCTATCGGTGGAATGTCGCCATGGATACCTTGTAAATATCTCAAATTTTGCAGCACTGAACACAGACTGCCTGTACACGCCAGTGACTGCTGCGGTATATTTGAGAATTTTATTTTGTTCTGACCATGTTGCAAATCCCGACGATACCGTGCACACGATGATGGTAACATGCCCGGGAGTTATTTCGGGTGGAATATTAATCAAACTAGTTTTATTAACGATTTCAGGAATCCCCGCTACGATGTCTTCTTGTGGTTTTAATTTTTAATCGTATCTAATGATTTTTTTATATCAGGTAGTTCTGCGTCAACGGTCAACGGATTACCAAAAAATTCTTCTGCGGTTTCGTTAAGTTTACTATAATTTCTACGGAGATTTGTAAACGCGTTTACGTGAACGTCATACCTGGCCCACAACGTGGATAACTTACCATCTACGGTGCTGTAGTTAATGTCAACATATTTTTTCGTTGCGTCATCTTCGTCGGATGTTGGATCTCTCAAAACTACTATCTTATTCCCATTCATACTGAGTTCTTCCATCATTGTGTCACCGGTATTTTTCACGCGATTAGCAACGCTTCTTGTAATTTCATCCCTGATAGTTGTAAACGATATACTTGAATCCATGATTTTTCCGCTATCAGTAAATACAGGGATGTTAACCGTGACCGAACCGAGTACTCGTCGAACTATATCATTCGACCTGATATTACTAGTTTTTAGTTTACCATATCGATCCTGAAAAATAACAACCTCATCTGGGTCAACTCCTGCAAGATTCATAATATCAGCGAGTTCATCTTTAGTCGCGTACTTCGACAGATCAATGTCATCTTTCTTTTCTTTTTTAACGCCGGTAGAAGATCTTCTTCTGTAAATATCAACCATTATATAAGATCCAAGATCTGTTTAAAACGAAGCGGTTACTTGTATAATCATGCACGACTTTATGTGGCGGTTTGGATGATTTTGATATAGCATCGAGTACATTAATTACTTCACGGCCGCATATTGGTGGATCCGTCATTGTTTGTGTGGGTGTCGTTGAATACCAAACTTACGCGTGAAGTGGCGCGACATACTTGATAAACACACGCGGTGGAGCTAACCCGTATGAATCAAAATAAACGATTCCACGTGGATCAACCGCGTATGATACCCAGTGAGTACCGGGCCCTGAATTCGAGTCGAGATTAATAATACCTGTTTCAACACCGTTTGTTTGTTTCGGTAATTGATCTCGCATAAAAACACCTCTGAAGTTTTTTATTTTTAGCTGTTTAGCAGCATCAAGTAAATCAAAATTTGACATCGGTGTGAAGTTTAGGTTCCTGGAATCCTCAGACCTTTTCCTAGATAGGTTCCTGGTAATCTTAGACCCCTTCCCTTTTTATATATCCTTTTTCTGTTACTTTGTTTATAGCCATTCCAGCAACTGTTCAAACAGCACCTAACGCGGCTGCTTTTGCGACAGCTGGAGCGACAGCAGCTATTAATGCTAGTATTGCTGCGAGAAGTGGAAATATACCACCGGTTTTAATCATGTCCTTGATGGCTTTTGGAGCGAAATCAGGTTTTTGATTTCAGTGCTTTATTGAAGTGTTTAATCTGATTCTTGGTTAGTGAGTTTATTTGGACCACCACTAGAAATCTGATCTTGTTTGAACGTTATTTTTGTTCCGCAGTTTTTTGTTGAATTTGATTGAAGTTTCTTGACCTGACCGGGAGCCAGATTCTCCACTGGTGCATCAACGACTCTTATTCGACCACTACCACCTTCAAGTAACATTGCTTTATCGCTGAGTATGACCGCGATTACTCTATAATCAACACCACCTGCATTCACAATGGCTTTAAAGTGTATATCAACGACAGATTGCTTCGATAAATCAAGATGCTCCAGCGAAAAATAATAGATCGGATACAGAGTTCTAAAATCATGTTGTGATATTTGCAACCCAGTATCTACATTTTGATCACGTCCCATGAATGTCATCAAACCATGATATACACGTGCTATATGATTTTGTTCATAATTTAGTAGTATATTTTCCGTTGGTTCTTGCTGTCCGTTTATCCTCAACAAAACCTCTCTAACATCTAGTTGGTCAAGTATCATATGAGAATGAGTTTGTGAGTTTAATCGATTATATTTTTGCAGCGCAATAAAATTATGTCGCGGTGCAGAAACACTTTGCTGTGATGATATATGCCATGCAAACTGATCGTTAGTATTACTTTGTATACTATCTGTGGTTGTTGTTAACCACGACAACAGAGACTTACCACCTGTATCCGTGAAAGAAAGCAATTTTTGTTCTTCTGCGATCGTTGGAGTCATCACCCGCATCCACAACGATAGTTGTTTTAGTACTACTTTATCAGCATCACCAGCAGGTCTCCAGAAAGCATCGTTATCATCACCTTTTCTCACAAAAGCAACCGTGTGTCTAGCTCCAAAGATAACTTTTCTAACATTTCTACAAAATCCAAAGATGTGTGATAGTGGAATAGCACACGAAAAATTTCTCCTCCCTGTATTCAACATTGATCGGCGTGTTGGAAATCCCAAGTTGAAATTTGGGTTAGCACCATGAACCACTGGCCACACATCAGCATCAGCGTTATTAGCATTGTTTCTTGGTCGTCGTATATTATACGGATCCCTTTCAGGGTAATCAGAATTATCTTTAACAAACATCATCGTGGGACCTGCTGATCTTGTATAATCATCAGAGTATCTTGCCAACCCTATTATTGTTGTAGCAACGTCGACATCTTTCTGAATCGATTCGATATTTTTTCCATCAATCATATAAGTGGCGCTATCAAATAATGCCATAATACCATTGTTGACAAAACCAACTTCTACTGCATCTCCGTAATTAGTATCATCCGTTCTTATAATTTCACCTTCTACCTCAATAAAAGCCTCAGGGGGTAGAAAATATCTACTTGTGTCATGAACTTGTTCAATTCTTCCTCGACGTTGATCTGGTATTCGTGCGTCATAGGAATAAAACTGATAATCACGTACCGATTCATCCTTACGGACAGGTGCTTCCATATCAAATGCTTCGTCGGATACACGCTTGAACATTTTATTATAAATATTTTCGTCTAACACGAGAATCATCGTGTTCGGGAAATTTCGTTCACTGATATTAAACTTGAAATATTATTCCTTGGTTCACCGAGCCCTTGATCTGCTAGTGCTGCTAATCTCTGATCTGCAGCTTGATTTATTATTTTACTGACATCTGCGGGCATAATTTCAGTACTCGGTAATTTTACTGGTTGTGATTTTCATCTTTCTTTGATCGCTGAGAAAACCTTACCAGCAACATTGACAATTACACCAGGAGCTTTTTCACGAACAATATCAATAGCCTTCATCGATAATTGTTTTGCAATAGGCCCAGCTTTTGGGGCCATCCTTGTAAATAATCCCCGTACAACATCAACAAGTCCATCTCCGTAAAATACCTCGTAGACTGGTAATCGTGAGTTCACTACTCTGACAGGTACAGATTTACGATGATTATTGTGTACAATCATCTTATTTTAATTGCCATATATCTAATCATGGTAACAACTAGTCACTGTAATCATCAAGTTCATCGATAAGTTCTCGGTAAACGCCGATATCCATAATACCACCCTGGAATAATCGCCGACAAATATCAGCTGCTTCATTAATTATTTCTGGTTTTCCTCCTATGAGAACTTCTAACCGTGACGCATCATTGAGGATATTATCAGGACAAACAAAATTATTTCCTCCTGATGTAGTCAGGAAACCACTTCCTACAGCACTCGGAGGATCATCGTCATCCTTTCCTGCCAACATCTGTTCCCCTTTTCTTCTAAACTCCTCAATTGATTCCCTCAATGCAGTACGTCATTGGGTGTGTAGTCGCTGCAGAGGTGAAGTTTTTGTTGCGGTGAAGAAGATTGTTGTTGTACTATCTGTTGCAGCGGTGGAGGAAGTTGATATGAAGGTTCCGGCTGTTGTTTTATTTGTTCCGGTCTCTCTCTATCAAGTCTTTTTATTTCTTTAACAAGTGTATCGTATCTATAATCATTATTTGTTACTTGTTTTATGTCGTAATATATGCCATATACCCATTTAATAAAATTTCCATTGTTTTGTTTTTTCATAACCGGGTTTTAAAATATCAGATTTATTAAATATGCTAATTAATATTTTTTCGGGTAAATCAGCTTCTTTAGTATTTCTAATATCTTCGATAAACTCCTCTCTAAATTTTGCAATCAATTCAACATTTCCTCTTCCTGTTTTAGGTTTAGGTGCAAGTTCTTTTTTCACGTCGGCGACTTCAGTATGAAGTTTTCTAATACCTTGAAGTATTTCTTCATCGACAGGTGGAGGTTGAGCTGCAGCTATATCAGCTGGAAGGTCTCGTAAAATCTTTTTTTTTGTTTTCTTGGTTCTCCCTGCTATTTTTTCAGTTTGTTCGTTTTAATACTGAAAGAAGGCCCTTTTTTCTCATCTTCATCTTTAATATCTCCGTATACAACTTTTTCAGTAACCGCTGTAATGGGTTTAAATAATTGTTCTGTACCTTCTGCAAATTCATCTTGTGTTTCCTGCTGCGCTTGCAGGTTTTTTCTAAATGAATCTCTAACAGGAAGAAATTTTTTGATTGCTTCTAATCCTTCTCGAGCTATTCTTGCAGTATAAGATTCCGGATATACCATTTTATTATGACAATAATTTTTTTAATTAATAGCAGCAGTAAGGGCGCGACCTCACATATGTAAACAAAGTACATACAAACAAAATAACCCGTGACCTTATTTTCTTTTCGTATGATATTTTGTTTTAAGCAAATTATATTTCAACCAAGTGGTCTGTTCGCCCTTCCTGCTGCTTGGCACATCTGCGACAATATCATATGACAGCGAATCAGCCGTCATCATCAGAGATGTAAATACAATCCTGATAAACTGTTCTATTGCAACTGGGTCATATACAGCACGCGGTAGATTAGGGCGGACAATTAATTCGTTTAGCCCTGATTTTCCACCGGGTTCATTAAAGCATGTCCATCCGAGACAGATAATATGCTATCCTATTAGTGTTGAAAATCAAATATCATCTATCACGATGACACTTACCAATCAATCAGGTCGTCAGATTGATCTTAACAATGAAATTGTTACTTACTATCTTCATCTGCGGTCAGTAGCTGTCTAGATCATCACAATCAATATTTATAAGACAATTTGTATAACAAGACGAAACAACGAAACATTTATCACAAATAAATCGTAGGTGGTTTCTTTGAAAATGTCTTTTAAAAAATAATAGAAAATATACAAGGAATAACTCACAAAGTAGCGCCAATCGCGTTTGACGCGTCAAAGGCTTTGCAACAGGAGCCGTATCTTCAGCAGAAACAACTGTATGACAAAAGGTCGCTGATAAAATCAGTGGTGGAGTATCAAGTGGTTCGGATATAAAATGTCACTACTGAAATAACTCCATCATCAGAAACAGCACGTGCGATGATAACGACAAAAAATTTTCCGGCCGGAGAAGGGATTGTTAGGAAACTCGTAGCAAGAGCTAGACCAAAACCTAATGTTATTACGTTTTAGGTGATTGTAAAATAATCACGATTTTGTCTGAAGATTACAATAAAAATGTGTGTTTAAATTATCTTGATATTGCTGATGTGATAACCGTTGACGACTCAGCAACAGAGTTCGAGTATTTTGAATATCTCGACGAAAACTCTAATCAGCCAAACAAAAGGTCGGCTTACAAACAGTTTATACTCGAGACGAAGATATGGTTTTGCTATCACACAAAACCCTACTTGAAGTACGAGGAACTATTGGAACAGCCGCGGATGGCGATATTGATGTTAGTGCAAATATTGCATTAGCAAACAACGACTGGAGTTTGCTCAAAAGCGACAGATATCAATTCGCCAATCAAACAGTAGAAGATCACAAGTACTATTCTTAACATTGCGTCGTTGAACGATGATTACTAGAGATCTGTTACAACAAATATGTGGATCAAGAATACATCATTAACTGATCTGGATCTGATTCAGTTTCGTGAAACACACGTTGCTGATGCTAACAATGATGGAACTCGCACTAACATAAGCAATTTTTTTAGCTAGACTTCATAATCAATATGGAACAGTTTCAGCAGTTGATAATGCAATAGCAAATGTGAGAAATGCTCTGATAGCTCTTTGAAATGCAGTTGGAATTGATCCACCAGGCGCTGCAAATGATACAGCTGCGTTGTTAGCAAAAGCTCAGAGTATTGTTCTTATGATCAATGTTCGAGAATATAACGATGGTTTTGTTAAACGAAGAAATGATACAGCTCAATCACGTCAAATCAAAATGATTCTTCCGTTATTTGGATTTTGCATGGATTATAATAAAGTTTTTCGTGGTATAAAACATACTTTTGTAATTAACCGAGCTGATGATAACGATTGTCTCATTAGAGCTGTTGGTAGTGCTGATTGCCCGTTTGTGATTTAACGATTGGTGTTATGGATTCCCCGAGTTGTCATATCCATCTAAAAACTAACAGAACTTGAGACAATATTAGCCGCGTACGGCAGAAAAATATATTTCGAACAGCATAAGTTTTATTAAACAGCTGTACCAAATTCAACTGATAAGACATGATATATAACACCAGCTCCGAACGAGCAATTACCGCGTCATTTTATTTATCGTGTTTAAGAAAAAAATAAATAAACGTAATAATCAACTACAGAACAACTCCATTTTGATAACGCTGACTTAAGGCGATTATTTGTTAAAATAAACTCTAAGAAATATCTTGAATGAGCGATCGAATGCACCTTCGGAAATATTGCTAATATAAACATATCTCGAGCTTATATGCTTCTGATGGAGGCGATGTAAAAGTATCAGGACGCTGAAACTGGATCTCAAATATCTGTTGAAGAGTTTCGATCTCTTTACCAGATGTTTCATGTTGATGTTAGTAAGCATAGCGAACGAGCTATTGGGTCAACCGCTGACACTGAGGTAACATGGACGTTGGCAGCTGTTGCTGTTGTTCCAGCTAACGTATATAATGATTATGCTCTTGTATCATCTAACACATGCATAACGCTTGATGCCGTCAAAGGCAAAATGACAGTACAGGTGTAGTGTTAACAAATTTATAATGAAATATATCTTGCATTATAACGATTTGTCACAGGGACAAATACAAAAACTAGCACGAGATATAGCTAAACGAAAAGTAGTTTCACTAAAAATAGATTTCAAAACTCGCGTTCCAACAACTTTACTTCTGACGCAACGACAAATAAAATATTAAAAGGTAAACATTTTATACTTGATCTGTCAGTGTCCAACAACTTTACTTCTGACGCAACGACAAATAAAATATTAAAAGGTAAACATTTTATACTTGATCTGTCAGTGTCACAAAAACAGTATTTGCTTCATCAAAAGCGATACTTGGTGGATCGATAGGAACAACGCTAGCTACATTAGCACGAATATTATTGCCAAAGATACTGCCTGTGTTAGGAACGTTAGGCTTAGCTGCAGCATCAGGTACAATATCAGGAGCAACAAAAAAGCTGTATCCGGAGACGGTATAAAACAATTACTATATATGGATTCCACTGGAGTACAACACACTCTAATTTTATTTTATCAATGATTAATAACAATGCCGACAACACGAGCACGAAAAATTCCTACGACAAAAAGAAAAGAACAACGACAAGAACGAACTGCAACGCAGTCAGGGGCGGGTTTATAGGCCCGCTGCTAGCAGAGATCACGGGAAGTCTATTACCAGTTCTGTTAGGGATACAGGTATACCGAATGAGAAAACGGACTCGTGGAAATCGTTGCCCAGGGCTTATGCTACCGAAAAGATTAAATCGTTTGCGTTAAATAATCTTAAAATTGCTGATAAACTTAGAGATATCAGCGGATTTATCAGAGTATTTTTTTAAAAATTGGATATCAAATAGATCACCAGAAACTAATTAAAGCAGTTTCATCAATATAAAAGATTTCCACGACGGATCTGGAACGCGTTGGGTAACGCTTTACAACAACAACTACTTTGACTCGTTTGGTCTTCATCCGAGCATCAAACAGTAAAAAATGTATAAAAATAAACTATAACTCAGATCAGCTTCATCCAGTCGGAAATTGAGCTTGTGTCCATTATTGCGTTATGTTTATCTTGCAGCTATTTGGGACGCAGGCGTCAAGGTCTGATGGCGAACCAGTTAACGTTTTAAAATTTATTCTGCAATTTGACCCGTTTCCAAGTATCAGCAATGATCGTAGAGAGGTACTTGGATCGTAAACAATCTTAACATTAATTGTGTCTGACATCAAGCATAAAATTACAACATACTTTCTCAAACGCAGAACCAAAACCGATAACATCGATGAACCAAAACCGATAACATCGATGAACAAAAACCGATAACATCGATGAACCAACCGCTAAAAACAGAAAAATGCTACAAAGTATCTGTGATGTCTGTTGCAGGCGAAAGTGTATGTTCCTTAAGCAAGATAAATCGGTGATACAATCAAAAAGATGTAAAACATATGAGCAATTAAATTAAATCAAACATAAATTAAATCAAATATACGTAACACTTGCACTCACTTCACATATTATCTACTAACCACACAAACGTACTTGAACTCATACAAACCTCAAAATATACTATCCACACAGAGGGAAGAAGAAAAACTTATTATATACTATCCACAAACCCCAAATATATATCCACATACGGGAAGAGGAAAAACATTAAATATACAATCTACACAAACGTACAATAACTCATACAAAGACACACTCCAATATCCACACAGAAGAGAGGGCAAATAAACGCCAAATATACTATTCACAAAAACATACGCCAACCCATACAAACACAATATCTACTATCACCACAGAAGGGAGGGGAAAAACATATACTCTTCTATCCACACAAACGTACGACAACTCATACACGCACATACTCACATCAAGAAAGGAGTGATTATTTATAGTCACACTACTCCACATTCACACAAATTCGCAACTTGAACAGTCTATTTTCTATAGTATTGGGGTAGCCCTGAGAAGGGCTGTTGTTTTGAATTCAAGATGCACCTAGTTAATGGTGACACCTCCCAGGCCGGGCACCGCAGACACATCGACGGTGCCATTCATTGTTTCAATTGATTTGAGTAGTTGGAAGCGCGGGAGAGGGTGTGGCCTCATCCCAGTTTTCACTTTGTGGAATAGTGAAGACTTCCCTCCTTCACCTATGCCACACCCATTAATGATCAGGTTGTGGTGCTAATAGTGGCTGTGGTACTGGTAGTGGATGTCGTGCTGGTACTGGTTGTCGTGCTAGTACTGGTCGTAAAGGTATCCTCACCTCAGGCTTGACCTCATACAGACGCCTGAGCAAGAGCTGAGAGTAGAATATTTCTTCCTTCTCTTTCTTCTTTATCCTCTCCTCCTCCTCTTCAATTCTTGCACTTTCTACAATCGCCTCCATGACCAGCTCGTCCAGTAGGCGCCTGGCATACTCCAGGTGCATTTGAATTCAAGCGATTTGATGAGTCTGCTCATCTTCTTTTAGTTGATGAATCAACGACGGGTAGCCAGACTGACGAATGCTTTCGTTCTATATAATGTGAAGCGCGAACATGAAGGAAAACATCTCCTGTTACCAAAATTTACAGACCCATATCATTACCAAAACAAATATGGAACGCGTGGACCTAAAAGAAACACTCACTTTTACCGACAATCACAAACTACAAACAAAAACACACAGACGATATTTTAACAAGCTACGGAAACGAAGTGCTTATAGACACATTTCTATTTTTGGACATAAAACAAAGAAACGATGTGCTTGTAGACACACTTCTATTTATGTTAACTTACTAACATACAATTAGCAACTGAATTAGTATGTCTTCTCTAGTGTATTGGGGTAGCCCTGAGGAGGGCTGTTCTATTTTGTGGATAGGGGTTATGGCAATATTTTATCGTCTAAGATTGCGTCCCCGTCTGGAGGCAAGGTTTCCCACAGGATCGGGCCTGCTTCTTTGGAAAGAGAAGGAGAAGTCTTTACGGTCCACACGGCAGTCTACAAATCCTCTGTCTGCTTCCTGCTGTCGTTGCTGCTGCTTTCTCTGCTCTCTCTCTCTGCTTCTGAAGTCTGTACTTCTCCGTCCACTCTTCTTGCTCCTTCTTGATTTCCTCTCTGAAGAGCTCTTTTATTAGGTCTTTGGCCACTTTGAACATTCTGATATTCTCTATCTCTTCATGCTTCGGTATCAGGCTTTGCCTTATACGGTGTACATTCACGTCATGTGGTCCTGTGTGCAGCACGCTTTGCCTGCTTTTCCCGCCTGCGCCTAATCATGAGCCTCTGATACCCAGGTCCTGCTTTCTCCATGTCTACCGCCTGAATGGTGGTTGTTGATGAATATGGTCAGACTTGAGACTGCCGCGTTTTATATAGTTCAAGCGCGGACGCGATAGAAGACATTCCAACTATATTGTGTTGGGTTGGAATGCTATAATTGTTGATTTGAGGGATAGAGAGAAGTCAAAGAGCATGTATAATGATTAAACATGAAAACAAACAACAGACACAATTTTTTCAAGTCACAACATTGTTTATTCAAACAACAACCAAGCAACAATTACCCATGACATATTGTTTTCAAACAAACTAACAAACAATTTTTCAAATAACAAACTATTTTGACAAGGTTGACAACGTTGTGAAGTTAAGCTAGACGTCCTCTGTTCGAAGTCATTGGGACATTGATTTACACTACGTTTCCTAGCTAAAGACAAAAGATAGCCATAATGGTCACAAAACCATCGATCTACTTTCTTATCGTTTCTAGAAGAGTGCCGATCAAAATAAGTCACTAAATGTTCTAAAGAATATCCAAGACTGCGTTGACGAAGAAAATAAACACAATATTGTCCACACATCATGGAATCTGTGCTTTGTAATTTCACATTATTGAATCGTGTCGTCGGGGCATTTCTTCTCATAAAGTCGACGATGTCGTCTTCCAAAGGTGGCAATCCATACGAATCAAAATCAGGGGGAAAGTAGACGGCTCCCCAATGTGTTCCTGGGAGATGGCTGTCATCCGTGTTGATGACATTAGATTGAGGGTCTTGAGGTTTGAGATGATACAGTTCATCTGTAGTACACACGACAGGATTCCAAGAAGCATTGTACGAACTGTGGTTCAAAAGGTAATAAGGTTCCCATGTGTTCATTTTTTGTGTTGTTTTGTTTTTCTGGTTTTCTTCACAGGTCATAATAAGTCATCAATTGAATCATGGCTTTTTGTTTGAAAATCTCTGACAAGTAACCGTTTCTTCGCTTCGTCTCCGCACTCTGAGCCAAGAGCGCTTCAGTGTGATGGATCTCTAGAGCTATCGATGTAGGAAAGGAATGATCACGCAAGTCTTTATACCACTGATGCAACATGGCTTCTTCCGATATGAGACTGCAAGATTCGTCCAGATACTCGTTCAAATTTTATTCTTGACTCGGCATCAAACATTTATCCTTTTGAATTTGACTGGGATGATCGGTTTGACATCCATTGCAATCTTTCTTGATCAGTTCGGTATTTTTTCTTCGAGGTGTTTGGCAGAAAATGAGACTAACTGTTGTTCATGTTCTGGCCATCTGGAATTCATCACTATGTTCTCTTCGTCTTTGTCTCGGGGTTCTTCTTCCACGGTATCCTCCCATTCCATTTTTATAGATTCTCCACTATTCAAGGAGGGGTTACAGTCTTCCATAGCTTCTAATAGTCTAGGATGACTTCTCTCAAACTGTTGATTTATATCGTAATAATTCCAATTATTATAAACTAACTGCGTCTTCTACGCTTTGATTGGATGTAAACGGTCACGTGATACAGATCTGGAATTTTTTACACATCGATAAATTCTGCGGACTAATTTTGATTCCCTGTTACCCAATCATTTGATGTGAAGTTTTATCTATATCAATGCCTTACACCCTAATAATAATAACAACAAGCTCCCAACCACCCATTCCTGTGATTTCCGATAAAAAAAAATTACAAGCCACAGCTTAAAATCGACCAGTAGAAGTTAAAACAATGTAACTGCACAGGCCTTCCTGTACTCCAACACTCACACCATTTTGGTGAAGAAGGCATATGGCAAGCTTTAGAAGCCAATCTTCATAAATTATTGCATTTCACCTCGACAACGTGTTACAGCAGCGGCTATTAAAGGTCAGGGTCATATGTCAACTAAGGGATGTCACTAAAAATGGACGAGATTTTGCTTTTGAAAGATCGAAATGCGTAGAAAGTAACAGCGACGTTGCTATAACAAAACGTGCCATATGCAAATGTAATTTTCATTAAAAAAAAAAGAAAAAAGAAGGAATATTCCTAGTTTAACAGCAACAACCATTTTTTATATATTAAAATATTGATCACAACAGTATATCGCTGGCATGACCTGCAATGACATTCTACCCCGTATCACTGTATAAAGAATCGAAGAAGCTAGGCTAGTGAAGATAGGGCTATGCATTCTACCGCAGTTAAGAGGCTAATGCAAGAAAACGTCGATGTACATAAAAGTGAATGTTTTGTTGGTTAAATATTCTGATCTGATGTTAGAAAGGAAGTAAATTGGAATTATAAGGATTACATGATCATGTCTGGGTATTTATCGAGGTGTAAATTTTACCTAATCACTCACCTAATCACTTCGGACTTTATTTACTTTGTGAGCGATTAGGTAAAATTTACACATCGATAAATACCCAACCATGATCATTTAATCCTATATTATCAAACTGAGCATACAAGAGGACGTTTACCGTCTCGGTTAGAGCTGTAGTAAATTGAAGTTTCACACGAATTTGGCCGGATTTTATAGGGTGGATATGTCCCTCGTCGCTGCCTTGGTATGGAGTGAAATCAAAAGCCCACAACGCATAGTCTCCTGCATAATCCTCGTACGAAATGCCGTGCTTACTGTTGGTCCCTAATTGTCTGGTGGCTTCGTACAGGGACAAGGACGATCTCAAGTAATTTTTTTGCTCAAAGTTAGGTTCGAAGTGTCTGGTACACAGGGTCTCGGCATCTAGACTGACTTCGAGTTTAGACACGTCCAAGTGCTTAAAATTGAAAGTATTTTTTAGTTTGGTTCTATTGAAGGCTTCATTCTTGACGATACCAATGATTGAACGTTTGGGTAACTGTCCTTGGAACAGCTGATCTTCGATCATGGATTTTTGTCCCCAGGGAATGGTAAAAGTTTTCACTTCCACGCGTAGTATCGGATACTTGGCGGTCGTTCTGCTCAAAGTGTGACTAATGTCATTTCCCACTTTAGAGTCGGGATTTATCAATTTTAGTTTTGAAAGCGGCATAAATTTCAGTCATCAAATGGAAAGCGACACTGTTGAGATTCAGTCTCTGGGGACACCCACGCCGTTCAGTAAATTCTTCTCATGCAACCACATGTCCAAATGCAAACGATCCATCAGTTCTAAACTTCGTCCCGCTTTGATTTAGTTTCATCGGTCGTTGAATACCACATTGGTGCTTCTTTGCCGTGCGTCCATGCGGCATCTTTTAAAGCGTGCAATCCTCGTATTTTCATCAGTTTCAAAACCGGGGCCACCGAAGATTTCAGCACATATCCTAAACCATGTCCGCGCTGTTCAGCGACGCCTCGGTACACTGGATACGTGACTTGCGAGTCATAAGAGAATCGTTTTAGAAAATGGAGTTTCACCGTGACTTAACCTTTGGTGAGTGGAATATTTTGTCCCAGATCTCTTTTTATGACAAGGTTGACAGTGTCAAAATACGACTTGCTGACGGGCAAATAGAGAGGATGTGCAAATTCGCGGTGAACGTGATAGGTGTTTCCACATTCCTCGTCAGTGTTCGTGTCGAAATCCATTTTGAAAGGAATGACACGCAGTAACGGTACGGAAGTGTGTCCCAACACGTTGTTCTCCGCGACATCGGAGTACACAAAGATCAAAATGAGTCCTTGATTCAGTTCTACCGGGACACGAAACCACTTTGCAAAACTCAGGTTGTCGTAAACGATTGCTAATTCGCCATTTTCCTCTATTTTCTACCTCATTACCTGTCACCTCCCAAAATGTCAAACAATTCAGGCCTAAATGTAATACCTATCACTTTGTCATCCTGAAATTTCATCAGTAGGCGACGAGCAACTTTATGGTATTCGATCGTGACACATATTTTAATTTGTCCAAGGCTTTGCCAAACGCTGCCTAGAACCTTAACAAAAGAACATTCACGAGATAGACCCCAAAAGTGGTAAACTAAGTGCGTTAGACCTAGCCATAAGTAATCTAGAACTAGCTTTGATCACAGAGTGGAAAGTTATGTAAAATGGCACCATATGAAGCGACCATTTTCCAATAGCAATAACATTTTATATTAAAGCTTCAAGGATCAAAAGCAGTAACATCCCTCAATGGAAACTAAGAAGGTAGACTGGGACACCTTTCACGAAACTCTATGCCAAATGAAGACGAAGGAACTACAAGATAATAGCACTGACTGCTACTACGAAAGCAGCGTTCAAGCAATTAATAACGCACCCAACAAAAGCATACCTCTAACTAAAGGAGAAACAGGCAAAATCCCAATGCCATGGTGGACGGAAGAATGTAAAACAGCAATCAAAGACAAGAAGAAAGAACTCAACTGTTTCAAGCATACAAAAAAGCATCTCATTTCCTAATATACCAAGAAAAAGAACTACATGCCAAAACTGCAAATTAAACTAGCCAAGGAGACCTTATGGCGCAATTACTGCACGTCCCGCGGCTCATATCCTTTCCTCTACACGGAAACTGACATCCAGGTTTCATCTACACTAATAAATATAGGTTTGATCATATGAGCACTCAAAGATTTTAAGTTGTTGAATTTTTAATAACATTGTGTTTGCATTGGTTTACTATGGAAACTGTTTTAGTACCTTGAGTCCTGGGGAATCACGTGATCCAAACTGAGCCGCTAGACGGTGCTACATTTAAAATCAAACATAAATTTTAACGAAAGTTAGCTGATTCTTGGCATCCGTCCGTCTACGGGAGACGATAGCGTAACTCCAAAGTAAGCTTTAGTCTATCCTTCTTTCTAGCTCTCTTTTCAGTTTGTTTTATTTTTCTCTCTTCCTCTGCGTTTTGAACTCCCTGTCTGACAGCTAGGCGCCAGCTGGAACGGTTGTTTGCACAGTTCTCCCAGTCGTTGACATTGATGTTTGCCGTCTTCATATCCTTCTTGCAAACATCTTTGTAGCGCAGATGTGGTCGTCCAGTTGGTCGTGCACCTTCTGCTAACTCCCCATATAACAGGTCCTTGGGAATGCGACCTGGGTCCATTCCTTTTCACGCAGTTTGGTCTTCTCTGTGAGGTTGGGGTTGTTCCAGACTCTCTGGTTAAGTCTGGCCATCACTGCTGCTGCCTTGGCAATCCTGCCGTTCACCTCAGAATCAATGGAGAGTGAGCTGGAGATGTTAGACCCGAAGTATGTGAAGTTCTCGACAACTTCCTAGTTTTACCCATCGATGGTGACAGAGGGAGGGGAGTCTGCATCCTGCGCCATGACGTTCGTTTTCTTCAAACTGATGGTCAGTACAAATTCCTTACAAGCATGGGAGAGGCGGCATACCAGCTGCTGCTGCAGTCCATCTTCCGTGTGTGATGTCAAGGCTGCATCGTCGGCGAAGAGCAATTCACGGATGAGTACCTCTGTGACTTTAGTCTTAGCACGGAGACGGGCGATGTTGAACAGCTTGCCGTCAGCCCTGGTATGGATGTACACTCCCTCGCTGCAGTCCTTGAATGCGTACTGGAGAAGCATGGAGAAGAAGATGGCAAAGAGCGTCGGCGCAAGGACACAGCCTTGTTTGACTCCACTGATGACTGGGAATGCTTCAGATGTTGCGGCATTGAAGCACACTGTGCTGTGCATGTTCTCGTGGAACGACATGATGATAGCAAGCAGACGTGGGGGGCAGCCGATCTTCTGCAGGAGTCTGAAGAGTCCACTCCGACTAACCAGGTCAAACGCCTTCGTCAGGTCTATGAAGGCAATGTAGAGGGGCATCTGCTGCTCGCGACACTTCTCCTGCAGCTGACGTAGTGAGAAGATCATGTCTAAAGTTGACCTGCCGGCTCGAAATCCACACTGGGACTCTGGGTAGACGTGGGAGGCTAGGATCTGCAAGCGCGACAAGGCAACGCGGGCGAAAGCCTTTCCAACGATGCTGAGGAGGGAGATGCCCCGATAGTTGTTGCAGTGGCTACGGTCTCCTTTGTTTTTGTACAAAGTGACGATGTTGGCGTCACGCATGTCCTGTGGGATGTATCCCTGTTCCCAGCAAAGGCAGAGGAGTGTGTGTAGGGGCTGGAGCAGTGCTGGTTTTCCGCTCCTGAGGACTTCAGGCGGAATGCCGTCGCTTCCCGGAGCCTTCCCACAGGCAAGGCAATCGATGGCTTTTCCGAGCTCTTCCAGGGTGGGCTGTGTGTCTAGCTCCTCCATGACAGGCAGGTCTGGAATGGCGTCCAGGGCAGTTCCAGTGACATTGTTTTGGGTTGCATATAGCTCGAGATAGTGCTCAACCCATCGCTGCAGTTGTTTCCCCTGGTCTGTGATGACTTCGCCCGTCTTGGACTTGAGAGGGGCGGTCTTGTAGCTGGGGGGTTTGGCCTGTCGCCTTTTTGATACCCCCATACATTCCTCTTGTATCCCCGATGTCAGCAGATGTCTGTATACTGTTGCAAAGGTTCAGCCAGTAGGTGTTGGCACAGCGGCGGGCAGTCTTCTGGGCATTGTTCCTTGCAATCCTGAGGGCTTGTAGTGTTCTGGGGCTAGGTGCAGCCTTGTGTGCCAGGAGGGCTTTCCTCTTTGCCTCAGTCACGGGCTCCATCTCCTCCCAGTTAGCCTCATACCAGTCGACATTCTTTCGCTTCCTCTTCCCGTAAGCTGTGATGGCTGAATTGTACACAGAGTCACGGATATGGGACCACCTGGAGTCAATGGTGTCATCAGGTGTCACTTTTGTGAGGGCTTCCTTCAGTTTGCTGATGAACTGCTGTGTTTTCTCTGGGTTGCTTGCACAGCAGGTGTTGATGCGTGGGTGACCCTTCTTCTTGGCATGGTGCAGCTTCTTGGGTAATATTCTCACCTTGCTGGCCACGAGGGAATGGTCCGTGTCACAATCGGCATTGTGGTAGCTGCGGGTGAGGAGGACACTGGCCAGTTCTGCACGCCTGGTGATGACGAGGTCTAGCTGGTGCCAGTGGCGTGAACGTGGGTGTCTCCACGACACCTGGTGGATCTCCTTGCATTTGAAGAAAGTGTTGGTCACACATAGGCTGTGGAACCAGCACATCTTCAGCAGTCGCTGACCATTCTCGTTGATCTTGCCCCTTCCGTAAAAGCCGAGACAGGTGGACCAGGCCTCATGGTCAGCTCCCACTCTAGCATTGAAGTCTCCTAGTAAGTAAAAGCTTTCATTGTTGGGGATACTGGATATTGCCTGATCCAGAGCCTCATAAAACTTGTCTTTCTCCTCGTAGGGGGAGCAGAGGGTTGGGGCGTACACGCTGAAGATGTTGACCGGGCCTAAGGATGTTGACAGCCGGAGGGCAGGGATTCTCTCAGTACCTGATGATGGAGGTTAAATGAAGACGATTAGTGTGTTCTTGACGGCAAAGCCTACACCATACTGCCTAGGTTCATCCGAGGGCTTCCCCTGCCAAAAGAATGTGTAATTGGCTTCCCTGATGGTGCCGCTATCAGCCAGTCGGGTCTCCTGGAGGCAGGCAATGTCGATGTTCAGTCGTGAGAGTTCTCTGTCAATGATGGCAGTCTTCCGTGCATCGTCGATATACTGTAGGTCAACGATCAATCCAGGACACATGGTCCTGATGTTCCAGGTTGCAAAAAGAAGAGTTGGAGTCTTATTTCTTCTTTTAGTCTTTCCTGGTGCGGAGTTTTGTGGCCCACTTGTCGAGATGGTTCTCTAAGCTCCACGCACCCAGTGAAGCAGGCAGGCCATGGCGGTCAGCACCTTACTGACTGGGGGCTGCCAAGCTTGAGGCGGGTGGTAGCTGTCCAGTGAGACCTGGTGATCTCTCCCACCGTCAGAAGTAACCCCTGGCGCCAAGCTCTACGCCAATCGAGCTTTGACTTAGAACCGGTAAACTGCTACTTCTCGTGTTGTGTCGACGCAGTACGACGACGCTGGAGTGTCCTCTCCAGTGGAGCTATGAAGCCTGGGCAGGGTGGTATGGAGAATCAGCTGTTGTCCATGCAGCAGATCCCCCCTCTCCACGCAGCTGGTGTGCCCAAGGGAACGACGAATGCCGATACAGCTTGGCACCAACGGCGTCACAGAAGTTGCCGGAAGTCATTGAAGTCAATGTCAGACCGCCTTAGGGACTCCATCTCCGGATTTTCTGTCGGGGTTTACTCCCTTAGCCTTTCCCATGAGTGGGTATAGCCACAAGGTAGCAGAGGTTTGGAATCGGAGTTTTCCTTCTCCTAGATGAGCTACCATCTAAGGTTTACGAGTCCCATCTACCCGAAGCAACTGGTTTTAAGGCGCCAGTGGGCCGCCTTCACCCCTTCTCCTGTTAGTAGAAAACATGGCCTGCCGGGCTTCAAATCTAAGCCACTCGCGAAGGCCAGGAGCTGGATTTTAGTTGACAGAGGCAGTCAGAGACGCAAGCCGTATGGGGCATTTTTTGGAGGATTTGGGGCGCTTGTCTCCCACTCCCACCCCGGGCAATGTCAACCTTAGACCTTAGCTGATACGAAACGAAAATTACTGTCCATGTGTTTTTCTCGTGACAGTATTCTCAAGATTTGCCAACATTTTAATGTATTTATTAAAAAAATATTTTTTTTTTAATTTTTTTTTTTACATGTGTTCGACGCGACCTTAATGTTAGCATAAACAATAAACTGGAGGCAACATAATATGATGGCGAGTGACAAAATTGTTTCCTATTATCCCCTCCCCATTCACCCGCTCGAACATAGGACCCCGTCGTTTACACAGGGGCTCGTATCGTTGCTTACAATTGACCATGTGCTTCGTAATAACAACTATAATGTATACGTGTGACAGGTCAATTGTAAGCAACGAAACGAGCCCCTGTGGTCTATCATACTACAAATTCTCGTTTATAACATCATAGACAGGGTCCATTGTCTGATGAGGTAATCTGAAGAAATTTTATGTTTTTTTTCCCCTATTTAGGTTACTGTTTTATTTTAAATGTATTTTGTTAACGTTAAGCTCGCGTCGAGCACACGCGGGCCTCGTAACATGAATGTATTACGATACTTTATCTGGGATCAAATTGCTTTGGTATGATACTGAAGTGAACACTAGTTCCGGTATACAGCCAAACTATGCCACGTTCATGTATTATTCGCCATATTGTACAAACAAACCTGGAACGCACATGAATCGTATATGAATCTATGCAGTTATTACTGAGCCAAGAAAGAATATTTACATAGTCTAATTTAATTTATCCAGCAGCATATCATGATGGAACAATATTTACAGTTATTTTGTATTTTATCGCTGTTTATTGCAGCATCCTTAGCCGGCGAATTGACATTTGAACTGCCAGATAATGAAAAGCAGTGCTTCTTTGAAAAAATCGAAAAGGGCATCGAAAGCACCCTAGAATTTCAGGTCAGTCTGTAAATTTTCAAACATCTGCAATTTTAGTGAACTTGGTCTTCATTTGCTTCATAAAATGATGGTATTTGAAAATAGTATGAGCTAGATTTATGGTACCGCAAGGAGAAACGTGCAGATGCATGCACCATGGTAACGGGTAGTCGCCTCCCTTCATATTTGTGCTTTTTTAGGTCACCCGTCTTACTACCTAAATAACGGCAGCATGTTTCGAGGTGGATTAAGATCGGAAACGAGAAGTCAGATTTTAAGGAATATCTCATACACTTGACAGGACCGCTCCGGTGGTCAAGTGGCTAGAGCGTCCGCCTCTGATGCGGGAGGTCGTGAGTTCGATTCTCGGCTGAGTCATACCAAAGACTTATAAAAATGGTTCTAACAGCTGCCTCACTTGGCACTCATCATTAAGGTTAGTTTTAGGACTGGTTGGTCTGATGTCAGGATAATGTGACTGGGTGGGACATCATGCTATGTGTCTGTGACATGATGCCCCAGTACTAGGCACTATAAACTGTCACACTGCAGACATCGTAGCGATTTGACTAAAAAATTGTTAAAGCTATGTAAAAGTTCCAAATCTCACATGCACACACACACATACTTGGCAGCCCTAGTCCAACTATGTATGACGTATCACGTAATATATTTGCTTTAATGCTATGTCTTACTGCCTAAATAACGGCTATATATAGCTTTTGCCCATTCAACTTATAGAAGAATGAGAGATGACATTTTCAGGAATATCTAACATACTTGGGAGCCAAAGTCAGTGATCTTCAACAAATTTCAATATATTAGTCTGAATATACCTCCCTGATTGGTTTAGTATGATAAAAAATGCACAGAACTCAGTCAGTTCATTCACTGATTTTTCGGGGCCCCGAGTGGCCAAGTGGTTTAAAGCGCTCTCCATCATGGATCACTGCCATCTCACCTCTGTCTGCGTGGGTTCGAGTCTCGGGCTTGGCCAATGTGGATATGTGAGAAAGCTTGCCGGTAGCTTCTCGTGGGTCGGTGGTTCTTTCCGGTGTATTCTCGGGGTTCTTCCTCCACCATTAATACTGGCCGCCATGTATAGCCTATTGTGTGCTGAAAAATGGCGTTAAACCCTATAACAACAACAACAACACTGATTTTTCATTTCTACCTGACTGACCAGAGTAGCCCTAACACTGGCATCCTCTGCACCTTTCATGCTTAACGGTCTTTTCATACTAACACAGCGCCATATTGCGTACAGTCAGTGAGTATATTTTACTCAGACAGCAGAGTGACGTAGTTTGTCCTGTTTGGTAACTGCATGATAATTCCATAAATTACCATAATGTTGAGAGTTTGAGTTATATCCCTTGACATACATGACCATAGAAATTACACAGCTTGTTAAATCCACATGAAGGCAGATTTGTAGTTGTCATTCTTTTACTTTACTTGGTTCAACAATGTAAAATATCAGAAGCAGATGATGTAGTATTTTCCTTCTATGTACATACGTGTGTAGTACATACACCCCTTCACTGATAATGAGCTTGTCCAGGAACTGGAAATGACTGGTGAGTAGGGTTGTCTTTTACACTGAAAACTTACATTTGGAATGAAACGTACAGACAGTAATGGTGTTAGGGCTCCCTAGGTCTAATCAGGTTTGAAATTATAAATCGACAAATGAACTAAGTTCTTCACTTCTTTTATCTCATTTGTGCATTTTGTTTATTTTTAAAAATCAGTAGGGGCTTACAAATGGGGATTTATATTCAGACTAAAATTGAATATTCTTACTTTACTGTCTTTATCCTGATGGAATAAGAGTCTGACATATCTAATATAAACATTTTCCTGTTCTATTCAGCTGGTTGAGCGAGGAATGCTGAATCGGATTTGGTTTAGAATGTTTATTTAATGAAACAACGAAATATATAATATATTGAAGAAAGTGTTTTTATAGCTTCATTTTGTTCAAAATATTTGTATCCTTTAAACCAATTTTGTCAGTGCCAACTGCTTCCATTGAACTCCATCCAAGCGAAATGTAGGTCAAAAGATGATGACTTTATTAGGGGAAAAAAAAACACCAAAATCAACATGATTTTAATTTGTGGAAAAGCTTTAATATTTGCTGCCAAGTATGTGAGATATTTTTTAAAATTTCGACACTTGTTCTGATGTTGGTCAAGTCCGTTAATTGGGCAGTAAGACTGTGTTCAAAAAACATAACATGTGATACATCTTACATGTATATTGCTATATTGGTGCTTTTCTACAAACTAAAAATTGCTTCATTTGAACTTTATTGAACACTAATGTATTTTTTTTTAATAAATTCAAATTCTGACAGAAACAAAAAAACAGCATTCCCAACTTCTGTCACATTACAACCAGCTGAAGTGTAGGCCAACGGAACTTGTAGACATCCATTTGCTTGTGTGAGAATTTAAATTTATTAGAAAAAAGACATCAGAGTAAGTAAAGTCTGACTAAGACATTCTTAACAATTTGACTTATTAGGGTTTATGTCTTACATATAGGACTAGGTATTGGGTAATATATATTTTATATCTGTTAAAATGTTAAAACTAAGTTTCATTTATAATTATGTGTTTGCTGTATAATTTCTATATTGACAAATTTTCTTAGGTGTGTCAAAATCGAGACATGAATGTTTCAGGAAGGTTTTTGTGATGCTTTAGGGGATAGAATTGGAAAGGGATTGCATGGAAAGTTTGGAAATATTTTGTGCAGTCAATCCATAGAAGTGGTGGTTAGACCTCTGCCTTATGGACAATGTTCCCTCTAAGCTGCATGCACGGCCATGCAGCTGCTCAGACATCCCACGCAGCTGAATTGTTCTTTGCGCAGTAGATCAAAATGACCAAATATTCAATCCAACATTAATGCTCAAGTCACCGTAATGTAGTCAATTTGATAAATCTTAAAAGCCCTCCAGTACTGAGTAGTCAATTTAATAAATCTTAAAAGCCCTCCAGTACTGATTAGTCAATTTAATAAATCTTAAAAGCCCTCGAGTACTGAGTAGTCAATTTGATAAATCTTAAAATCCCTCCAATACTGAGTAGTCAATTTGATAAATCTTAAAAGCCCTCCAATACTGAGTAGTCAATTTAATAAATCTTAAAAGCCCTCCAATACTGAGTAGTCAATTTAATAAATCTTAAAAGCCCTCCAGTACTGAGTCAATTTAATAAATCTTAAAAGCCCTCCAATACTGAGTAGTCAATCTGATAAATCTTAAAAGCCCTCCAATACTGAGTAGTCAATTTGATAAATCTTAAAAGCTCTCCAGTACTGAGTAGTCAATTTGATAAATCTAGGGATAATTTAGGAAACTCGAGATGTTTGCAGTAATACAAAATATTATCCTGAATATTTTACAAAATACTTATCATCCAGAAATGATGTTTTATGCATAGTGATTATTTATTATGATTACAGTGCTTATTGTAGAATACTTTTATGTAAATATTGATTTCAGTAATTGTATAAAATTGAATTTACTATTATTGAAGGCAAAGTGCCATGTCCATCAATGTTATTTACTGTGGGTGTCTACTAGAAGGTATTGCTTCCTTTTTGTGGCAAGTGTGAACAACTTGTATTGTATTTTGTGTTTGCTGTGAGGCTGTTTGAAACAACAGAAGTTGATTTTGTTTTTTTGTTTTTGTCCACAAGCCAGATCTAATTCCCAAGTTTTAATTTGACTTGTATTGGCTTTTACATAAACTAATGGTAAATCAAAATTGATTCCAAAGTGGTATTACCTGTTTTATGCCAGTGCACATGGGATGAAGCTATTAGCTTGTAAACGTGCAGCAGTTCCCACTTTGCTTTCTCAGCTGACAACTCCTTTGACAGAGGCGCATGAGTGTGAAGAGGTCAGAATTTAGAATGTTCAAAACAGTTGCTTATAATTAGCTAGAAATTTATGAAAATATTGTAGTTTTCTGAAGTTGCTTCAACATACTTGTTGTATGACTTAAGTTGTTAAAGGTGAGTATTCTCAAATATAGGCTATCAAAACTATGATAGATATGAAGGTACACATCCTTTTTCCTACTCCTTCTTCCTGCTGCTGTATGAAAACTATGATAGATATCAAAGTACACATCCTTTTTCCTACTCTTCTTCCTGCTTCTGTATGATAATCACCATGGACTATAAACCCATGCACAGTAATAATATTTTTCTTGATTGAACATATGCAAAGTCTTTCAATCCTTTCTTCAGCTTCATCTGTGAATTTTTAGCAGCCATGTTAGCATACAGGAGCTCAATACATATTAGAATATGAACTTGTACCATTTTGGTTGCAAACCCATCATACTATTCACCGATTCTCTGTAGCTCCTTGTCTTCAAAATTTGAGCAGATGATCCTCTTGAATTTTTGGAAAATATTTTAGTTTAACAATGTGTAAGTTGCAATGTTGCCCTGTTTCCTAATAAAATGTGTGTGTCTGTGAGCTGAATGGGGTTTCCATGCATTTTGAACAAAACCTTGTCTCATGGGATGTAATCAGAGCAATACTATTTTGTTGTTTTAGGTGATCACTGGAGGCCATTATGACGTAGACATGGAGTTGACAGCACCAAATGGTCAAATTCTATACAAAGATGTCAAGAAGCAGTATGATAGTTTTACCTGGACCGCCACAGAGACAGGGGTTCACAAGTTCTGCTTCAGTAATGAATTTTCCACCTTTTCTCACAAGGTGGTATACTTTGATTTCCAAGTGGGAGATGAGGAGCCAATACTAAAAAACATTGATGCTCATGCCACAGCAATGACTATGGTAGGTTGGCATAAAGGGTTGTTTTCTCTTTCATTAGAAGGTAACAAAACATTGATGTGTCACTTTTCTGACAGCATCAATGTTGACACTTGTATCAGTAATGTAAGGATGTCATATTTTTGAAAGTCATATTTTTTTTAACTACTTCATAAAATTTTTCAACCACTAATGGGATCATATTTATTGTGAAACTCCCAGCCCAACTGTCTGTCTGTCAGTAACTGTTTCCATTGGGTGGAAATTCACCAGGCTTGGTACATGGAGTACATTATAGCAACCTTCTGTAAGAAACATGTACCTTTTAAAGGTCAGATGTACAAAAAATGCAGTTAGTGGCATTTGTGATATGTTTGGACAAACATGTATTATAATAGATTTAGAGTTATGATTCTTTGGTCATGGTTGGATATGGTGTTTGCATGTGGTGTTTGGGATAATAAAAAACCTGAGATTTGCAGTCCTGAGTCATGGAAGTAGTACAGGACTTGAGGTCTGAGCTTAATTTCATTGTTGCTGATAAAATGTCACCATAGCTTTACTTTGGAGCATTAAACTGGGCATGTAAATGAACTAGATCCCAACTGGATTGGCACAGAGCAATGAAAAAATATGGCATGCATGCACATCTAGTGTTAGAAACTGATTTTCTTAACATGACTGCTCAAATTTTCTAACTTTGATACAACAATCGATAGATTGCAAGCTTATGCTTTCAATATCTCCATATGTACTCATAACATTGTGTATTTGTTAGGTATCATTCACCTCGCTGCTTTTTGTTTCTGTTTTCAACCATAATCAATTTTTGTCAGGGCTCAGGAAATATTTTTCCATGAACATATTGAGTTCTAATAGCAGTACATGTATCCTTAAATAAACAATAATAAATAGACCAAATTTATAGCTTGGGAAATTGCAGTTCCACATATAGCCCTTGATTTCTTAGTGGCATTCATATTTATAGCACCACCTTTAAGCAACATGTCAACGAAATTTTCCTTTTTAGCAAGTTATCACACATCTTTTCGAGTTTAGTATGTAACAGTGCAAGAGACACTATGTCCAAATGTTACAGTATTTGTTTGGCCACAGAGTTATATTTACTTAAGATCACTGGTGTTTCCGAGATAGTGTGGCCCTCTTGATACATTGTCAAGAATTGATCCATTGTCAAGCAACTGAAAAGATGTCAGATACATGTAATACTTTTCACAAGAAAAATATAGGTAGCATGTATTTGAAAGAAGAATTCCATCCATCTTGATTTCCAGCAATTTTTTAGACATTTTTTCAGTCAGATCTCCAGATAAGATTAAAGAGTATCATAAAAGAGAAGATTGCAAAAGAGCTGGAACTTTTTGGCCATCATGCCAACGAAATTTCATCAAATTGACTGCTGTCTCAACATCTCTATAAGTGTATTGAACTAGCATGCATTCTATAAAAGTTGGTGGAAATCCATTGTGAGATTTGAAATACTCATTGCAAAATTTTTCATGAGAAAAGTAATTCCATACTTAATGAACTATCTGATGATGCCTTCTCTTTGGCATGACAATGTATCGGTAAGGCTTCATTGAAAATACTGCATATCCAAAGAAAATTAATTCCATATTTAATGAACTATCTGATGACATCTTCTCTTTGGCATGACAATGTATCATTAAAGTGTCATTGAAAATACTGCATGTCCGAGGTAGTTGTAGCGTTGTCTGACAACGAAATAACGATAATGACATTCTATTGACTCACAACTTCTGGGATGTTTGACTCACAAAGATGTGCGAAAGCTCATTGAATAGGAAAATTAATTTATAAATTCCTGACACATGCCATTTAGAATGTGAATACAGTTAGAAAGTTGATGGCTAACCTGTTCATGTTTGTGTCCATTATAGTGTAAAACTGATAATTGGGTACAAGTGTATAAAAGAAAGCTTGACAAATTAGATAAAAGTAATCAATAATTGATGCATGCTAAATGTTAAGTGATGTCGAATATTTAGTGCATTTTAGGTGTACAAACATTTTCCTGAGCCTTGAGACATGGAACTTTTCAAACAATGCTTCTGTGTAACACTGTCTCTGAGTTACAAGCTTCCTTAAAATCAGCAGCAAAGAAATTAAATGTCAGAGTTTTGATGTTATTAAATGTCAGGTTCCTTGTTGCTTATGGTTTATATGCCCATGGTCTCTGTACCCTTTATTTTGACTCTACAAGCACATATGAAACAAAATATTGTAATTAATTATAGTTGTTACCTAGATTACATCAGTATAATTGCAGATAGGTATAAATAGTAAAACAACTGCAAGGAACCCAAAAGTATGTTGTTTAAGTGGCATGTGATAAGTATTTGTACCTGTTTGTAATTACTGTAATCTTGGTACTTTGTTCAGGTAAATTATAAGTTACAGTTAATTACAATGTATTGTTTCTGCTGTGATCTTTTGAAGTGATTTGGCCAAAACATATTGGATTCATCTCTCCATGGAAACACTTGTAAGTATTACCACACTGCATGTGAAGATATGTTTACATGCGGCATGTGGCCATCATTTTGTGTCCAGAACCAATGTTTAATTCATTCGGTACGGTAAGTTATCCCATTATCTGTTCTAGAGTCATTTTCCTGATGTCAGGTTATTATTCCTGAAGTTGTTGGCTAAGGTGCATTATAACTTGAACCTCCTCAGTTAATATATCATTATCTATAAATGTCAAGGTTGTGATAGCATTTGGACTAAACACAGCTGTTCAGTTCTTCTATTTGATGATTTCTACCAGATGTAATTTTCAAGATCATAACACCACTCCGGTGGCTTAGTGGTTAAAGCGTCCGCCTCAGACGTGGGAGGTCGTGGGTTCGATCTCCAGTTGAGTCATACCAAAGACTTACAAAAATGGTACTAACAGCTGCCTTGCTTGGCGCTCAGCATTAAGAGGTTAGTGTTAGGACAGGTCGGCCTGGTGTCATGATAATGTGACTGGGTGGGACATCATGCTACATGTCTGCGGCATGATGCCCTAGTGCTAGACATCACTATAAACTGTCACACTGCAGACATTGTAGCAATATGGCAGAAAAAATGTTAAAGCTACATTAAAAATCCAAATCACACACACACACACAAGATCATAACATGGTCAGCATAGGCTAAAAATACTTTCTGTGGATTAAAGAAAATAGAAATCCTCCTTGAACAAAACAGGATATCAGATGAAGACTGAAAAATCATGTGACATTATATATACCTTTATAAATAAGGCATTTCGTCTACAAATGTAACTGTATGATTAAATTGCAGGATTGAGCAATTAGCAGCCTAAAATAATTCATCACAAAATTTATTTCAAAAATCACAGAAAATTATTATTTTAGAACACAAAGTAAGAGTTATTTGACTCTCTGATAATAGGGACTTGTTGCCAAAAATGTGATGTTCTGAAGAGTAAAATAAACAACATTGTTACAGATAGAATATTCTGCAATTGTGGAAAATGGAAAGAGAATGATTCTAAATGCCAAGATTTAAATGAAGTTTTTGATTGGTTTTGCAATGCACATGCAAACAGTACCATTCACATTTCGTGCTTAAGAATCAAGAACTATTAATGTATTTCACTTGAAATAAGTCTATTCTTGAGACAAAAAGAACTTTTTAATATTTAAAGTTGCTTTTAAATGAAGGTAATGAATGCTTTGATGTTACATGTGGCTTTATTACAGCATAAACACATATACTTTTTACAAATGTAGCTCTCCCACCCAATCTGGAAGGGCCACCGAGCTTACAAGCCCATTTTCCCAGTTCAGTGCAGTGTCTCAATGAGAGTAAGAATGGCCTCTGCGTGTGTGTATGTGTATATATATATATATATATATATATATATATATATATATATATATATATATATATATATATATATATATATATATATTCAAGTCAAGCATGACTCATTCTCTATGTGACATTGACCATTATTTCAATATTGCTTTTTCACAATGTGTATAAACCTTAAGTATTTTTATGCATGCTTTTGGTGTATGGGCACGGGTAAGGTCAATGTGATATGGTTCTTTTTTTTAGTGATGGTACTTGTAATATGTTTTATGGTTAGAAACAGGTGAGCAGATTCCTGGTCATGGTTTTAATTTCTATTGTCTTCTAGCTGGAGTCTACAGCAGTTTCAATTCATGAGCAGCTAAACGAAGTGTTAGATTACCAGACTCATCACAGGTTGCGTGAGTCTCAGGGCAGAGTATTTGCAGAGGATCTTAATGAGAGAGTCTTCTATTGGTCTCTTGGACAAACTGTTTTAATTCTCATCATAGGTGTTGGACAAGTTCTCGTCCTGAGAAGCTTCTTCACAGAAAAGAGACAGAAAATATGATGACAGTGTTGTGTTTAGTGTTTGTATGTCAGCCGTAAAGTGGAATGTTAGAACTGTTGCTGTGGAGATATCTATATGGAATGTTTTTATTTTGCCTGCGAATGATGAGAGATGGGTATCATTTTTGATGCATCTGAATCGATGTCGTCCAAAAGATTCAGGTGTTAGGTATTTTGAAAGTCACACATCTATTATATCAACTGTATCATTAAACAGAGATTTGGAAGAAAATATTGCACAAGTTTGTGCCTTGCTAGGACTTCCTGTATTGCCTGCATAATCAGAAAGATTGCTTCTTAAATAATGTTCCTAAAATACTATTCACAGATGCAGCACACTTGTTTGCAAATTGTTAGATTGCTTTGCAGAATGCCAACCAGTGTTTACATGCAAATTTAATACATTGTAACTAGTTCATATCAAGATTTAGCAAGTTTTGGACGCAGAATGGTGCTGAATAAATTCTAATTCAAAATAAAAAAATATATAGCTTAAAATTACTTTTTTTCTTTCTCAGACACAATTTGCATTGTCGAGATTCATGGTCAACAGGCTCTATTAATTGTACAAAATTCTGGAAAGTTCTCATTTTTATGCAGCAGATATTTAGATACTGTGATCTTAAAGTGGTATAAGATTGTGTAGCAAAACGTGTTACACAAAACAGTATAATTGTATCTTTATCAGGATAAATGGTTTGAACTTGTATGGCTTGAACGTGTTAACACAGAACAGTGTAATTATATCTTGTACGGCTTGAACGTGTTAACACAGAACAGTGTAATTATATCTTTATCAGGAAAAATGGCTTAAGCTTGTAGGGCTTGAATGTGTTAACACAGAACAGCATAATTATATCTTTATTAGGAAAAATGTTCTATTCAAAGTCAGTGTTCTTCTTTTGGCCTTTTAGGCAAGCACCCCCACCCCCTGACATAGTAATATGCCAACATAATGGACAGTGCTTTAGTTTGGTTAATATACACACCAGAGAGTGTGTTGATTTGCTTAATAGTCACTGGACAGTGTTAGTTTGGTTACTAGACATATTGGACCATGTGTTAGATTGGTTAATAGATACAGTGGACCCATGTGTTAGTTTTTTCAAAGATTCCAACATATTGGACAGTGTATATGTTTGGTTAATAGACACACAGAACAGTGCTAGAGTTTGGTTAATATACACCCTGGACTGTGTGTTAATTTGGTTAATAGATACTCTGAACAGTGTTTTAATTTGGTTAATAGACACACTGAACAGTGTATTTGGTTAATAGACACACTGAACAGTGTATTTGGTTAATAGACACAGCTACTATTCAGTGTCAATTCAGCATGAAGATGCCAGAAATCATGCATTGATGATTGTATGTCATCTTGATTATGATATTGCATAGGCTGTGTGCTTGACCTATTGTATTACATAAACTTCAGATTGAGTGGTGATGTGGTACTGAACTGAATACAGTTAATTATTAAATCCATTATTTCAGTAGAAATGTTTTATTGTTGTATTTAACAAATTTACTGAGACTTATTAGCTTTGATTTTGTATAAATGTCATACATTAATATTAATGTTTTTTAATTAGATACTTGTACACAAGTTTTACTATTGCAAGTTTTGTATGTATTCAAAACAGAACAATTGCTTCATATTTGTATTCACAATAGGGGTGACTTTCAGAATTTGATGGAGATAAACATTGATATTTTGTGATGCATACGAGTTTAAAAAAGTATGAAAGTAACATTCTGAATCATTGAAGTGGAATGGACTGGCACGTTTTGTAATAATAAATAAAACACTGGATTATATTAAATATACACTGTATAAAACATTTAATATTCACTGTATGAACAATAGTTTTGCTCTGTTTCATATTCTTTTAAAAGAAGTCGCAAACTGCTTTATGTCATGTTTATTAGTGTTTGTTATATGCTGGCATTGAAAAGTCATTGAAATAAGAGGAAAAAAATGTATATTTTATGCCTGTATGATGGTTTTATTTTGTTTCATAGATAAACATGTACTTTTACTTGTGTGCAGTTTTATACAATGATTTTTTGTTGGTTTTACTTTAGAATATTGGTTGACTTTTCATTTTCTTTCCTTGCCTTGCTGTAAGGCCCGGCTAGTTCATTGTCTTAACACCTTTTCCCAGTATGCATTATGAATTGCCTGTAATCAAACCAGATTAGCTGTTTCAAACTACTTATCAAATACTAGTAAACCACTTGTTGATGAATTTGAACAAAATTTGGCACATGGTGTGCAGCCATGAATGGCCATACTTACTAAAAATAGAGAAACCTTGAAACAGATTGATCCAAAAGAAATTGACCTAATTGGACAGGTCATCATGGGATATAAAGGGCTTAAAAAATTCCAGGAACGTTGCTGTTCTACCTTCAGATATGGTTGCCTTGCCAAAATTGAACAATCTTCAAACACTTTTCACCATCCGCTCAAAAGGATGTAACCAATTCTTCAGAAATCACCCTGGCTAGAATGGGCTTTCAGTTATTTACAAATTATGCTAATTTGACCCCATTACAAACACTAAAAGAACTGGTAAGTACCTTAAACCAAAACAGAATTGGATAATGTTTGAGAGAAAGCACCCATGCTGGTCTTGTTAGTTTGTACAAACAGTGTTGGTCTGCAGCAGTTGTGACTGCCATTACTAAATATCATAAACCTTGAAACAAATTGTCCTTAAAAAAAACAACTGAAATTTTACCAAAATTAGACAAAAGACGTTGGCATGAAGGGCTTTCAAGTTCTTATGAATGGTGCTGATTTGCCATCGAGTACAGTCACCAATACTAAAAATAGAAAAACCTTTAACTGCTATATGCTGAAAAATGTGACCATCATGGGAAGAAGGCCAGTCAGCTTTGTACAATTGGTGCTAATATGGCTGCCATCACTAAAATAAAATCTTTTAATAAATTCTTTGAAACAAGCGTACATCAGAAGTTGATTTCGCGTGTGTGACTACTTTGTGTTTTGCTGTCAGAGGTGATGGTCCACTGCATGACTCAGTCAGCTAGATCCATTGATTACGGCTGGTATCTCTTGCATGTGTCAAGATGTTTTTCTTGTAATTTGATTGGGAATTTAGAGGTAATGTTTAAATTTTAAACAGGAGGGAAATGAAGGAGTAAAAGGAAAACAATTGTTTTTATTGAATAGAAATTTGGAATTCAGGTCATGCGTTTATCCATTAAAGATGCTTCAGAATCTTCCGACTTGCCAAGAATTATTCCGTGTAGGTTGAAATGAAATTCAGCTCATTTATTTTACAACTACATATGATAATTATTTCAGTCGATTCATTTACTTCAACCCTTTTCAGACCCAATATGTTTTGCCACAACCCAAATTTATTTTGTCCAGTATACGCTTTGTATACATTTTTGGGCAACGTTTTTATTTGCCATTTGATACTGATAGAAATATGTAATGTACAAAATCCCATGTTCTTGAGCAGAAAAAAATATTTGGATATTTTTTTGCTTTAGACATTGCACAAGTTACTCGTACTTCATCTAAATCTTTATACAGATGTGTACATTATTGGGTGATTTTCATCCATCCATTCCCCAGGGGCTGCATAGTACAGTGTGATTTTAATCTGTCTATTGATGTGGGGGAGGGTAGGCTCTTTTGTTTATGCTACTTTTGTTTTATTGCGATATTAAATAACCATTTCAGAATTTATTTAAATTCCTTAGAGAATTTAGAGCTGCTAAAACCTGAAAGGCTCGCAAATGCTATGCTTGCAGAGGTGAATGGTTGCAGAATTATCTGAGTAATCTGTCTGTAGAAAATTTGTTTCTTTGGGAGTTTTAGTGTTCTTTGTAAAGAGATGTGTAACATTTATCATCAGTATTTTCAGGGTTTATAGTCATTGACCTAATCATATGGGCGTCATTGCATCTTTCCGTAGCCTGTAGGTGATCGTTTATCATTGTTTATGTACTTGAATGTAGCTTTCAGTTGTATACTTTTTAAAAAAAACTACAAATAGAACCAGATCTTTGATTAACTTAAATGCAATTGGATTTTTTTTTATAGATGGAATCGACATCAAAGAATATCCACGAATCATTGAACAATATGCTCGACCATCAGACGTACTTTCGACATCGTGAGAACCAGGGACGAGCATTTGCTGAAGATCTAAATGAGAGAGTCATGTATTGGTCCATTGGAGAATCACTTATTGTTTTAGTTATTGGAATTGGACAAGTTTTAGTATTGCGTAGCTTTTTCACAGAAAAGAAAAGCTCAGGAGTTCTACAGTCTTGATATAGATTCAGATCTCATTTTCGTATCAAATTAACTTAAGCAGCATTCAAACCAGGACAAATCATGACATTTTGTGCTATTTTTAAACAAAAAATAATTTCAGTAATATGGCTTAAGGCACAGGGCTGTTCAAATCCAATAGAGTGAGGTTCCAGTCTACACATTTTCGAAGTTGGACAAATAAATTCTTCCACAGCACTAGTCTGGAACAATGCTTTTTTTTTTCCTTTTTATAAAGCAGGTCAGGTTAATTCAAATTTTCCTTCTTTAATCCAGTTCTGTCCAACCCGCAGGCCAAATTTGGCCTAGTACTTCATATTTTGTGGCCTGTTACCATGTAGGCAGCCATTTTGAAAAAATGTATTTTAATTAATATGCATAATTGCTCACATGGCCCATGACATTGTTTTTTTTATTGTTTTGGCCACCAGCCAAAAAATGGTTGGATGCTCCAGCTTTAATCACGTTACCTACCCTTTTCAAGGTCATTCATGTCATACCCTAAAGACATGCTAAATGCATAAATCTGTTTGTTCATTGACATACTTAAAAATAGGTGGCTATTGATAACTGTCACATGTACTCAAGTTCTGTTACTGCTTAAGTGTATATTGGGCCAAGTGACCAAATTATCAGCCAATCAAAATCCTTCAAATAAAACCGCTCCGGTATTTTATTTTGTATTTTACACAGTCCAGATACTCATGGATAGCTTCCAACACTCACAATTTTTGCGAGAATTTCACAACTTTTTCAGGGATTAACGGATTTATGCTGCATGCAAAAAAATTTGCAAATGCCCCAAATTCTCAATAATTTTAAGTCTTTAACAAAATAACCAATTTCTTGTTAAGTACTAGTCGTGATATCAGCATGTGCTGAAATGGTCCGGTAGGGCTGGTCGCGATATTAAAGGAACTATAGCTGATTGATACAGTTGGCCCAGTAGCAAGCATTATAGTGTATTTTAATCTATATGTAAAAGAGTAGTTTTACAAACGCTTTTGAGAGAAACTGGGGCCTAACCAGAATTTTGCTCTGCATATGCGCAGCAAACACTGATTTGAATTACCATTTGTCACCACATCTTAAAAATGTCTTCACCAACAAGGAAAAAGAAATGTATTGCACAAAAAGTGAAGTTTAGTTTGGAATATACCAAAAATTGGCCGTGCATTCAGCCATTAAACATTGATATACATCATGCTTTTTGCATGCAGTTTGCCACAAAATTTAGCATTGGGCATGGTGGTAGAGACAGTGTGAGGAAGCACATTGGTAGCAAGAAGCACATATAAGTTGGGAAAATTAAGAACTCGCAGCAGATTTCAAGCTCTCAACAGAAGACCTGCAAGCTACCAACACTGAAGCATTGTTTGTGAGTTTTCTTGTTGAACACAATCTACCTTTATCAGCTGGAGACCATGCTAAACATTTGTTCCAACAAATATTCCTAGACTCGAAGATTGCTTCACGAATTCACATCAAAATTCAAAAAAAAAATTTCCTTATTTTCACTAATTGCGAGCCTGGAGAGTTGGCAGCTATGCTCTTGAATGGATCATGCTTTTATTTCAATCCATTGAGTTGATAACATCATCAGCATAAGTGTCCATTTCCTTTATGAACTGATTTGATGACAGTAATTTAGTTTATTGATTATCAATCAGTTTCAGTGTGAGGTATTGCACTCGAGACATTTTTGCTAAAGAATCTTTCTGTGTTTGCATTTAAATGACAAAATTTATGTTATGATCGCTTTTGCTGAAGTAGTTGTCAGATGAAGTGATCTTGTAAGGAAGATTTGGAGATCAATTCACATGAAAGTGAAAGGATATAATGTAATGCTGCCACTGAGTTTAAGGTAACAGTTCCTTGAAAGAGACATAAGCCAGGCTATATGGCACAGATTTGATACAGCTAAGTCTAAGAGATAAAGAAATGCTCAGCCACCTTGGGATAATTATCAATAGTTAGTATTCATTAGCTCTTAGGGAAACATGTTTTGCTGTTATTGCAATCAATAACCCAAGCTAGCACAGGTTGAAAATTCAGCCATTGTTTTTGTTAATGGAACGACATGGCATGGCACTAGCCAACATGTGCAAAAACTTTATGAAGTTGGTAATGGCCATTTTAAAACTAAATGAGTACAAAATGATATAAAATGGAGAAGAGTTTTAAACTGGTTGCTATCATAAGAACAGATATGAGGGTGGCAAGAGTCTTTGTTCTGCAAACTGATAATGTCTTGAAAGAATACATTGGGTTAGGTTTCAATTCCAGAAAATTTACATTTCTATTTCTTTCAGTTCTTGCTGTTGGAAGAGCAATAAATAGTATACACTAGACACTTAACAATAACATGAACTAAAAAATTAAGCTTTTTGAGGAAATAAACGTGCTGTACATTGTTTCTTTTTGTTCTTAATATGAATTAAAATCCATACATCTCACTAAACCTAGGAAAGAAAATTAAATTTTAGGACAAGTGAAAATATATGTGGGACAAGTAAAATTTGATCAGCCCTGTGATAGTTAATTCAGTTTGATGAAATGGAATGGCACATTTTTTTATAGCACCTTTCTGTTGAAAAACATCAGTCTGTATCAAGTGGGTGTGAATTTTAGTCAACTCGTTTTCTTATGTTTCCACTCTTATTTGGAATGGAAAAGTACTCCATTACATAGAATGCACTTTTTGATTAGATTCAAGGTCAGAGAACAAGGTCATGTAACATAAGAAATTGGTGTCAAGTTTTGGTTAAATAGTTAAGCTTACTTACAAGTTCATGTATTAAGACCTACAATAATGTAGGAGACAAAATGTTACAAGCCAGTTTAACAGATTTATTTTGTTTGGGCTTAAAGAATTGTGTGAAAAGAAAGAATTTTGAAAAATTCATGATTATACACTTTAGAGAAAAGAAAGGTTAAAGATAAATGTCCGAGATTTACCTTTGTTCATTGTTACTTTTGTCAGAAAAAGAAATAAATCAAAACTGCCAAGTAAACCTGAGAAACGTTAGAAAAGAACACTTTTTGTTTCAGACAGGACAGTAAGTGAAAGATTCACAATCATTGTATTTAATTTGCTGCAACAGAGACAAATTTTGCTATGGGAGCGTGATTTGGAACTTGGTCAACCACATTGAATTGGGTTCATATATTCAGTAATTGTTACATGTACTAAACTTCAACAGCTCATATGATTACACTGCGAAATGTACAAAGCTCCTTTACATATTTTGTCCCTGCTTCCTGCATTTCAGTGAGGATTGGCATTAAATTAGGCCTGTCCATCTGTCCCTCCAACCACCTGTTGGTTCCATTTTCACTCCTTATTATTGGATTTGGGTTATTGATCAGACGTATAAACTTGATTGCCGTGTTTCTGCATTACACCTGTAATCTATAATGGATTTCAACCACATTTTGTATGCAGTGAGAAGTTGTTGAGACTGGGGCTACATTTGATTATTATGTTTCTACATTACATTTTAGTAGAGTTGTAGACCCTTAATGTCAGACATGCCCATTTTTGTTTCTGCACACTAACATGTTCATTGTAATATGATTGGATCAAATTCAGCTTGCAGCTTGATGTTGAAAATGCTTGGGACCTTGGCTGCATTTAATTTTCAGCATTTTGTGTTCTCATTTAGCAGAGCCATTCTTGCTGAATGCCAGATGATAGATTATTTCAGTGCTTTTGGATTTCAGCTGAATTTTGATGTGCAGCTTGTTTTTGATGAGGCTTGGCCTAGTTCACTTGTCAGCATTATTCTCTGTCTTTGTTTTAGGAGAATTGTAGCTCCCACCTATTTTTGTTCCTGCAAAATGATTCTCTGAATATTTGATTTGAACAAATCTGGTGTGTTGCTTGATATTAAAGATACCTTGGATGAGTTTGGTTTTCAGCTGTCTTTGTCCTGGTTTGACAGAGTTATGTACCCTTACTGTTAAATCCACCTGATTTCTTTCTGAAACATTAAATTTCATTATTATTTGATTTCAACCAAATTTGGTATGCTGTTTGATATTGATAAAACCTTGGCCAGTTTCAGTTCTCTGCATGCATGTTCATTTTTAAAATTGAATTATGACCACTGATTTTCATATAACACACGTTTTTTTCTATACACAAATGCCCTAAATAGTTATTGGATTTCAATAGAATTTGGTATGCATTATAATTTTCATGATACCTTGTTGGCAGCATTTAGCCACATTAAAGCCCTTGATTCTCAGACCCACTCATTTTCCTTTCTGCACAATAAATCAAATGATTGTCATTGGATTTCAACCAAATTTTAAAAGCAGGTTGATTGTGATTGAGATTACGAAAAGCTGGGGACATCAGTTCTGGAATTTTGTATATATTGTGCATACGATACATTGTGTTTCAGTGTTTTAGATTGATTCACTGTAATGAGAGACAGTAGTTTTGTGGTTGGGTAGTTCTCTGTTTGAGCCTGAATACCTTCAAGAAAATACTTTTCTTTATTGTATGAGGTATTTGTCAGGACATTAGATTGTATCACAGTCTTTTAAAACAACACCATTGAAGCAAATAGGTCATATTGACCTAGGAATGCTACAGTTGATTACGATTTAGTTCTTGTCTATATGTAATAATCTATAGAACTTCATGAAAATTTCTGTTATTATTTTGAGTAGGTGTGAAGATAAGTAACTCAATTTCTTTTTGACAGGTACATGTAAATGAAAATTTTTGTTATTATTTTGAGTAGGTGTGAAGATAAGTAACTCAATTTCTATTTGACATGTAAATGAAAATTTCTGTTATTATTTTGAGTAGGTGTGAAGATAAGTAACTCAATTTCTATTTGACATGTAAATGAAAATTTCTGTTATTATTTTGAGTAGGTGTGAAGATAAGTAACTCAATTTCTATTTGACATGTACATGTAAATGAAAATTTTATTGAGCATAAAATTATAGCAGATCAGCTATACTGTGACTTTTATTTCATATTTTTTGTCTTTATAGACTTATTATATCATACATTGAAGCCCATAACATGATTCACAGATAGGCTATAAGTAAATTACACATACAGACATATTCCATAGATTTGTGTGCACTGCCTTCCTAATGGACTTAAGTAATTTTAAAATCTTATTCCATTTGAAAACGTTTAATTTTGTCGAAACTCTTCACATGGTTCCAAGAATTCATATTGTTGTAAATTTACTTTAGAATTTAGTTACTGGTATTTACTTCAAGAGTTTTACTGTTTTAATTTTTTTTAGATATTACATTAGAAAAGATAAATTTTGAATATAGAAAAATAGATGCTAATTATGAAATTGAAATTGTTTGATACACTACATTGTTATAAATGATGCATATGATGTTGTGATACTGTTAATTACCCATCATGCATTAGGTTATATAAATTTGGAAATTGACATGATCTTAGGAACATTGCAAATGGAAAACCATTACTTTCTTTTTCTTTGTGAACTCTTATTGTTTATGAAACTTGTTATGTTATAATCTGCGTGATTTTGATTGTTAGTTTTGTGAATGTTTGGTGCCTAAAGTTGTACATTTTTCATTTCTGATTAGTTCGGTCCTACATGTCATTTGTTAAAATTTAGTATACAGTCTTGCTGAGAAATATGAATATAATGTTCTTGTATTTTTTATAGGAGGTTTTGAAGACGCATCTTTAAAATAAACTTCATCAACAGTGATCTTGTGGCATTGTATTTTGAATGTGTCATCTTTGACCACCACATTCTTAGTATTGGACATTGTGACCATAGAAGCGTTATGACCCTAAGGCTTTAAACTGTTTAGCAAGAAAGATAATATCAAATGATGTGCTCAGTTTGTGAAGATTTATCACTAGTTTTTGTCACATGTTTGTTTTGCATCAGTATTTTCACATATTAAACACTGCATTGGTTCGAGTCTTGGATTTGGCTAATGTGGTTATGTAAGAGAGCTTGCAAGTAGCTTCTCATGGGTGGGTGGTTCTTTCTGGGGTTTTCCCGGGTTCTTCCGCCACCATTTATAATGGCAACCATGTATAACTGATCTTGTGCTGAAAAATGTCATTAAACCCTACAACAACAACAACAAAAACATATATAAAAGAGATTTTAGTTTTGTTAGGATGATCCTGGCATGGTAATATTGATTTTACAATGATAAAGATAAACCCACCGCGATACAATTCACCATCAGTTATATTGAACCTCCAACATTGGTCATGAAAAGAAAGACCTCGACTGATATTTACCAAAGACACACTTTTCAGTGTAACAGTTTTTGGAAGAAAATGTGAACTGTTGGAGACATACATCAAATGTGTTATTCATGTAGCTTTAGGTGAAAGTGTGGATAAGCCTCCAAAACACAAAATTGCAAGAGATAAAAATATTCCCCAGAACAGATGTTCTATGATTGCATTGCAATTGTACCAGTGAAGAAATGTTATTAGTTGGAAGTGCGTGTGCATGTTGCACCGAACAAGTCCAGCATATGGGGCAACGGATAGTTCAGATATCTAACGATAAGCTCTGCCCACTCAGTTACTGTTGTTCACAAGCTGTCATGAAAATGGTGGATCCAGTAGCCTCAGCAACAGGTTTCACTGAAAAATATTCTCAACAATATTTCTGAAACTTTCCTACCTCTAGATTCTTATTGAGTTCGAGTTAAAGAAAGGCTTGAACTACTACACACAAGGATATATTTATGAAATTGGGATTTTCTGTTGCGATAATCACGTTAAAGTTGCAGCACATTGCTGGTGATGTAAGAGGAAGAATGGACATACTGATAGATTTCATGAAACGTTTAGCTAGAAGAGGACACAAAAATAAAATCTTTGTTCTTGCAATGTTAGGTATACTTTTAATTATCAGAATTTTTAGTATGGTTTGATTACTTAAAATTTAAAATAAAGTCATTGTGATGTACTTGCACCATTTAAATTTATATTATATATGTATAATTGTGATATGAGCATAAAACAAGAATTTTTTATCAGCAATTAATAATTGAGTTCTGTTTAAGAAACCGAATATTAAAGTTCCAATAAATGCATCAACAATTTATACACAGTTGCCTAAGTGATTGAAGGGAATGATTTACATTTATTATACTTCAGTAAGATGGATGGATCAAACATTTCACAGCCTATCATTGTTAAACCAGTAAATTTAAATTGTACCTAATTCATTTTAAATGATTATTTATTATAATCTCTTAAGAAGCACTTATCAATGGATCATCAAAATAATACTCTACAGGCATGTTGACAGGGGATGTATTTGCATCCACTTTTCTATGTTCGCTAATTAGTACGACTCATTCTGTCTTAATTGATGTCATAACATTTTTCAGATGTGATAAAATCAGAAATTTACAAGATAGTTTTTTCTATTGTCAGCATGAGAAATAATTTAATAAATGGCAGGACATAGCTTGCTTTTATTTATCTTAAGCCTAATAAAGACAAAGAAATATTTTCTTTCGATGGAAAGGAGAAGCATGGACTCCTGATCGAATGGGAGAGAAATACACTCCAAAGATAATTGTTTGGGATGAAATATGTACAGCGTCATTAGAAACATTAAAAACATTTCTTGATTGGTTATTAACAAAACGTACTGCTGTGATAATGTGCAGCGATCATCGTCAACCACCACCTTTTGTTGGATTGTCTCCACTTAAATGGTTAAAGAATTTTGTTGATTATTATGGAGAAATAGTTGATGATCATAGAGCACTTGATCCAGAATTAAGAGAGTTTAAGAAATTAATCAGACTACAACCAAATAAAGTTCAGTGAGAAATAATGCGTGGTATAATTTCAGAAACCCCTATAAACAATTTTTGGAATTTGTGGAGACCAAATGATTTGATAGTGGCAAGTAGAAAGATAGTTCATGATACACTTCAACAACAATTATTTTTGTTAAATAAAGAAAAATTTTCAGATCTACCCATACCATTATGCTATCGACCGGTTGATATGCGACGGCAGAATATCGACGTTAATATCCCAGGATCTTCAAAAAAACAAAATCTTGTACTAAATGATACTGTTTTAGTTCCTGTCAGTGTTGTTGAGAGCATGTTATCTGTTGACTAAAATCCATGGATGCTAGGATACGCAGTGACAATTCATCTCGGGGGGGTTAACTATTTTTTATACTCAAGTTTGGATCGTCGATGATCGTATCGAATGGTCAAATTTAATTTATCTCACAGTGTCTAGAGTTAGAAAAATATCTCAGTTGCAGAGGGTTATCATAGACGTTTCAGAAACCACTGGCGATTTTATTGACAATGATATAATAAGAAAAAAATTAGTTATAAACAGTGTGCAAAAAAAATAAAGGCAACTTTGACCTTGGTGATGAATTTATAACGATGCTGAAACAACAGCAAAATAATCATTGTGCGAGCTGTAATACAGTAATGTTGTGGTGATACTCGAGTAATGATCCAAGACAATTTACTGTAGACAGAATTAATAGTAAGTTTGGTCATACACGTGACAATGTAATGCTGACCTGTCTTGAATGTAACCGACGTCAAGGTGCAAGTTTACAAAAGTGAATGTGGTGGTAATTGTGTCTTCAGGAATTACAAGTAATTGTTCACGTACGAATCCACGTTGAGGAGCAGTTGAATCTAATCTGTAGATTACAGGTCTACCTGTAGATCTTACCACGCTGTATATTTTGTGTGTCATTACACTCCAGATAGGATCAGTTGCTCTTTTTTTTACCACCATCAAGTTCACCAGGTTCATATAAATGTCTGACAGTAACATTACCTAATACTGGTTGTTTTGAAAAATCATGTTGTATTGGTATATGTTTTTTTTAAAAATTGCATTAATAGGTTTCATGGCGATTGTTGGAGTAATTTCATTATTTAATGCAGCTATCTCTTTTGGTAATCTTGCAACCCATTCACGAGATCCCATATCTTGAATTATTTCCTTCGCATACTGAAATCCGAATAACCACTCAGCAAAGCGTTCGATTAAATCGTTCAACAATTGCCTGATCACGATGTATTGCAGTATGGCCTCGTCTGATTTAGACATTATGTTTTTTTCATCAGAGATGATACTGCACCATGAAATTCCTTGCCAGGATCAACTTGTAATTGTTGTGGCCAGTAAGGGTCATCGTTGATAAATTCGCTCAAAAGCAGATACAACTTCAGCAGCTGTTTTAGCTGATAGTGGCTCTGCTTCTTTATATCTACTTGCAACATCAACGGTAGTCAATGCTTATTTGTACGTTATTTTGACGTCTTCCAATTTTGATAGTATCGTGTGGCAAAGATGAACTTCATCAGGAATGCTGACATCAAAACGTGCATGCTGAATTCATTTAGGTGCTGGTAGATAAAATTTGCTATTTTGTCTGTCAAGCCTACCATTTTTTAGCAGTGAAACGTGTGACATTTGCTGCATCAGCAAGTTTACTAATTGCTGCTCTACCTCTCCAATATCTCCTTGAGCTACGGATATTTTTTATGGAATGTAACGAATGAATCAGCTTCACATCTGCAATATGTCTATCTTGTAGGTTTTTACTTTTATAAGCTACATCATGAACGTGGCATGCTCGATCAATATCATTTATAAGATACTCTCCAGGTCTTGGTTGATCTAGTTCATCAAGTCGGATATCAAGTCGGTTACCAGGACCACAATACTTATTGCTTTTCTCATGGAGTTCCTGGAAATTTTGACATTCATTTAGCAATATCACCGCCATCCTTACGTTGAATTTTAGGTAAAAACGAAGAATAAAATCTGTTACATATTACACATTTTCCACCATATGCTATTTTTCTATTATTATTTTTTTTTGTAACCGTGACTAAATCAGTGGTTGGAGTTTTAACTCTACAACGTAAACAATATAGATTCATGTATATTTATAATATTGATGTAACTGATTTCACAGCGACACGAAAGCAAGAGCCAGTAAAACATATTTCAGCATTGAAGAATTAGATTCAAGATGGTAGCTATCACTTAACCGGCTTGAAGCAGCTGTTCCGTTTTTGTGTGCTGTTTTCATGATATATGTGCTGTTGCCTGTCTTCGTCTACTTTATTGTGTTCATCATGTATTGGCTGTTCAGTTCGTATGTGTTTTTTCATCTTCTTTTTCTTGGAAACGAGAATAATTAGACTTTTTCTCAGCTGTCTTGCTCCACTGCTACAACTTCCTTTGTTTTTGAACAAACCGTCATCACGTGATACTTGCCAGTCAAACCGTTTATGCTATGATGGACCCTCATTAATTGCTTTAAATGACCACTCCTTGGCTCTCTACACTACATTGTGCTCTAGACTAAACGAACTGAGACTACATTCATCATTACCTAAATGTAAACAGTAGCGAAAGAAAAAAAAAAAAAAAAAAAAAAAACGTTGTTACAAAACTGGCCGGCGTAGAACAGGAAGAAGAATTCCAGTTATCTCCTTTATGCCCTTTCAGGCTCAACAATTTAAAAATTCGACAGTTAATTTAGATAACCTAATTCAAATCCCTATTAAATCGTCAACCTTTGTGTCAACTATCCATAAGATACCTCTGCGTATTGCATTGTTCAATGCCCAAACAGTAGGACCACCGGAAAAGCGCACAGAAATAGTTAATTTTATCAACGACCAAAATATCGACGTCTTTTTCCTGACAGAAACATGGCTAAAACCATCAGGCGATGAGCCCAAGTGCGCGTTTCTAGCACCCTCTGGTTACTCTATCAAGTCGTTCCCCCTAACTCTCGCGGAGGTGGAATTGCCGTCATCACAAAGAACTCCATGATCAAACATCTTAACCACACCACAACATTCAATTTCGACCACACATCGTTTGAACTAGTCCAGGCCACACTCACACTGGAGCAAAGATCAGTCCATTTTTTCTGCCTATACCGCCCTCCTAGTAGAAAAAACAAGCTGACTGAGTGTCTCTTTTTGGAGTAGTTTCCGAATCTCCTGGAGTATGGAAATTCGATAGGTGGCAACCGGATTGTTCTTGGAGATTTCAACTTTAACTTTGACTGTCCCGGAAACCCAAACACATCAAAACTCCTAGATTCCATTACTGTTGTTAACCTCAAACAGTCGGTTAACCAACCCACCCATAAACATGGTCACATTTTCGACTGGATTCTTCATAGACCTGATGATAACATTCTACGGTCCTCCCTGGTATCCCATGAACTTGCATCAGATCACCACTGCATTATATGCCATCTTGATGTATCAGTCCCTAACCCTCCACCTTTATCTTCTACTAAGAGAAACATCCGTATGATAAACAGAACCAAACTAATGCATGACATCCAAGCTAACCTAACAACTTGCTTACCTCCTACAGCAGAACAACTCGATAACTGCCTGCGTTCATTGCTCGACAAACATGCCCCAGCTACCAAGTGCAGAGTATCAATTCAAAAGTGTTCTACATGGTATAGCAGTGTTTGGGACCAGCTTTGCACTGCTAAAAGAGACCACCGTAAAGCTGGCAGGCTTTGGCTTTCCACCAGACTCACTATTCATAAGCAAATCTATGAAGCCGCTAAGAAGAATGTCACAAATATAGCCCGTGCAGCGAAATCAGCCCACTACACTACTAAGATCATGGAAAGTTACAGCTGCAAAGAGCTCTTCGGGATTATTAACAAGCTAATGTCAAGGAACAAATCTACACCACTTCCAAATACCTTCTCTCCAGTCGACCTTCCAGACATGTTTGCAAATTTCTTCCGTGACAAAGTACAAACCATTAGAGATAAGCTTGACACCACAATTTCAATTGACTCGTCGTCACCATACAGTTGGGATACAGAATTTGAGCGGCAACCATTAGCATCATTTTAACATGTCTCTATGGAATTCGTACGTACAATCCTGATGAAGAGTGTACCAAAGTAATGTGAACTTGATCCAATTCCAACATCACTGCTGCTTGAGTGCTTAGATCCGGTATTGCCATCACTAACTGATGTTATTAATACCTCTCTCTCTCATCCGGGGAATTCCCATCATTTTTCAAAACTGTCATTGTAAAGCCTCTGTTGAAGAAACCAACACTAGACCATAACGATTTAAAGAAATACCGCCCAGTTTCTAATCTCCCATTCATATAAAAAAATCTTAGAAAAGATTGTTCTATCCCAGCTTGTATCTAATCTGAATTCAAACAGTCTTTTTAGCAATGTACAATCTGCATATTGCCCTTGCCACAGTACTGAAACTACTCTTCTAAAAGTAGTTAATGACATTCTCTCTGCGTTATATAGCGGAAAGATTACAGTCATCACCTTCCTTGATTTGTCTGCAGCATTTGACACAATAGACCATGATATATTACTTCGCCGTCTCCAGCATGTATTTTACATTTATGATACAGCCTTACTGTGGTTCAAGTCATACGTGGTCAATAGGACACAAATTGTGTCTGCAAATGAAATACACTCCAGCCCAGTTGATCTGTGTGGTGGTGTTCCACAGGGACCTGTTCTCTTCATTCTATACACTCAGCCGCTCTCAGGTGTCATAGATCATCATCCAGTGTCTCACCAATTGTACGCTGATGACACCCAAATATACAAATCTAGCCACTCAGCTGAAGTTGATGCTACCATCCAAGGTGTAGAGAGGTGCATTTCTGATGTGAAATCATGGATGACATGTAACAAGCTGCAGATAAATGATAAAACTGAGGCCATTCTGATCACAACACAAAGACTTTCTCATTCACATCCTTTACCTCAAACAATAAATATCAGCAACACCAACATTAAATTCACACAATCAGTACGAAACCTAGGTGTTACTCTGGACAGTACTCTCACATTGCACCAACATGTCATGAACATGTGCAAGGCTGCATATCTTGTGCTGAGACGCATCAGCTCAATTCGGAATATTTTTCAGTTGATGTCACTAAAACACTTGTGTGTTCATTTGTACTTTCAAGACTGGACTATTGTAACTCAATTCTGTCTGCTTCATCTCAATATCTACTCCATAAACTTCAAAAAGTTCAAAACACAGCTGCTCGGATCATACTTAGAGTACCAGATCAGAGCACACCTCCCCGCTGCTCTGTACCCTATACTGGCTATCCATTCGATCCATAATCAAACACAGAATTTGTTCTCTGTGGCACATTTCACTGACGGACTCGAGTCCAACACACCTATCCGACCTCACCCATGTGTACACACCAGCAAGATACTTACGCTCCTCTTCTGACAATCGTATACGCATTATTCCCACAATGAAAACAAAGTCATATGGACAGCGTTCTTTTGCATACCAGGGCCCAGCAACGTGGTCATGACATGTTGGTGCAATGTGAGAGTACTGTCCAGAGTAACACCTAGGTTTCGTACTGATTGTGTGAATTTAATGTTGGCGTTGCTAATATTTATTGTTTGAGGTAAAGGATGTGAATGAGAAAGTATTTGTGTTGTGATCAGAATGGCCTCAGTTTTATCATAATGCATCTGCAGCTTGTTACATGTCATTAATGATTTCACATCAGAAATGCACCTCTCTACACCTTGGATGGTAGCATCAACTTCAGTTGAGTGGCTAGATTTGTATATTTGGGTGTCATCAGCGTACAATTGGTGAGACACTGGATGATGATCTATGACACTTGAGAGCGACTGAGTGTACAGAATGAAGAGAACAGGTCCAAGAACAGGCCCCTGTGGAACACCACAACATAGATCAACTGGGCTGGAGTGTATTCCATTTGCAGACACAATTTGTGTCCTGTTGACCAAGTAGGAATTGAACCATAGTAAGGCTGTATCATGAATGCCAAATACATGCTGGAGACGGCGAAGTAATATATCATGGTCTGTTGTGTCAAATGCTGCAGACAAATCAAGGGGGACTGTAATCTTTCCGCTATCCAACGCAGAGAGAATGTCGTTAACTACTTTTAGAAGAGTAGTTTCAGTACTGTGGCAAGGGCGATATGCAGATTGTACATTGCTAAAAAGACTGTTTGAATTTAGATGAGATACAAGCTGGGATAGAACAACCTTTTCTAAGATTTTTCATATGAGTGGGAGATTAGAAATTGGGCAGTAATTCTTTAAATCGTTTTGGTCTAGTGTTGGTTTCTTCAACAGAGGCTTTACAATGACAGTTTTGAAAAATGATGGGAATTCCCCGGATGAGAGAGAGAGGTATTAATAACATCAGTTAGTGATGGCAATACCGGATCTAAGCACTCAAGCAGCAGTGATGTTGGAATTGGATCAAGTTCACATTACTTTGGTGCACTCTTCATCAGGATTGTACGTACGAAATCCATAGAGACAGGTTCAAATGCTGCTAATGGTTGCCACTCAAATTCTGTATCCCAACTGTATGGTGACGACGAGTCAATTGAAATTGTGGTGTCAAGCTTATCTCTTAATGGTTTGTACTTTGTCACGGAAGAAATTTGCAAACTTGTCCGGAAGGTCGACTGGAGAGAAGGTAGTTGGAAGTGGTGTAGATTTGTTCCTTGACATTAGCTTGTTAATAATCCCGAAGAGCTCTTTGCAGCTGTAACTTTCCATGATCTTAGTAGTGTAGTGGGCTGATTTCGCTGCATAGACTATATTTGTAACATTCTTTTTAGCGACTTCATAGCTTTGCTTATGAATAGTGATACTGGTGGAAAGCCAGAGCCTCTCAGCTTTATGGCGGTCTCTTTTAGCAATGCGAAGCTGGTCCCTAACACTGCTATACCATGTAGAACACTTTTGAATTGATACTCTGCACTTGGTAGCTGGGGCATGTTTATCAAGAAATGAACGCAGACAGTTATCGGGTTGTTCTGCGGTAGGATGTAAGCAAGTTGTTAGGTTAGCTTGGATGTCGTGCATTAGTTTGGTTCTATTTATCATACGGACGTTTCTCTTAGTAGCATACAAAGGTGGAGGGTTAGGGACTGATACGTCAAGATGGTATATAATGCAGAGGTGATCTGATTAATAATAATAATAATAATTGAAACAATCCACGAAGATTGATAACGCGACAAATGGTGATCGCAATTCATATCGTTGTTAAATATTGTAATAGTAAGCAAATTAAAATGTAATTAGCAGCCCTGAAATGAAACATGAAATTAATTATTTGTAACGGTTAAAGTATATAAACTACCAGCCAGAAAACATAATAATATATTTTTAGTATCACAAGTCTCAATGGCGAAAGGACCAATGTATTTTTTTTGTTTTTTCTTAAAAGACCAAAATCAAAACGAAAACTATCGTTTATACCAAACTCGTTTGCATAAACAAATATTTAATGACTGGCATGATTTTTCTACTATCCCAAGTGATATACACATCGATCTGATAACATAATACTAAATTTCTAGTAGCGCAAGTCTCAATGTCAATGTTTTATTTTAAAAACCACAATGTCCAATGAAAACCATCGTTTCAACCAAAGTCATTTGCATATTTGCATAAATGAATATTTAATGACTGGCAGGATTTCTCCATTATCCCAAATGGAAGTCCGTGTTTATTTAAAGATACACAAGACGTCTACGGGAGAAGGACCATTCGAGCGTGAAGTTTATGATACAATGTTAATCAGAATAGTTCGTTACGGAAACACCCGAGAATGCATACTGGAGAAAAACCATTCAAATGTGAATTTTGTTATGAAACGTTTAGTTATAATGGTAATTTGAAACAGCATAAGAGAACTCATACTGAAGAAAAACAATTCGAATGTGAAGTTTGTCATAAAATCTTCAGGAATAATAGTATTTTGAAACGGCACATGATAATTCATACTGGAGAAAAACCATTCAAATGTGAATTTTGTCATAAAACGTTTAGCTATAATAGTAATTTGAAAAAGCACATGAAAATTCATACTGGAGAAAAACCATTCAAATGTGACGTTTGTCATAACCTCTTCAGCCAATATAGCACTTTGAAAAATCACACGAGAATGCATACTGGAGAAAAACCTTTCAAATGTGAATTTTGTAATAAAATGTTTAGCTATAATAGTAGCTTGAAAAAGCACACGAGAATTCATACTGGAGAAAAACCATTCAAATGTGACGTTTGTCATAACATCTTCAGCCAATATAGTACTTTGAAAAATCACGTGAGAATACATACCGGAGAAAAACCTTTCCGATGTGAATTTTGTAATAAAATGTTTAACACTAACAGTTATTTGAAAAAGCACAGGAAAATTCATACTGGAGAAAAAACTTTCAAATGTGAAGTTTGCAATAAATTGTTTAGATTGAATAATGAATTAGATAAGCACAAGAGTATGCATATTGGAGAAAAAATATTCAAATGTAAATTTTGTGATAAAATATTCGACAATAATAGTAATTTGAAAAAGCATATCAGAACTCATACTGGTGAAAAACCATTCAAGTGTGAAGTTTGCAATAAACTGTTTAGTCGGAGTGATCATTTAAATAGCCACACGAGAACGCATACTGGAGAAAAATCCTTCAAATGTGAAGTTTGTGATAAACTCTTCAGTACTAATAGTGATTTGAAACGGCATACCAGAAAACACACTGGAGAAAAACCATATAAATGTGATATCTGTGATAAAATGCTTAGTGAGTACAGTGTTCTACAGAAGCACATGATGATACATACTGGAGAAAAACCTTTTAAATGTGAGGTTTGTGATAAAATGTTCATCCAGAGCGGTAATTTGGAAACCCACATGAGAATTCATACTGGTGAGAAACCATTCAAATGTCAAGTTTGTAATAAACTGTTTAGGCGGAGTTCTCATTTAAAGAGCCACATGAGGATGCACACGGGAGAAAAACCATTTACATGTGCAATTTGTGATAAAATGTTCCCTCACAGCAACACTTTGAAAAATCACATGATCATACATACTGGAGAAAAACCATTCAAATGTGAAGTTTGTAATAAAATGTTCAGTCGTTTTGGTGATTTGAAGAGGCACATTAGAGTGCATGCTATAGAAAAACCATACAAGTGTTTAGTTTGTTATAAAATGTTAAGTTGCAAATCTTCTTTAGATAACCACATTATGGATCATATGGGAGAAAAGCCATTTATATGTGCAGTTTGTGATAAAATGTTTAGTAGTAGTGTTTCTCTTAGGCAGCACATGATGATACATGCAAGAAAACCATTCAGATGTGAAGTTTGAGATAAACTGTTCAGCCTGAATAGTGACTTGAAGACCCATATGAGAAAACATACTTTAGAAGAAAAAAAACCCATTAAAATGTGAGTATTGTAATAAAATATTTGGTCATGGTGGCATGGAATAAAACTTAAATTGTAAAGTAGGCAATAAAATGTTTAGCTTGGGTGGTGCCTTGAGTAGCCACATGACGGTACATGCTAGAGGTGAGCCATTCAGGTGTTAAGTTTTTGATAAATGTTCAGTCAGGATGGTACATTGAAAAACACACATGAAAATACACACTGGAGGAAACAATTCAAATGCAAAGTTTGTGATACAGTCTTTAGCTGAGGGGTGAATGAACCACATGACCATTCATACTGGAAAAAACCATTTTGATTGTGAAGTGGGTGATAAAATATTTTGTCATGGTTTTTTGATGAAGTTCATAAAATATACTTTAGTAAAACCATGCAAATGTGAAGTTTGTGTTTTGATTCAATTTTTAGTTGGAGTGGTGAATTTTGGAACACACATAAAGATGTGTACTATGGAATGACTTGGATACGGAACGAATGAATTGCTTCACCTTGAATAGCCACATACCTGGTACTAGAGATAAACCATTAAAGTGTTAAGTTTGTGATAAATGTTTAGTCAGGATGGTAATTTGAAAATGTATGTGAAGACTGGCTTACACACTGAAGAAAACCATTGTAATGTGGTGTAGTGTCTAGTCAGAGGGATGAACTTATGAAGTAATGACAATACATACTGGAGGAAAACCATTTTAAATGTGAAGCTTCTGGTGAATTTAAGTGTTATATATATTTAATTTACATTAATACATAAGTAAAATATTCTCTATGTGTATGGGTTTAATATTAGGATTATTATCAATGGAATTAAACATGTTTATTTGGGTCTGGGTGTAGGTTATTGGGATTCCCCAAGTGTACCTGAAATAGTCCATGCTCTATATTATAACTGTAGTAATTATGGTCACTCGATGTACCCTACAAACTAACAATGCCAAAACATGTTCACTTTCCTAATGAAAGAAGGTGAAGCTTCCACTTGTTTTAGGTGAGTTGTCCTATAAATAGAAAAATGTAAATAGTTCATATTAAAATAAAGATTACTATACTTCATATTATTATTATTATTATTATTATTATTATCATTCAAACACAAATACAAATACAATCAAAATACACCGTTTTTGTACATATTTTGGCATATCTATACTGTAAACCACTCCAGTGTGAAGTTGTATATTAATTTTGTGGTGCCAATTTCAGGAAAAAACATTTCAATATGTACTGGAGAAACAATATTAGCAAGAAAAATGATTCAAGTGTGAAGTTTATAATAAAATATTTGGCCATTGTCATTGTTTGAAGAAATAAATGAAGATACATACTGGAGCAAAGTAATTGAAATGTGAAGTAATACATACTGGAGTAAAGTAATTGAAATGTGAAGTAATACATACCGGAGTAAAGTAATTGAAATGTGAAGTAATACATACTGGAGTAAAGTAATTAAAATGTGAAATAATACATACTGGAGTAAAATAATTGAAATGTGAAGTAATACATACTGGAGTGAAGGAATTGAAATGTGAAGTAATACATACTGGAGCAAAGTAATTGAAATTTGAAGCAATACATACTGGAATAAAGTAATTAAAATGTGAATACGTACTGGAGTAGAGGAATTGAAATGTGAAGTAATACATACTGGAGTAAAGTAATTGAAATGTGAAATAATGCATACTGGAATAATGTAATTGAAATGTGAAGTAATACATACTTGAGTAAAGTAATTGAAATGTGAATACATACTGGAGCAAAGTAATTGAAATGTGAAGTAATACATACTGGAGCAAAGCAACTGAAATGTGAAGCAGTACATACTGGAATAAAGTAATTAAAATGTGAATACGTACATACTGGAGTAAAGTAATTGAAATGTGAATACATACTGGAGTAAAGGAATTGAAATGAGAAGTAATACATACTGGAATAAAGTAATTGAAATGTGAATATATACTCGAGCAAAGTAATTGAAATGCGAAGCAATACATACTGGAATAAAGTAATTAAAATGTGAATACATACATACTGGAGTAAAGTAATTGAAATGTGAATACATACTGGAGTAAAGTAATTGAAATGTGAAATAACACATACTGGAGTAAAGTAATTGAAATGTGAAGTAATACATACTGGAGTAAAGTAATTAAAATGTGAATACATACATACTGGATTAAAGTAATTGAAATGGGAAGTAATACATACTGGATTAAAGTAATTGAAATGTGAATAATGCATACTGGAGTAAAGTAGTTGAAATGTGAAGTAATACATACTGGAGAAAAGTAATTAAAATGTGAAGTAATACATACTGGAGTAAAGTAATTGAAATGTGAAGCAAAACATACTGGAATAAAGTAATTAAAATGTGAATACATACTGGAGTAAAGTAATTGAAATGTGAAGTAATACATACTGGAGTAAAGTAATTGAAATGTGAAGTAATATATACTGGAATAATGTAATTGAAATGTGAATACATACTGAAGCAAAGTAATTGAAATGTAAAGGAATACATACTGGAATAAAATAATTAAAATGTGAATACATACATACTGTGGTATAGTAATTGAAATGGGAAGTAATACATACTGGAATAAAGTAATTGAAATGTAAAGTAATACATACTGGAGTAAAGTAATTGAAATGTGAATACATACTGGAGTAAAGGAATTGAAATGTGAAGCAATACATACTGGAATAAAGTAATTAAAATGTGAATACATACTTGAGTAAAGTAATTAAAATGTAATACATACTGGAGTAAAGTAATTGAAATGTGAAATAATACATACTGGAGTAAAGTAATTGAAATGTGAAATAATACGTACTGGAGTAAAGTAATTGAAATGGGAAGTAATACATATTGGAATAAAGTAAATGAAATGTCAAGTGATACATACTGGAATAAAGTAATTAAAATGTGAATACATACTGGAGTAAAGTAATTGAAATGTGAAGTAATACATACTGGAGCAAAGTAATTGAAATGTGAAGCAATACATACTGGAATAAAGTAATTAAACTGTGAATACATACTGGAGTAAAGGAATTGAAATGTGAATACATACTGAGTAAAGTAATTGAAATGTGAAGTAATACATACTGGAGTAAAGTAATTGAAATGTAAAGTAATACATACTGGAGTAAAGTAATTGAAATGTGAATACATACTGGAGTAAAGGAATTGAAATGTGAAGTTATACATACTGGAATAATGTAATTGAAATGTGAAAACATATTGGGGCAAAGTAATTGAAATGTGAAGCAATACATACTGGAATAAAGTAATTAAAATGTGAATACATACTTGAGTAAAGTAATTAAAATGTAATACATACTGGAGTAAAGTAATTGAAATGTGAAATAATACATACTGGAGTAAAGTAATTGAAATGTGAAATAATACGTACTGGAGTAAAGTAATTGAAATGGGAAGTAATACATATTGGAATAAAGTAAATGAAATGTCAAGTGATACATACTGGAATAAAGTAATTAAAATGTGAATACATACTGGAGTAAAGGAATTGAAATGTGAAGTAATACATACTGGAGCAAAGTAATTGAAATGTGAAGCAATACATACTGGAATAAAGTCATTAAACTGTGAATACATACTGGAGTAAAGGAATTGAAATGTGAATACATACTGAGTAAAGTAATTGAAATGTGAAGTAATACATACTGGAGTAAAGTAATTGAAATGGGAAGTAATGCATATTGGAGTAAAGTAATTGAAATGTGAAGTAATACATACTGGAGTAAAGGAATTGAAATGTGAAGCTTATCGAAATATGTTTAGGGTTGTCATTTTATAAAGCACATAATCAAAGATACTGGAGAAAAGTAATTGAAATGTGAAGTTTGTGATTAAATGTTAAGACAGACTTTTAATGTGAAAACGCATATAAAGATATATACTGTGGTAATGTATCTGACAGGTCATATTAGGTCAGCTGTGGTCCCCAGAATGAATTGTGACCCATATGCCTTATGATAGCATTATCACAATGAGTTGTGACCCATATGCCTTATGATAGCATTTATGGTTACAGTCATACAGTTATAGAAACTATCTTCTTCCTGGAACATTTAAATCCCAGGCAATTGGGCGTTCTTGGGGTCCACCACTTTTCTTTTTAAAACACAGATTATGCCTGCAAATTTTACATCTAACAATGATTGGGCATATTTTTGTAAACTTGTGACAATTCCACGCTGACCTTGAGTTGACACTGGTAGATCAGGGTAGTCCTAAGAGTCATTTTCTGTTTGATGTTTAACTAGATTATATTTCATTGTGTATGAGGGTCTGGTAACGCCGTTCTAGTGCAGGTATTTGCTGGCAAGAGGGACAAAGTTATTATCAATGTTAGCATCCACAGCCAATTGGTCTAATGCCCATCGGTGAACTCCACAACCTAGAGGCGGCATTAGGAGTACGTGGGGCCAACCATGACCACGCGGGGCCATAGTATCTGTATCTCGATTGGTATGCCAATTGGTGAAGTCCACAACCTCATCATGGCAGTCAGAATCCATCATGCATATTGTTTAAAGTAAAAATCATGTTGAACACACACACACACACACACACACACACACACACACACACACACACACCAAAGACTGTTTAGTACTAGACCAGATAGATGTCAAATGGTTCAAACTGAATTTCATCTTTCAGTTTATTGGTGTGGTCCCTCTCAGACTTGCACCCTAGTGTCTGAAGTTAAAATGTTTTATGTGCTTATGTTTTCCCCCAATATGTATTTTATTGTATCAGTTTTAATAAATTTGGATTTGATTAAATTTTGTTCTAGGGTTTGTACACCTCTCTAACTAGTGTTTAGATACTCTTGGACTTTGGCTGGTCTTATAGTTTTGTTTACAGAAGTGATCCGTGCCAGGGATCAGTGTTGTCTGGTGCTTGCGATGTGTTTTGTGCTACCGGGTATATTGTTTTATATGTTAACCCTTGTATTTTCAGGGCTTGAATTTAACACAAATTTCTTTGTAGCCAGAAGGACTAGTATATTGAGAAATTTACTAGTCCTGCCAAATCTTTACTATTCCTGTTCACAAAACAATGGCACACAGCTTTCATATCGTTTACCGATTCAATTTTAAGGTTCGAACAACCCGCAACAAAACTGGATGTTTTCTCTGTGTGTTTTTGCGAATTGCGTACACCAGTTACACCACATAACATTCCTTTCCTCGTCATAATTCAGCCATTCCCTGTCTTTTGTCCATTTCTTCTGAAATTTTCCATTACGCTTTTCCCTATCATAAGAATTATTCTTCATCATTCTCATTCAACTTTTGCTTTTTTTTCCGGTGGCTGAACACCTATCAAATGCCACATTTTGCCTGTCTTATAAGGAGGGAATTGTGCCATGTTTTGAAATACGAGATGTTATAGTATACTATTTTGAATGGACTTGCTGGTTTAAATCAAATTTATTGAGTTACTTAATTATGCAAGATTTAAGTTTTGTAGAAGCAGTTTAATATTAAGTAAAAGAGAAGGAAGTAAATGTAATTGTTTGGTGTAAAAAGAGGAATAAGGAAATTTTTTGACGCACAAGTTCAAATTATGGTCGCTAAGTTATAAGTTACTATAGTCTGGCGCAAATCTAGTGAAATCATTTGGTAACTCTAGAGTAACTGTAGCAATTAGTATAGATGAGTAAGCCAAATATAAATTCAGGAATCTTTACAAATTACCAAGTTACTCTCTGTTGAAACCATTAGGTAGATCTGAAATAAATCTAATAATTAATGAATGTAATACAGAAAACGCACTGAAATTGCTTAGCGCACATGCTCAAATTAGAGTCGCTTAATTAAAGCACGGGCAGCGCACACGATATGCATCATCGAGCTAGTGAGCACTGGTCATGCTAGCTCACGTGCTGTAGATTTATTGTCAATATAACTGATTAAGTTGGCGGTGACGGTCGATATTAGAAAATGGCCAGCACATGCTGTGCGTGTTAAACATTTCATGATCAATTATTGCAATAAACTGAGAATGAACAGTGCAAAGCCAGTATCTAACTAGATGAGCGCTTTCGAATCATAATGAGTCCTTTTCAAAGGCAAATACAAACATAGACAAGAGAAACAAATAAAACAGAAAAACCATTGTGTTTGCAAAACTTTACATGGCTGTTTCTACAGGAATTAAGCCTTTAAATGTATTGTTTCAACTAGTTTATTTGAACCTGTTGAAGATGCTGGAAAATATGTTTATTGACCTAGAAATTGATGAGCCATAAAGACATCTGTTATTTAATTTAAATGTATGAAGCGCAAATTCTATCCGGGATATTTTATTGTTATAGTAGTAGTTATATGCTACTAGGCAAATTTAGAGAATTATATAGGAGAAAATTTGTTTTGCAAAAGATTTTTTTTATTTGTGCATGGCTGTCTTTTTAAAGTTCTTGGTTGAAACCGCTTGGTTTCAATGTTCTAAGGCAGCGTATCCAGTAAGATTCATTTTCTTTCCTGGTTTCAGAACTCCAATTGGTGTCGTGAGCAATTACAATAAGTGTTATGTCACTGAAAGTGTGGCCAGGGGAGAAGTGTTCTGTGACCGGCTTCTATACAGCTTCTTTGTCATCCAATTAGATCTATGAATAGATAAATAAATAAATAAGTAAATAAATAAATAAATAAATAAATAAATAAATAAATACAAAACAAAGAAAGACCCATAAAAAACAACAAATGAGCACCCTCATCCCAATCTTTTCCGACATCAAAGCAATATCACCGAATAATATTCTTCAAAGTTTGATGAAATCTTTCTAAAGCCCCATGACCTACAGGGTGATAGGAGGAAGATTTAAACTGTTGGAAAAGTTTGATGAAATCTTTCTAAAGCCCCATGACCTTCAGGGTGATAGGAGGAAGATTTAAACTGTTGGAAAAGTTTGATGAAATCTTTCTAAAACCCCATGACCTTCAGGGTGATAGGAGGAAGATTTAAACTGTTGGAAAAGTTTGATGAAATCTTTCTAAAGCCCCGTGACTTTCAGGGTGATAGGAGGAAGATTTAAACTGTTGGAAAAGTTTGATGAAATCTTTTTAAAGCCCCGTGACCTTCAGGGTGATAGGAGGAAGATTTAAACTGTTGGAAAAGTTTGATGAAATCTTTCTAAAGCCCCATGACCTTCAGGGTGATAGGAGGAAGATTTAAACTGTTGAAAAAGTTTGATGAAATCTTTCTAAAGCCCCATGACCTTCAGGGTGATAGAAGGAAGATTTAAACTGTTGGAAAAGTTATTCATTCATAAATTGATTCAAAGTTCCAGACATAAAACTTGACTAATGATTAGATTGGATAGATTTGGGAAGGCAATTTAAAAAGGTCTTTATCAAGGATTTTACGGTAGTTTTAGTTGTAATACTCCTTAAACGAAATCTATCTGGAAATCTTGCAGACATACAAATTAGGCTCAGCAAGAATTGGTTGCCTGACTTAGTTTTAGGTAAGGAACCAACAAAGTCTACCATTATTCTGCCAAATGATTCGTCAAATGCAGGAATAGGTTGCTGATCATCCTTGGGTATCTTTTGTTTCGGCGTTTCTACCATTTGACAAGTTTGACTAGATCTACAGTACATAGAAGCATCACTTTCAATTTTCGACCAACAAAAATGATTCACGATCTTGTAATCAGGCTTATTAACCACTAAATGACCAGCCAAGGGAGTTTCATGGGCTAGACTAAGAATTTGCTACTGATATGACCTTGGAACTATAATTTGATCGTTAAATGACCACTCATCACCAACGGGTACCTCAGTTGGTCTCTATTGTCTCATAAGCACCCCATATTGCACAAAATGAAAGACGGGTACTTTTATGGTTTCAGGTTCGCTAATAGCCTTCTCATAGAAACATTAAAAATATCGGGTTCGGGATCCTGTTCGACAACAATGATTGTCATTTGTTACCCTGATTAGGATAGAGAAAATGAGTAGCAAAAAGAAGATCAATACCTCTTGGTTGACCAATTCCAGGAGCAATCGTGATCTCATTTAAAGACTGACCAATGAATGTGTTAGTTAAAGGAAGAATTTCCCGATCAACACTATTCGCAAGAGCTTTCTTTGTGATATAGCTCTAGTAACTGCATTAGCATGAATTTCAATATCAACAAGATCAATTACAGGTGCATTATCCACAACCTTATCTCTAGCTGGGTCATTGCCTACTTATAAATGAATACCAGCAATGGGTAAAGACGTCATTCTTCCGACTGTCACGGATCCTGAGACTAAGTCTAATGACAAATTTGCACAAAGAAGAGGTATATTAAAAAAGCCGCACTCCATTCTCTGAATAAGAACACTTTCATTAGACGAAGGATTATCAGAAAAGTCAAATTACCTGACAAAAATATCTCTGAGATTCTCCTGTGTCTCGTAATATTTTAATAGAATTGGACCTGGCAGAATCACCAATAATTGGCATTGATCTTTCGACAACCGTTCTATTGGCCTAAGTCGTTAGAGCGTCCGCCAGTGACGCTTAAAGTCGCTGGTTCTTGCCCAGGCCGAGTCATACCAAAGACTTTTAAGTTGATACGAACAGCTGCCTTGCCTTGCGCTCAGCATTAAGAGGTTAGTGTTATAACTGGTCGGCTTGGTGTCAGGATAATGTGACACTATATGACATACCAGTGCTAGACACCAGTTTAACTGCCACAACGCATACTCGCGTACACACACTAACATATGATCATTCGACATGAATGGTTTATAATTCTCCATGATTAAAATCAGACGGGTTTGTTTGAACCTTAAAATAAATTGCTTTTAATAACATGACGGTGATCTTAACCCCTTTAACATAAGAGCAATGGGTATAGCCCTGTCTTTTTCTGTTGCCTATTTTATCACCTGAAGCAGTCAGAAACAACTAGCCCTTTCTTCTTACAATAGGTGCGCGTAGGAAGAGATAGGGATTTCTGGCCAGTCTTAGTAGACATTTGATTCCTAAAAGCTGTGCCAGATTGAGATTTTGAACTTCTCTTATGATACTGAGATTTCTTTACTCTTACCCCCACCAAAAACTGTTCTGAAGAACATTTATTGATAAATGAAACGTTGTGAGTCAAAGAATAGTCATCAGCAGTCCTAGGTGCATTTTCCGAAGTTTCTACCTTTGCTCAGCTTGATTGGTTTTGATATCATTGATTACGGAATAACTGTTATACAAAAATACGATTAAATCGTACATATAGCTTGATCACGATTAATGTTGACATATTCAACACGAACTCGCACACGGTGTTTGTTCAGTATCACAGCAGTAGATCCGAGAAATTGTTTGCTAGAATCCACTTTAACAATCGTGGAACACGTACTGTTTGTTTAACAGCGGAACCACAGGTCTGAGAAATTCCTTGCCAGAATCCACTTATAAGAAACGTGGTTCACATGCATAAATATGTTCTAGTGCGTCTACGACTATTGCAAATTTGTTTAGGTCAGCGGCTTCGCTTCCCTATATCCGCAGGCCAAGTCGAAAATGGTTAACGCGTACTTGTAGGTGCGTAATTTACCTTGTCGAGAAGCAACAATTAGTTTGATGGATATCATTAGGTACATGAACATGAAACCAGCCATATGAAATCATTCTTGCCACTGGTAAATAGATTTGCCACATTGTTTGTTTCCTCAAAGATATTCGAGCAACCACATGAGTGACCTTGGCTGCACTTGTTAACTTTTCCACGGGGGCTTCACATCTCTAATACTGACGCGAACTATAGAATCTCTTCAATAATATCCGGCTTTTTTTGTCCATTATTTGTATGAAATATTATTTTGCTTTTAATTCGTGGACTTTTATCTACCTCCAAGTGGAGTCTGTTTTCCACCCTGTGCAATCTTAGCTTTTACACCGCCTTTGACGATCCATCTGGTGATTCGTTCCTCCATTGTTGGATTAATCGCATTCAAGTCATCGTTAAATATTTTATGATCAATTATTGGATAATTGGAAGTGATTAATACACACGAGTAGATAATATTGACTGCCGATAGGTACGGTGAATAAAGCATCATTGAACTGTTAAAGTGGAGACAACCTGCCATTTGTTTTGCAGACAAAAGAGAGTATTATCATGTTTACATTAACGACTTCACATTCTGTGATCTTGCATTACTTTATACGACAATTTAAAAGTAAGATTCTTTCCGTAAACTTAATCAGTTCTTTATCTTTATATATATACATGCAATAAACTGAGAACGAACAGTGCAAAACTAGTATCTAACTAGGTTGAGCGCTTTCGACTCATAATGAATCTTTTTCAAAGGCAAATGCAAAACATTGACAAGACAAACAAATAAAAGAGAAAAACCATTGTGTTTGCAAAACTTTACATGGAATTAAGCCTTTAATTGTATTTAAATTTATTATGCTTATTTATTTGAACTTGTTGAGGATCCTGGAAAATATGTTTATTGACCTAGAAATCGATGAGCCATAAAGACATCTGTTATTTAATTTAAATGTATGAAGCGCAAATTCTATCCGTGATATTTCATTGTTATAGTAGTAGTATTATGCTACTAGGCAAATTTAGAGAATTATATAAGAGAAAATGTGTCGTTTGCAAAAGATGTTTTTATTTGTGCATGGTTGTCTTTTTCTAGTTCTTAGTTTAAACCACTTGGTTTCAATGTTCTAAGGCAGCGTATCCAGTAAGATTCATTTTCTTTCCTGGCTTCAGAACTCCAGTTGGGGTGATGAACAATTACAATAAGTGTTATGTCGCTGAAAGTGTGGCCAGGGGAGAAGTGTTCTGTGACCGGGCTTCTGTACAGCTTCTTTGTCATCCAATTAGATCTATGAATAAATACATAAATAAAAAACAAAGAATAGACCCATAAAAAACAGCAAATGAGCACCCTCATCCCAATCTTTTCCGACATCAAAGCAATATCACCGAATAATGTTCTTAAAAGTTTGATGAAATCTTTCTAAAGCCCTATGACTTTCAGCGTGATAGGATGAAGATTTAAACTGTTGGAAAAGTTTGATGAAATCGTTCTAAAGCCCCATGACCTTCAGGGTGATAGGAGAAAGATTTAAACTGTTGGAAAAGTTTGATGAAATCTTTCTAAAGCCCCATGACCTTCAGGGTGATAGGAGGAAGATTTAAACTGTTGGAAAAGTTATTCATTCATAAATTGATTCAAAGTTCCAGACATAAAACTTGACTAATGATTAGATTGGATAGATTTGGGAAGGCAATTTAAAAAGGTCTTTATCAAGGATTTTACTGTAGTTTTAGTTGTAATACTCCTTAAACGAAATCTCTCTGGAAATCTTGCAGACATACAAATTAGGCTCTGCAGGAATTGTTTGACTTACGTAGTTTTGGGTAAGGAACCTACACAGTCTACCATTATTCTGCCAAATGATTCGTCAAATGCAGGAATAGGTTGCAGAAGACTCTTAGGTATCTTTTATTTCGGTGTTTCTACCATTTGACAAGTATGACAAGATCTACAGTACTCAGAAGCATCACTTTCAATTTTAGACCAACAAAAATGATTCACGATTTTGTAATTAGGCTTATTGATTGACCACTAAATGACCAGCCAAGGGAGTTTCATGAGCTAGACTAAGAATTTGCTACTGATATGACCTTGGAACTACAATTTGATAGTTAAATGACCACTTATCACCAACGGGTGCCTCAGCTGGTCTCTACTGTCTCATAAGCACCCCATATTGCACAAAATGAAAGACTTGTACTTGTATGGTTTCAGTTTCGCTAATAGCCCTCTCAAGGAAAAATAAAAAATATCAAGATCGGAATCCTGTTCGACAATGATGATTGTCATTTGTTACCCTGATTAGGATAGAGAAAATGAGCAGTAAAAAGAGGTTCAATACCTTTTGATTGACCAATTTCAGGAACAATCGTGTCTTCATCGAAATGTTGACCAATGAATGTGTTAGTTAAAGGAATAGTTTCTGATCAACACTATTCGCAAGAGCTTTCTTTGTGATATAGCTCTAGTAACTGCACAAGTATGATTTTCAATATCAACAGGATCAATTACAAGTGGATTATCCACAACCTTATCTCTAGCTTGGTCATTGTCTACTTATAAGTGAATACCCGCAATGGGTAAAGATGCTATTAATTCCGACTGTCGCAGATCCTGAGACTAAGTCTAATGACAAATTTGCACAAAGGAGAGGAACATTAGAAAAGCCGCACTCTACACCCTGAATAAGAACACTTTCATTAGAAGAAGGATTATCAGAAAAAAATTACCTGATAAAACTATCTGAGATTCTCCTGTGTCTCGTAATATTTTAATATTGATGGACCTGGCTGAATCACCAATAATTGACATTGATCTTTCGACGACTGCTCTATTGGCCTAAGTGGTTAGAGCGTCCGGCACTGACGTTTAAATTCGCTGGTTCTTCCCCCGGCCTAGTCATACCAAAGACTTTTAAGTTGGTACGAATAGCTGCCTCGCTTTGCCGTCAGCATTAAGAGGTTAATGTTATAAGTGGTCTGCTTGGTGTCAGGATAATATGACACTATGTGATATCCCAGTGCTAGACACCAGGATAACTGCCACAACGCAGACATCGTAGCGATATGACTAAAAAAATTGTTAAGGCTACGTTAAAATCCAAAACACACACACACACACACACACACACACACACGCACATACACACACACTTACACACACTAACATATGATCTTTCTACATGAATGGTTTATAATTCTCCATAATTAAGATCAAACTGGGGTTTGTTTGAACCTCAAAATGAATTGCTTTTAATAACATGACGGTGACCTTAACCCATTTAACATAAGAGCAATGGGTATAGCCCTGTCTTTTTCTGTTGCCTATTTTATCACCTGAAGCAGTGAGAAATAACTAGCCCTTTCTTCTTACAATATGTACGCATAGGAAGAGATAATGATTTATGGCCAGTCTTAGTAGAAATTTGATTCCTAAAAGTTGTGCCAGATTGAGATTTTCAACTTCTCTTATGATACTGAGATTTCTTTACTCTTACCCCCACCAAAAACTGTTCTGAAGAACATTTATTGATAAATGAAACGTTGTGAGTCAAAGAATAGTCATCAGCAGTCCGAGGTGCATTTTCTGAAGTTTCTACCTTTTGCTCAGCTTGATAGGTCTTGATATCACTGATTACAGAATAACTGTTATACAAAAACACGATTAAATCGTACATATAGCTTGATCACGATTAATGTTGACATATTCAACACGAACTCACACACGGTGTTTGTTCAATATCACAGCAGTAGATCCGAGAAATTGTTTGCTAGAATCCACTTGAACAATCTTGGAACACGTACTAGTACACTATGTTTGTTTACTAACGGAACCACAGATCCGAGAAATTCCTTGCCAGAATCCATTTGTAAGAAACGTGGTCAGCGTGCATAAATATGCTCTAGTGCATCTACGACTATTGTAGTTTTTTTTCCATATATCTGCAGGCCAAGTCGAAAATGGTTAACGCGTACTTGTAGGTGCGCAATTTACCTTGTCGAGAAGCAACAATTAGTCTGATGGATATTATTAGGTACATGAACATGAAACCACCCACATGAAATCTTTCTTGCCACTGGTAAATAGATTTGCCACATTGTTTGTTTCCACAGACATATTCGAGCAAGCACATGAGTGACCTTGGCTGCACTTGGTAGTTTTTCCACGGGGGCTTCACATCTCTAATACTCACGCGAACTATAGAACCTCTTCAATAATATCCGGCTTTTTTGTCCATTATTTGTATGAAATATCATTTTGTTTTTAATTCGTGGACTTTTATCTGCCTCTAAGTGGAGTCTGTCCACCACCCTGTGCAATCTTAGCTTATACACCGCCTTTGACGATCCATCTGGTGATTCGTTCCTCCATTGTTGGATTAATTGCATTTAAATCATCGATAAGATCCACCTCGGCATGTTTACGTGCACGATGTTTGCAAGGTCATGTCGGTAACATGCAAGAACAACGCTGTTAATAGGTGATATACCTGTCTTTGATTGTTAGAATCGAGCCGTATATCCAGTCGTGTACCAGGCCAACATTAATTGTATCCATGATGGTGCTTGTCACCGTCATATTAATACATGGTTTGCCCTGTAGCTTTGCTAATGCAGTCGCGATATCACCGTCCAACTGAATAGACTACGTGATAAAAATGCAATCAAAGACACGTGAAAAATACATGGAATGGGTGGTGACCTTAAATGGTATGGAAGGAGTTTACTGAAAGAAGCAATCTTGTGGTACTCGGTGGAATCATTTTATGCAAACGTTTAATGCACTTACAGACAGAATAACATAGAAGATGAAGTGTTAAGGAGAGAGGTTTTATAACTGCAATCAGTGATGCTACCACCGCAAACATACCAACTGTCTACTGACTCGACCTTGACTGTGAATATGTAGCGGAGAAAACGGAAACCGTGCAGATGAGGAAGAACATGAAAGAAAATAAATTAACAGATAGTTAAGAAAACAGTCTGTACCTCAGTTTCACGCAGAGAAAGAAGACAGTCTGAATGTCTAGAAGGCCAATTAAATATATGGCAACAGCTACATATGTTCAAAGAAGACTCTGAACGCCTTGGCCAGCCGGCAGCTGTACAACCAAATTGGGAAAAGGTCGATCCAAACCTGAGCCAAAGCAACAGTAAAACAGACGTGTAGAACAATTAAGTGAAGAGTTATTTAAAATAATTGCACAAAAACACAACCAAGACGAAGACCTGCACCCGCACAGGAAAAAGGCTTAGCTCTGCCTCCAATACGAGAAATATGTTTACTCACAGCAGAAGATTTCCATATCTCTCCAAGTTTATTTGCCGAAAACGAAACAATGGAAAAACCTGAAAAGTGGTTAGATCAGGAATCTAGTCAAACATTATCTAACCAGGAACCTATTCAAAAATTATCACAATGGAGGAACTCACCATATGAGTAAACGAAATAATAAAAGGGTACAACAACAATCAAAACAAGGAGAATGTCTTGGTGGACTATGAGACCCTAACGACCTCTCCGATTGATTGCTTTTCAATGGCTGTTCACCAATGACATCATGGACAGAGAGAAATATCAAGCGTTGTTGAATGGTTTTGTTGAAGATATTCATGATGTACTCACGGATGATGATTTCTGAAACTATTGAGACAGTGCAACATTTCAAATGATTTAGGCTTATTGCATCTGGGATATTTTGTCGCACCTGATAGTGTGAGAATTGCTTTCACCACCTATAGTAATTGAATTTGTAACACTGTTAAAGGAGCAGATCTGAAACGGCAAGAGTAGTTGTTCAGGGTTATATTCTTTTTTGGGGTTTTCGCCAACCGTTGAACCAGGTGATTTGATATTGATCACGCCCGTGTGTATATTCCATGTCACAATAATCGGCTGACAAATATTCCTGTTTCCATTGTGGACGGAGACGGTGGAACACCGACGATACAACTGTACTTTAGAGGTCGACGTGAAAGATAATAACGACAGTCATACGTAGACGTGCGAAACCCGTTCACGTTGATAACACGAAAAAAACTATTTATGGCCTTAGTGATGGTGTTCGTGGATTATTTGCGAGTGTACCAATGCGCCCTGAGCTTAATCAACGTATGCTGAACCAATCTTTTAAGCAAGTAGCAATTCGAGTCATGGATAACATCAAAAGTGCTTCGGTGAATCGCAGGCGGCTCAATCTCTTTGTCATCCATTACGGCTTTTAGAGACACAAGGACCACCAAAACCAGTCACGTACTATCAACAGAAACAATACTAACTGCGGATAGTAAAGTCATTAATGAAGATGCTCAAGAACGATTATAAGATTTCGCGAATGCTAATCTGGCAATGGGGAGTGAATTTAGACGTGATGTGGTATTAAAGAAAATCATCAATGTCTAGTTTCAACATAACTCAGTTGAGAAGATCTGAATGTCCTAGTGGATCGAATCAAGAGAGATTTCCAGTATTACTCGTATCCGGCCCGGGACCCAAGTCAGTTAAAATAGAACCGAAAGTGCATATTACTACAATAATTTTACTTCCAAACGAGGAATTCATTTTGAAGTTACAGGGAAACTTGTACCGATTGACGAATCCCATTATCCTGCCAACGCTTCAGTTGAAATAGTTAACAACCGATTCACGGCGTTGTTCAACAGTGCAGATCGCATCTTTTGTCGTATATGGAACGGCATCTAAACATTTACACTGGTGTGCAGATTTTCCAAAATGACTTCGTGATACTGTGCTCGATTTGTAACTTTTCATTGGAACACTTGGAGTTGTTTAGACATCTGTCGTTGACATGGATTTTCATACATGTGTTGGTACCTCTGCTGTGATTCTTTCTGACAAGACACTGTTGATGGAGGGAACTGGTGCGGAATGAGATTCATCGGTACACGTGTAGAAAGTTCACAGAATTCGCAATTAAACATGTTACTGAGAATCAACTTGCAAAAATCAGAAACGCAATCAAAAACAATTGTTGGGTCACACTGAAACTTTATCCGCCAAAAGGACACAATATAGGATTAACAAATCAATAGCGTGTCAGCACAACGAAGCGTAGTAACTTTATGGAATTACATGAATATCAATCAAAGAAGGAGAGAAAAATATCCCTTATTAACCTTATGGTCTACTTATTGTCCGTTCTTATGATGTAAATGGCTTTAATACTCCTAAAGGTGCGTGCGTCTGCATCATATTTGTTTATCATAACGGGAACTTAAAGTGGGTGGGGTAGAATGGTAATGTTGATGAATAATCAATGACATGTTGATCCCAGTTTTGTGCCGCCAATATCACGTACCGACTTATCTTATACTGTTGAAGATATTTTCACATATACAGTAACAAAATCATTGATCACCGTTGTTGAAATTCGGTTCCAAGCATTCCGTTCTAACAGTTTTTGGTGTTTGTGTTTATGATTAGTTTTCATCATTGTATATAAGTAATAGAATCTTACCGAGGTGCTGAGGCTGCATAATTTATCGATGGAGTGTTAGATAACCTAAAAATGGTTCTCAACACCGATCGTGACTGCGTTGGACTTGTCAATGAATATCTGTATTCAAACAGCGTTTCCGAACCCTCCGATACACTGACATATAATTTTGTATAGGGTCAAGCGCAGATTCATAGCTGTAACAACACTGATATATCACTACGAACTCTAGGTCATCCCGGAATTGTCCCACGTGCTGTTACAATGGCGAAATGGCATTCACAGATGTGTCCACCTCTGTTAAGTTTACCAACTAATATTTTAAATCAACACTGACGGAATTGGGAAGAGAAATACCCCGACTGTTATTCAACAAGGACGCATTTGCTCTGATAAGAGTTATCGGAGAAAGACAATCTGTTGATGCAAAAAGTTTTACTCTGAGACAAGTGCGTGCACATGCGAAAACCGGTGACAAGAGCTACATGTACCATGTTGACGACTTTACAATGCATCCCATCTTGAATTACAGAACAGTGGCAGATGCAAAAGTAAGTTTTTACTTACCATTAACTCGATTCAACTTTAGGAATCCTGTTCCATGCAAGAGTTAGACAATGTCTTCTTCACTGCACATACTTTGTATACATGCGACTCTATTTTCAAAATAGGTAAACTATGCGGCACGCACGTCAACGACGAAATATGATTGGCTCAAAAGGTTTTACGTATTAACACATTAGCTCAGACTTGTCTCAGAGTTAAAATTCGCGAGAATCGCACGTTTCGGAACCCTTAACTTCAGTTTGGTACAACGCAGAAAAGTAAATGATGGCATGATGGATAGAAAAATATCTTAGGAGTAAAACAAGCCATATGGTAGGGACGTCTGCTTTTAGAGACGGAAATAGCTGAAGGAAATCGAGGGTCATGGGTGGAATGAAGTATTTGGAAGTTTCGTACCTTCTCTTTTATATATTATGATAGAGAGGGTCCTATGTCAGAACGGGTCATGGGGGTAATCTAAGGTATTTTTGCCATTCTGTATGAATTGTTTCTTTAGATTATTGTTTTCTTTCTCCATTTTAAGCTCGTGTCGAGCACCTGTGGTGCAAAAGCAAGGTTACTGTCAGAGTGAGGGTCAAAGATCAAATAGTGTCCGGGGCATAACCCTTTAACCGTTTGACGTCGTAAGCAGACGGGCATATACTTAACGCCATTTCAAAGCAAAGATAGGGTTCACATATCAACTAGAATAACTTGTGGAGAAAGAACCCGGGAAAACCCAGTTTAATGGATATAACACTGAGACTTTACTAATGATATACTTAAAATGCCTTAATTAATACTTACAGAAGAGGGGGAATTTAGTAAATCGTCCTCCTCACATAGCCGATATGAATTGATGAAAATAAATCGTTCAGTAATGGAGATGAAGTTGCCCTATAGGCCCTTTGTAATGATCTCGTATGTTAAGAATGACCTCATCATCAGCCATAGCTATGGCATGCTGGCAGATTGACCGTTGAGTTCATATGGTGTTTGGAAGTTGAAATAAATTCATTAAATCTCAAGATACTGTTACAAAAATACATTCATTACTGAAAGCAAATCAGGCTTTCTGTTAGTATCTATATTTGTAATATATAAGTTGATTTTGCTTCGGTGTGACTTGTTCAAAATGGTCAGTTTCCATGATTTCATATAGGAAACGCTGCCAGGATGCCCATCGTCTTGGTAAAATCGGCAGAATAACGTCTACAAGTGACTCTATCTGGAAGCATCAGTTATTCCTGTCAAAAAATAAAATGCTGCCAGAACTTGACTTGGTGGAGACAAAAATTGGAGCATGGTAAGTTAAACGTCACTGGCTACCTATATTATACAAACGTGTGATATTATTAGAGTCCTTTAAAAAACGCATTTGTTATGTATGCACACCATATAAATGTTTAATTTATACAAATCTAGCCACCAAACTGAAGTTGATGCTACCATCCCAGGTGTAGAGAGGCGCATTTCTGATGTGAAATCATGGATGACATGTAACAAGCTGCAGATGAATGATGATAAAACTGAGGCCATTCTGATCACAAAACAAAGACTTTCTCATTCACATCCTTTACCTCAAACAATAAATATCAGCAACACCAACATTAAATTCACACAATCAGTACGAAACCTAGGTGTTACTCTGGACAGTACTCTCACATTCACCAACATGTCATGAACATATGCGAGGCTGCATATCTTGAGCTGAGACGCATCAGCTCCATTCGCCAATACCTTTCAGTTGATGCCACTAAAACACTTGTGTGTTTATTAGTACTTTCAAGACTGGACTATCGTAACTCAGTTCTGTCTGGTTCATCTCAATATCTACTCCAGAAACTTCAAACAGTTCAAAACACAGCTGTTCGGATCATACTTAGAGAACCACGATCAGAGCACACCTCCCCGCTGCTCTCTACCCTACACTGGGTATATATTCGATCCAGAATTAAACACAAAATGTGTTCTCTGTGGTAAGTTTCAATGTTGGACTCTAGTCTAACATACCTATCCGACCTCACCCATGTGTACACACCAGCAAGATACTTACGCTCCTCTTTTGACAGTCGTATACTCATTATTCCCACTATGAAAACAAAGTCATATGGACAACGTTCTTTTGCATACCAGGGCCCAGCAACGTGGAATGAATTGGCCACTAAACTTAGACACAAAGACACAGTGATCACACTCAAGAGTGCTTTGAAAACTCACTTATTTCGACTGCAAGAACAAACTTAAAGACCTAATAATGTTTCCTACCTCAAATATTCTCAGCATGATTTTTATGTTTTCTAATTTCATGGTGTTTGTTTTTGTAATCATATCATTATATATTTTTTTCTTATAGGAGTTGTCTAATGTTGTAAAGCGCTTAGAGCTTCTAAAGATTAGGCGCTATACAAAGTCCTCATTATTATTATTATTAATAATTAGACTTAAAAATCTGCTGTTTTAAATGAAACAAATATTTGCAATCTTCGTAAACAATCGGTAGTTTCCGCGCGCCAAAAACGGATGTGACGTACATTTGTCCCTTTTATTGAACCTAGCCATTCAAGTGTTTAATTTCACCACATAGATGTCTATATGATATACCTTACGATCGTGCTTTGTACAGCAAATATGGTGCACTGTGTTGCATATGAATGTAATCAAGAGTGATGATGGGTCAAAAGGGTTCTTTCGTTTTCCGAAAGGCCGTGTTTACCAGAGAATAAAATGTATTGAAGCTGTGGGATCGAATAAGGTGAGCGATGGGAAAATTGTACCATTTATGCCGGATTATAGTCAGTTTGGCCCAAATACAATTCGTCCCAACTTGAAAGACAGTTCGCTTAACAATAGTTTGATCAAATTCTTTTTTCTGCAAACCACAAGGAGATACTATGTAATTGTTATGTATATTTTATTTGCTTGTATGTGATTCAATATATATTTATTTCAATTTAATTCTTTGTCAGTTTTAAATTTTTTATTTTTCATTACATGATATTGAAATGGAAATTTATTCACCACAGATGATACTTTTTTTCAGGAAAGAGCTTGACCGTGACTGTTTATAATCACCAAGTGTTGATCTTAATCCTGATCCAAATTAGTAGCAACCATCGTAAACAAGTTCTATATTTGTTTTAAAATGATTGGCTGTTGTCAAGGTCATAATGGGGCTTTGGATTTAAGATGTAAACAACTTTTTTTATTTTTAGTTTCTTAGGGAAAATGATTCGTTTTCGTCAAGGTCACACTGGGTGGACGTGATATTTGACATGCTATTTGGCTTCTAGAGCCTTCCAGAAGATGATCACGTGACCCTTGTTTACGTTTGCAAGCCGATATAACCCATGTTTTGGAGAAATAATTTCAGTAGAAGCTGGGCTCTTGAAGTGTTAGTTGTATATTGTGCTGTATGGAGTTATTTCAAATTACTTGATTTGGAGTTATTTCAAACTATTTGGATTCCAAAAGATCAATTCTGTTATTTTTCTGGAAAATAGTTGTGCTCGTTTAATATTGTAGAACAACAACAGTTTTCTATAAAAAAAAATTATTCAGCTATCAGACACCGGAGTGATAATTCTTGATTATAGAAGGAACTGTAGACAGCAACACTAAGATTGCAGCATACGTCATCGTCTTCCATCTTGGATTCTTCGTCGGGATTCGAACGTGAAATCGAAGGACATTTTGTTATTAGGACTACTAAAAAAAATTATTTTTGAATAATTCTGGATGATTTGGATCTGATTCTATAAAACCGTAAATTCATATTTTTCGTCTTCATTTTTACAGAATTTTTCCGGATAGATAAATATTGCATTTTTCTAAGTTTCTTGTTTTCACTCTTTCTTATGTTACTGTTTATTCGAACCTAAACAAGTGACGTAAGATAACGTATATATATATATATATCTTCTTTAAAAGAAAATAATTGTACTTAGTAAGGTACATATATATGAGACAAAATAGAAACTAACATATCTTGCTCATCCTAATTAAACAATCTGCATATGTTTGTTGCTAAATAATACTTGCATTTGCACAACGAACTACCCAATTTAAATTTTTGTCTGATATTATCAATATTGATTTATAAAACAATAATACATAGATAATATTCTGCAGAATACGTATACATTTTTTAAGAGTAGTGTACATGAGATATTATAACATATATTTAATTTTAGTCTTCAGGTGTAACACCGCTGCATATAATACACACTCGATTACAAATGAGAGAGAGAGAGAGAGAGAAAGAGAATAATGCTAAGCATTTCGTCAGTGTTCATTTGCTGCAATATGAAGCTCTTCCCAGTTAATTTTATCGTGTTTATTTTTCAAGTTGATGTCTTAGTGTCTGTGCGCGTAAACTGAAAGCTTGTCATTACCAGTCAATATCGTCAATCAAACTTGTTCCATTATTCCATACAAATAAGAAAGGAAGTAATTAAGTGTTGAATGTGTCCCTAACCTTGCATTTTTATCCTTTATATCATTATCCGAAATTTATTATTATTATTATTATTATATATATATATATATATATATATATATATATATATATATATATATATATATATATATATATATATATATATATATATATATATATATATATACACGAACTCCGTATGTGGTTGCGGATGCCGGCTGGCTTTCGCATCCTCACTGTAGCGTGTATAGCTTATGTCAGATAACAAAACCGCAAAAGATACGAGAATATTACCCGATTGCTTGAAGGCATCTGCCTTTCACACATGATAATTTATAAGGTGCAAAATAACCAAGATTGTATTATATCGAGGTTAACTATACGACGGTATCTCTCAAATGAAAATCATTATTTTAAAATACATTCACTGTGAGTGCAAATGATAATTTGTATCGAGCATGGGTTACAAAAGTATTATTGAAGCAATTTATTGCTGTGTATCCTGTTCACCCTGCAACATCAAATATGCTTACCTATGGCAAACAAATATAATCCCGGGTGTTGAATAAACACAACTGGCAGCGAGTAATAAACTCCTTGCTTAAATTTACCGACTATGTGTTAGTTACAAAGGTTACTATATTACAAAACAAGCCAAACCCAAAAACTAACTTTGGATTCTTTTAAGTGTGCAATTTTTTTCTGAAGTGGGCTAAGATAAGGAAGCCAACTTTGGCTCGTTTGTATTCTTTTAGAAGTGCCGTTTTTTTTTTGTTTGTTTTTTTTTTTTAAAAAGTCGGCCGACATAGAAGCCAGCATTGGTTCCTTTTTACCTGTGTTAGGTCTGATGGAAATTTTGAAAATAAATTGAAACGATGTAACAGTTTTGAAACCGACACAATCTAGTGCGTTGTGCACGCACATCGATATATAGCTGATCAGTAACTTAGTTTTCAAGAGTTTCATCTAAATGTTCCCTATCCATAGTTATGGTGTTTTATTTTTCGACAACAAGAAGCATTTACTTCGTCCTGGGGGGTTAATGTGCGCCATTTCTGGTTGGCGTCCTCTCTAGGTGGGAAATAGTAATTAAGAGGAAATAACAGCGTTGTATGTTGCTATTTCAAGTAATTGAATTATTATTTCTTCTTTGCACTTTATAATTTTTAAATTCTTTTTGTGCAATTATAACTACTTGAATCATGTCATGCAAATCTGATGTAAAAATGAAAAATATTGGAATATGGCCGGTGACCTTTAAGTACGATAACCTCAAATTCATAGAAACTTCACAAATTTTAAACGTCCATGAAACACAATACCGTTTAATTATTAAGTGATGAAAACGTTCAGTACCGCGATATTACAGCGCTCCTGCTTCATAACCTAGATTCGTTCTGTGCCAGGGCTAGGGGACCATAAACCATTCGTTGCTGTTTAGTTTTCTCGTGGTTTCAGTAATTTCTTTTATTATTATTAAATTTACAGTTTGCTCATTAAATTGACGATATGTCAACAAATCCAGCAGTCCAAACGGACTGACTATTAATTCAGATTCTTTGGCCTCCATCCCGCGGAGCTTTGGCCTCCGTGTGGTGATTTCAAGAAGCACACGATACAGGGGAGTACAACCATACAAGTATTTTCTTTGTGGTAAAAAGCCTGGGCTATTTGCACGGCCGCCGTGTACAATAGCTTCGAAAGACTATTCGCATGGCCCCTATGCAGAGGCGTGAAGATTTGTAAAAAATATTGATAAAACTAGTGCAAATTTATCATAATGTTCTGTTTCTTGATCATGGTGCACCCTAGGGTTATCTTCCCAGGTGTACGTGGAAGGGGGGGGGGGGGCACAAAGATTTGTCAGTGCTTAGGGCACCAGTGAGCCTTAATCCGCCCCTGCCCCTATGTACCTCATCTAGAACACACCGTTGTGTGTAATTTACGTAAAGCTGTTTATGAGGCTATTACGTACTTGATCTGCGAAATATAATCACATCAGCACTTGTTTCAATAGTTGTCAGTCACTTTAGTTAAAACTTGTTCTGAGTTGTTTTGTGTACATATTCGCACATACTATCTGAGTAGCAGAGTTCTTTCAAAATGAAAGCATACACTTAAAAATGTGTACATTCACATCGTAAATGCGAGTAACGTACTTATTACATAATTTAAAATAATGCATACGTTTAAAAATAAATGCCGTAGGTGGGTTTCGATCATGGGTCTTGTGCGTGACAGGTAGACGTATTTCCAGGAGACCAGAGTAATTACTGCATTGGATGACATTTCTATTCTAATCCAATCTAAGACAGACACTGATCTCAGAGCGAATACTGTTATAGCTAACGGTGCGAAAGTTAGTACGCGGCCGTCATACGAAATATATATTATTACTAAACAATTTCTTTTTTATGTTTGTAGACCACAAAAAAAGAAGAAAAAAAAAAAGAAAAAAATAGGTCACCAATCCTGTAAGGGCCATTGATGGGTATGAGTTAACTTTAGCTGAGTTCACATAATATGCAATATTTTTACTCGTCTCTAATGAGTTGATCGGTTGCACGGCGAAGAGTCTTTCCAAAATTTAGCCCACGGCCGCCGTGCGAATAGACACTTCCGTGATAAAATGTTAAGTCAGAGTGTTAAGTCAGGATCAACATGAAGTCTACGGGAGAAAAACCATTCAAATGCGAATTTTGTGATAAAATGTTCAGTAATGGTGCTGGATTAAAAAGGCATACGAGGATACACACTGGAGAAAAACCATTCAAATGTAAAGTTTGTGATAAACTGTTTAGTAATTATTCTCATTTAAAGAGCCACATGAGGATGCACACGGGAGAAAAACCATTCAAATGTGAAGTTTGTGATAAAATGTTCTCTCACAACAGTAATTTGAAAACGCACATGATCATTCATACTGGAGAAAAACCATTCAAATGTGAAGTTTGTAATAAAATGTTTAATCAGCATTGTTCTTTACAGAGGCACACGAGAATACATACCGGAGAAAAATCTGTCAAATGTGAAGTTTGCAATAAACTGTTTAGTCGAAATGTTCATTTAAAATATCACATGAGTATGCATACTGGAGAAAAAGCATTCAGATGTTTAATTTGTGAAAAAAAGTTCAGTGGGAATGTTCATTTAAATAACCACATGAGAACGCATACTGGAGAAATATCCTTCAAATGTGAAGTTTGTGATAAACTCTTCAGTACTAATAGTGATTTGAAACGGCATACCAGAAAACACACTGGAGAAAAACCATACAAATGTGATGTCTGTGACAAAATGTTTAGTCAGTACTGGGGTCTACGGCAGCACATGATGATACACACTGGAGAAAAACCCTTCAAATGTAAAGTTTGTGATAAAATGTTCATCAATAGTGGTGATTTGAAAACCCACATGAGAATTCATACTGGAGAGAAACCATTCAAATGTCAAGTTTGTAATAAACTGTTTAGTAAGAATTTTAATTTAAAGAGGCACATGAGAAGTCACACGGGAGATAAACCATTCAAATGTGAAGTTTGTAATAAAATGTTCAGCCAGAGCAGCGAATTGAAGACCCACTTGAGGCAGCATACTGAATAAAAACCCCATTAAAATATGGGTATTGTAATAAAATATTTAGTCATGGAGGCAGTTTGAAAAAGCAAATTAAGATACACATTGGAATTAAACCATTCAAATGTAAGTAGACAATACAATGTTTTGCTTGGGTGGTGCCTTGGATAGCCACATGACAGTACATACCAGAGGTGAGCCATTCAAGTGTCAAGATTCTGATAAATGTTCGATCAGGATGGTACTTTGAAAAACGCATAAAGATGTATAGTATGGAATGACTTGGGTATGGAAGGAATGAATTGCTTCACCTTGAATAGCCACATACCTGGTACATGTACTAGAGATCAAGTGTTAAGTTTGTGGCAAATGTTAAATCAGGATGGTAATTTGAAAATGTACGTGAAGACTGGCTTACACACTGAAGAAAACCATTTTAATGTTGTGCAGTGTCTAGACCAAGGGATGAACTTTTGAAGCAGTGAAAATCCATATTGGAGGAAAACCAATTTAATTGTGAAGTTTGTGGTCAATTTAAGTGTGATATATATTTAATTTATATTAATACATAAGTAAAATATTCTGTATATGTATGGCTTTAATATTAGGATTATTATTAATAGAGTTAAACATGTTTATTTGGGTCTGGGTGTAAGTTATTGGGATTCCCCAGGTGTACCTGACATTGTTCATGTTTTTTATTATAATTGTAGTAACTGACCTTTAGTGATCCATAATGGAGAGCGCTTTAGACCACTCGGCCACTCAGGGCCCTTCTGCTTTGTCTAATGTGTTTGTTATAAAAACCAACATCAACAGATACATAACAAAAAGCAAATTAAAATCTCTCCAACCAACTTGGATACCACCATGCAAAACATGTCATCAACTAGCCACACAGGTTCACCATATCCCGGAACTCCTTAACTGATTGGCCCTTCGTCACGGAACAATCGACTACTACAGAAGAAATGGTATTTCCATCCATCGATTATCACGCTGATCTTTCCCCGATGAGATCGACCGTTGGTGGGCCTTTTTGCGACAATAAGGAATGCAAGACTCCATTTTTTGTCTCTCCAGTACCAGACCCAACAGTTTTGGGAATGGACTCCCTATCGTTGGATTGGATAAACCATTCTGAACTCGTACAGCTACCTCGAAGCCATCTGATTCCAAGTGATACATAAAGCAAGAAAATCAGCTTGTTGCCTCACACCCATCACACCACTCCGATGGGAGAAGTCGTGGATCAGTGACCTCATCAATCCTGGATCAGAACTCCACGGTTGATTCGAATCTTATCTACTCAAACAACTACGATGACAGTTGTTTCGTCCCTGCCCGGAGCTCCTGAACCTGAATCTGGATCATATCAAAAAGGCCCACAGGCTTAAATATTTCTCAGAACCAGTCGTGGAAAGACGTCTAAAATGTATGAAGTCAAATGGCACATTTTCACCCAGTGGTGCACAAACGAAAATATTTTACTTCTCCAGTCATCGATACCGCAGATAGCTAATTTCCTCCTCTAGCTCTTAGAAGAGAGAAAATTAGCTCCGAGTACGATCAAAGGATACCTTTCCACGATAGCTGACACCTTTCATCATCATGGGCATGAATATATCGGACAAAAGATTGACTAATCCAATCTACTTGCAACTTTGAGTATACACGGCCTGAAACGTTAGCCCTCTACCCTAAGTAGAACCTATCTTGGATATTAACCTGGCTGAACAAGACTCCTTTTGAACCAGTTGCACAGGCATCTCTGGCGCACCTTTCTTACAAGACCTGCTCCCTCATGGCCTTAGCAACGGCAGGCATAATTAATGAATTACATGCCCTGTCTGCAGACCCTAATTACCTGCAATTCCGACAAGATGGGTCAGTCATTCTCATGACGGCATTCCCTTTGCCAAGAACCGTCTCCCTTCCACGGGTAACCGGAAATCTGTCATCAAACCCTTTTCTCACCTGGACACATCAACTGGAGGCCATTTACAAGACCCCGTCATATCTTTGAAGTGGTACCTTAATCGAACGGAGCTGGTTCTTCGACGGAGATCACATGTTTTCTACCTCTTAAATCAGGACAAAACGATATATCAACTCAGGCTATCTCATTCTGGATTAAGTTCGGTATTCTCTCAGCGTACTGGGAAATAATCCCACTCAAATTAACGTTTTCCGCATCTCAGCTTGTGAGGTTAGGGCAGTTGCGACCAGCCTTACATTTGATTGGAACTATTCTCTAACCGACATCACTCGTGCTGTGGGACGGACACCGGAGTCCACATTCTCTAACTTTTGTCTCCGAGATTTTTCATCCCAAAGGTTCCATTTTGATCTGGTAGGACATATATCATCAGTTCAACATTACTTTTCCAAGTCGATCGAATTTTCTTAAGACTCGGCTTTACGATTTCCTCTGAATTTCCGGGATACCTTTTCCCTTTTGAAGCCGCGCCCCAACATATTGAGTCCCCTCCAGTGGGGCTACCTAGAAGCTGTCTCTCATACCTTAGGGGATCGGAGATTTTATCTCCGGGTTAAGGGGATGTAACTCCTTCCACCTATTACTTAGCCTTCTAAGGTAGTATGATTAGTTAATTTATTTGAAGAAGAAAACAAAACTTTCAATGTAAAATGCGTTTCTTCGAAACTACTTACCCATTCTTAATACATATAAATATCCCAGCCTCTCGGCAGTTACATCCCCAGTGAGCATGCCTTCCGCTCCAGTAATGACTAACATATCCTTTCACGTTGCCGCCAAGTTTTAATGTAAAGAGAGAACATTCTGCCCGACCAACAAATAGGTTGGCAGACAACTGTTAGCTCCCTTGAGCTGAAAGAAGTATCTGGGATGGCTAGATTTGCAATGTAGTGATAATTTTCCTTAGGTATTATGATTGGGTAAGTATTTTCGGATAAAAAATAAAAAACTTATTATACTAGGAAAAATTGTTTTCTTTCACATATTCATGCCTAAAGTTTATTCTCCTGTAAATAGATCCATATATATTTCTATAACTTGTAAATTATTTTTATTGAAATATATTAGTTCAATAAATATACTGCAATTCCACTGTTGGATTATGGGAATGTATTGATTACATTAATATCCCTTATTAACCTTATGGTCTACTTATTGTCCGTTCTCTTGATGTAAATGGCTTTAATAGTCCTAAAGGTGCATGCGTCTGCATCATATTTGTTTATCATAACGGGAACTTAAAGTGGGTGGGGTAGAATGGTAATGTTGATGAATAATCAGAGACATGCTGATCCCAGTTTTGTGCCACCAATATCACGTACCGACTTATCTTGTACTGTTGCAGATATTTTCACATATACAGTAACAAAATCATTGATTCTTAACTGTTTTTGGTGTTTGTGTTTATGATTAGTTTTCATCATTGTATATAAGTAATAGAATCTTACCGAGGTGCTGAGGCTGCATAATTTATCGATGGAGTGTTAGATGACCTGAAAATGGTTCTCAACACAGATCGTGACTGCGTTGGACTTGTCAATGAATATCTGCATTCAATCGGCGTTTCCGAACCCTCCGATACACTGACATAATTTTGTATAGGGTCAAGCGCAAATTCATAGCTGTAACCACACTGATATATCACTACTAACTCTAGGTCGTCCCGGAATTGTCCCACGTGATGTTACAATGGCGAAATGACATTCACAGATGTGTGCACCCCTCTTAAGTTTACCAAACAATATTTTAAATCAACACTGGCGGAATTAAGAAGAGAAATACCCGGACTGTTATTCAACAAGGACGCACTTGCTCTGATAACAGTTATCGGAGAAAGACAACTTATTCATGCAAAAAGTTTTACTCTGAGACAAGTTCGTGCACATGCGAAAACCTGAGACAAGAGCTACATGTACCATGTTGGCGACTCTACAATGCGTCCCATCTTGAATTACAGAACAGTGGTAGATGCAAAAGTAAGTTTTTATTTACCATTAACTCGATTCAACTTTAGTAATCCTGTTCCATTCAAGAATTAGACAATGTCTTCTTCGCTGCACATACTTTGTATACATGCGACTCTATTTTCAAAATAGGCAAACTATGCGGCACACACGTCATTGCCGAAATATGATTGGCTCAAAAGGTTATACGTATTAACACATTAGCTCAGACTTGTCTCAGAGTTAAAATTCGCGAAAATCACACGATTCGGATCCCTTAAGTTCAGTTTGGTACAACGCAGAAAAGTCAATTATGGCTTAATGAATAGAAAAATAGCTTAAGAGTAAAACAGGCCACCTGGTATGGACGTCTGCTTTTAAAGACGGAAATAGCTGAAGGAAATCGAGGGTCATGGTTGGAAGTTCCGTACCTTCTCTCATATATTATGATAGTGAGGGTCCTATGTCAGAACGGGTCATGGGGGTAACCTAAGGTGTTTTTGTCATTCTGTATGAATTTTTTCTTTAGATTATTGTTTTCTTTCTCAAAATCAAGCTCGTGTCGAACACATGTGGTGCAAAAGCAAGGTTACTGTCAGAGTGAGGGTCAAAGATCAAATAGTGTCCGGGGCATAAGTCTTTAACCGGTTGACGTCGTAATCAGACGGGCTAATGCTTAATGCCATTTCAAAGGAGAGATAGGGCTCACATATCAACTAGAATAACTTGTGGAGAAAGAACTCGGGAAAACCCAGTTTAATGGATATAACACTGAGACTTTACTCATGACATACTTAAAATGCCTTAATTAATACTTACAGAAGAGGGGGAATTTAGTAAATCGTCCTCCTCACATAGCCGATATGAATTTATGAAAATAAACCGTTCAGTAATGGACATAAAGTTGCCCTATAGGCCCTTTGTAATGAATGACTTCATCATCAGCCATAGTTGTGGTGTGCTGGCAGATTGACCGTTGAGTCTATATGGTGTTTGGAAGTTGAAATAAATTCATTAAATCTCAAGATACTGTTACAAAAATACATTCATTACAGAACACAAATCAGGTATTTTATTAGTATCTATATTTGTAATATATCAGTTGATTTTGTTTCAGTGTGCCTTGTTCAAAATGGTCAATTTCCGTGATTTCATATAGGAGACGCTGCCAGGTTGCCCATCGTCTAGGCAAAATCGGCAGAATATCGTCTACAAGTGACTCTATCTGGAAGCATCAGTTATTTATGTCAAAAAATAAAATGCTGCCAGAACTTGACTTGGTGGAGACAAAAATTGGAGCATGGTAAGTTAAACGTCACTGGCTACCTATATTATACAAACGTGTGATATTATTAGAGTCCTTTAAAAAACGCATCTGTTATTTATGCACACCATATAAATGTTTAATTTATACAAATCTAGCCACCCAACTGAAGTTGATGCTACTATCCCAGGTGTAGAGAGGCGCATTTCTGATGTGAAATCATGGATGACATGTAACAATCTGCAGATGAATGATGATAAAACTGAGGCCATTCCGATCACAACACAAAGACTTTCTCATTCACATCCTTTACTTCAAACAATAAATATCGGCAACACCAACATTTATTTCAAACAAACAGTACGAAACCTAGGTGTCACTCTGGAGAGTACTCTCACATTGCACCAACATGTCATGAACATATGCAAGGCTGCATCTCTTGTGTGTTCATTAGTACTTTCAAGACTTGACTATTTTTGTTACTCAATTCTGTCTGGTTCGTCTCAATATCTGCTCCAGAAACTTCAGAAAGTTCAAAACACAGCTGCTCGGATCATACTTAGAGTACCACGATCAGAGCACACCTCCCTGCTGTTCTGGACCCTACACTGGCTATCGATTCGATCCGGAATTAAACACAAAATGTGTTCTCTGTGGTAAGTTTCAATGTCGGACTCAAGTCCAACATACCTATCCGACCTCACCCATGTGTACAATCGTATGCTCATTATTCCCACTATGAAAACAAAGTCATATGGACAACGTTCTTTTGCATACCAGGGTCCAGCAACGTGGAATGAATTAGCCATGGAACTTAGACACAAAGACACAGTGATCACATTCAAGAGTACTCTGAAAAAACACTTATTTCGACTGCAATAACAAACTTAAAGACCTAATAATGTTTCCTACCTCAAATATTCTCAGCATGTTTTTTTAATGTTTTCTAATTTAAAGGTGTTTGTTTTTGTAATCATATTATATATTTTTGTATCTTATAGGTGTTGTCTGATGTTGTAAAGCGCTTAGAGCTTCTAAAGATTAGTCGCTATACAAAGTCCTCATTATTATTATTATTAATAATTGGACTGAAAAATTCGCTGTTTTAAATGAAATCATATTCGGCAGTCTTCGGAAACAATCGGTAATTTCCGCGCGCCTAAAACGGATGTGACGTACATTTGTCCCTTTTATTGAACCTAGCCATTTAAGTGTTTAATTTCACCACATAGATGTCTATATGATATACCTTACGATCGTGCTTTGTACAGCAAATATGGTGGACTGTGTTGCATATGAATGTAACCAAGAGTGATGATGGGTCAAAAGGGTTCTTTCGTTTTCCAAAAGACCGTGTTTACCAGAGAAAAAAATGTATTGAAGCTGTGGGATCGAATAAGGTAAACGATGGGAAAATTGTACCATTTATGCCGGATTATAGTCAGCTTGGCCCAAATACAATTCGTCCCAACTTGAAAGACAGTTCGCTTAACAATAGTTAGATCAAATTCTTTTTTCTGCAGACCACAAGGAGAAACTATGTAATTGTTATATATTTGTGATTTGCTTGTATCTGATTCAATATATATTTATTTCAATTTAATTCTTTGTCAGTTTTAAACTTTTTATTTTTTCATTACATGATATTGAAATGGAAATTTATTCACCAGAGATGATATTTTTTTCAAGAAAGAGTTTGACCTTGACTGTTTCTAAACACCAGGTGTTGATCTAAATCCTGATCCAAATTAGTAGCAACCATCGTAAACAAGTTCTATATTTGTTTTAAAATGATTGGTGTTGTCAAGTCGTAATGGGACTTTGGATTTAAGATGTAAACAACTTTTTTATATTTTATTTCTTAGGGAAAATGATTCGTTTTTGTCAAGATCACACTGGGTGTACGTGATATTTGACATGCTATTTGGCTTCTAGAGCCTTCCAGAAGATGATCACGTGACCCTTGCTTACGTTTGCAAGCCAATATAACCCATGTTTTGGAGAAATAATTTCAGTAGAAGCTGGGCTCTTGAAGTGTTAGTTGTATGTTGTGCTGTATGGAGTTATTTCAAATTACTTGATTTGGAGTTATTTCAAACTACTTGGATTCCAAAAGATCAATTCTGTTATTTTTCTGGAAAATAGTTGTGCTCGTTAGTAGTGAATAGGGCCACCCTAGCCTCAATGGAAATTAGCATTACAGGACCCCTTGGGCCACTCTAGCCTCAATGGAAATTTAACATGGGGAAAAATCATTGGCCACTCTAGCCTCAAGGGGAATTTAACATGGGGAAAAAGTGTTGGGCCACTCTAGCCTCAAGGGGAATTTAACATGGAAAAAAATCTTGGGACTGTATAGCGTCAAGGGAAAAGGGAATAGGGTCGGGACCCTGTTTTAATATGGTCCCGACCTGATAGGTCTATGGAAAGGGAACAGGGGAGGGAGATACAAAGCACACACACACACACACACACACACACACACACACACAATAAGAAAGGGGTAGGCAATTGAAAGTCTATCTCTTTTCGAGAGATTGGAGTGGCCCTGAAAAGGGCCTTTGGGTTTCTTCTTCTAATTTCTTCTATTTCTCCACCAGCTTCTTATTTTCTGTCCTACACTTTTTCTATTCTTTTCTTTCTTTTCTTCCTCCTTTTTCTTCTTTTTCTCTTCTTTATGTTCTCCTCCTCTTCTTTCTTCCTCTTCTCATTTTCTTCTTCTTTTTCAATCTTTTCGTTCCATGCTCTCATCCTTATCCTTTCCTCTTCATCCTCCTTCTCCTCCTTTATTTCTTTCAACAGATCACTGATGATTTCCTTTAGTTTTCGTAAGTTGTTAATCTCCATCTTCACTCGATGGGGACTGTAGGAATAGTGATCCTCGTTTAGCCTAACTAACATTTGCTCCATCCTGCCCAAATTGTCCAGGACGTCTTGCAATTTTTTCATTTTATCAAGGTGGTTCGAAGCCATCTTCTTTTTTATTCTTTGCAGAATGGTGTGAATGACGAACTTTGTGGGTTCTTATAGTTAAAGTGCGGACGTGAAGGAAAACATTCCCGTAAGACACAAAATTTATATTACTTAGATCATCACTTAAAACGCGCGGACGTGAAAGAAAACATCCTCTACTTTTCCCATTTCATATTATCTACTATCCACATACGTGAAGCAGCAATAAACAAACCCCTAATCTACTATCCACACAAACCAACTTAAGCTCTTACATAACCCAATAATCTACTATCAACACAAACGTACGTAAGCGCTTACAAACACACACACACACACTCACACACACACACACACACACACACACACACACACACACACAAGCACACAAGGAAAAAAGAGTCCGTGTTTATATTCACACTACTCTACATACACACATTGGCAAATCGATTACTATTTCTTTTCTAGAGTATTGGGTAGCCCTGAAAGGGGCTGGTTTTTTTTAACTCCAGGGCACCTGGTTAATGATGGCACCTTCCAGACGTGGCACCACACACATCTTCTTCCCCAGTCTCCTTTCACTCTTTTTTGGGGGAGAGCAGAGGCAGGATAAGTGGCTTCAGAATCCCAATTTTCTGTCTCTGGGATTCTGAAATGCCCTTCTTGTGGCTGTGGTACAGCCATTCCTCTCTCCTTTTCCTCCTCTCCTTTTTGTCTTCTCTCCTCCTCTTCTTTGTTTCTTCTCTCCTCCTCTTTCATCATTCCCTCCTCGACGATGGCCTCCGCGGCCAGTTCATTTAATATGAGCCTGGCATATTCCAGGTGCACATGAAGTTCCAACAGTTTCGCTAGCCTTCTGCTCATTCTCAAGTGTTGATCAATCAACAAGGGTAGCTAGAGTGCCGAGCGATTTTCAATTTATACTAAAAGCGCGGACCTGAAGGAAAACATCCCCTAAAACAAAATTTATATTACCTAGATCATGACAAAACAACGCGTGGACCTAAAGGAAACACTCGCTCACTTTTTTATGCTAACTATCACTATTCTTAAAAATGTTCATTCAATCAATAATATACTATCCACATACGTAAAGCAGTCAAATCAAATCCAAAATTTACTATTCTCACACGTCAAACAGCAAAAAATATGATCATAATCTACTATCCACACAAACGTACTTGAGCGCTTACAATCACACACACGCACACACACACACAGATAAACATATACAATCACACCAGAAAAGAGTGAGTGTTTATATTCACACTACTCTACATACGCACATTGGCAATTCGATTTTTATTTCTTTTCTAGAGATTGGGTTAGCCCTGAAAAGGGCTGTTTTTTTTTGCTTGCATGACGTTGAAGCTAGGGCGATCTTTTAGTTTCTAAGAATGCTACGTCCTCTGACGATAGACTTTTTGACGATAGGTCTGCTTCTTCAGAAAGGGAAGAAGAACTCTTTGGTGTCGATACGACAATCGACAAAGCCTCTGTCAGGTTCAGGTTGCTGCTGTTGTTGTTGTTGTTGTTGCTGTTGCTGCTCTGTCTGCTGTTTCTGAAGTCTGTACTTCTCTGTCCATTCTTCTTTCTCCCTATTAATTTCTTCTCTGAAGAGCTCTTCTATCAGGTCTTCAGTGACTTTTAACATTCTCACATTCTCTATTTCTTCCGGCTTCGGTATCAGACTGTGTCTGACCCTATGCAAATTCACGTAGGCTTCGTTTAGCTTAGCTAGTTTGGAGCACATCTTCGTAGGAGGATGAGTCGACAATGGATGGTTAGACAGGAAACTACACCGGTTTTAATAGTCAAAGCGCGGACGTGAAGGAAAACATCCCTACACGGTTTTCGAATCGGTACGTTTAATGAGTGTCATGGGAGGGATAGTAAGAAGTCAAAGAGCATGAATCAAGATTCTTATAGTCAAACAAATCACAAAGGCATTTTTTCTTCAAAACACAACATTTTTATTCAAAATTACTTAACACTAACAAATAACTCTAACATTTTTAACAATAATCCAACAATAGAACATCAAACATTGTTTTCAAATTACAAACTTTTTTTCAACTAACACATTATTTGGGACAGGGCTGACAACGTTGTGAATGAAATTGTGATTTCCACTGTTGGAAGTCATTAGGCCATTGATGGACACTACGTTTCCCAGCTTGAGACAAAAGATAAGCATACTGGTCACAAAACCATCGATCTACTTTCACATCGTTTCTAGAAGAAGAACGAGGATCAAAATGGGTTTCTAAGGAATAGCCCAGGCTGCGATGATGCAGAAAATACACACAATATTGTCCACACACCAAGGAATCTGTGCCTTGTAATTTCACATTATTGAATCGGGTGGTCTGAGCATTTCTTCTCATAAAGTCAATGATATTGTCTTCCAAAGGAGGCAATCCGTAGGAATCGAAATATTCCACACATCCTTCTTGAGGAAAGTAGACGGCTACCCAGTGGGTTCCTGGAAGATGACTGTCGTCCGTGTTGATCACATAAGCTTGATGGTCTTGAGGTTTGCGATGAGGGAGTTCATCTTTAGCACAGACGACAGGATTCCAAGAAGCCGTGTACGAACTGTGGTTCAAAATGTAATAAAGTTCCCAGGTGTCCATTTATTTGTGTGGTTTTTTCTTCACAGGTAATGATAAGTGATAAATTCGATCCTGATTTTTTGCTTGAAAATATCTGACAAATAAAAGGCGTTTTGCTCCGACTTTTTACTCTGGTCCAAGAGAGATTCGATGCGACGGCACTCCAGAGACGTTAATGGAGGAGAAGAATGTTTATCCAAGCCTTTATACAACTCGTTCAACACGAATTCTATCTCGATGTGACCCCAAGCTTTGTCCAGATATTCGTCCAATTTTTCTTCTTAACTCAACATCAGACATTTTGTCGTCTTGAATTTGACTGGGATGATCAATTCTTTCATTATATCTGCCAGGAATGTAGCAAAACAGGAGACTAAATGGGCTTCTTGTTCTGGCCATCTCAACTTCATCATGACAACTTCTTCGTCTTTGTCTTGGGATTCTTCTTCCACGGTTTCCTTACATTCCATCTCCAAAGTTTCTCCACTAGATAAAGAGGGATAACAGTCTTCCATAGCTTCTAATAATCTAGAATGACTTCTCTCAAACTGTTGATTTCTATGGTATTATCGAATTCTGCATACAGGATGACGTTCACTGTCTCTTTCAGTGGTTCTGCAAACTGAAGTTCCACACGAATCTGGCCAGATTTTATAGGGTGGAAATGTCCCTCGTCGCAGCCTTGGTCTGGAGTCAAATCGAAAGCCCACAAAGCATAGCCTCCTGCGTAATCTTCGTACGTAATACCGTGACTGGTGTTGGTCCCTAACTGCCCGGTGGCTTCGTACAAGGACAAGTACGATCTCAAGTAATTCAACTTCGTGGAATCAAAGTCCGGTTCGAAAGGTCGGGTACACAAGGTCTTGCCATTGCGACTGACTTCGATTTTCTTCACCTTAAAGTGTTGAAAGTTGAAAGGATTTTGATCGAAGTCTCCGTTGAAGGCTGAATTCAGGACCATACCAAGGATTAAACGTTTGGGTAACTGTCCTTGAAACAGATGAACTTAGATCATGGAATGATGGCTAGCGGGAATGGTGAACGTTTTCACTTCCACGCGTCGTATGGGATACTTGGCGGTCGTTCTGCTCAACGTGTTACTGATGTCATTTCCCACTTTAGGTAACACTTCCACGCGTCGTACGTAGAGTTTGGCCTCCTCGATTTTGCTTTTGGGATTGCCACCAGTATTATCAGCCAACAAATGGAAAGCGGCACTGCTGAAATTCATTCTCAAGCAGACATTTACCCGTTCAGCAAATATTTCTCTTGCAACCACATGTCCAAATGCAAACGATCCATCAGTTCTAAACTCTTCTTATTTAAGATTTTGCTTTCTCTTTCCTCAAAGCCGCTATTGCTTCCATCTATTTTGTCGAACTTGTTCGCTTCGTCAGGTTCCCATACCACACAGGCATTGAGATGAGTATTCTTGGCATCTATTCCTTACGTCAAGAGATTTTCCAGGTAGGCACGGTAAGGGTAAGTATCCATGCTGCTGCTGACCAGTTTGTTATTCAAGTACAAGTCCACTGAGCTGAACAAGGAATGCATGAAATTGTTGACGGGAGCTATATTCTCACCGTCTTCTACTCCATCATTATCGTTATCTAGAACTTTGACTTTCAAGTACAAGTAACTGCTATTCAGATCGATGTAATCTTCGGGCTGTCCTTTGATTTCAAACTCGATGGGAACGGAATCCGTCAAAGAGGAGACGGGGTGAAATTCCATCCATTGGGATTCTTGCATCGTCATCATGGTAGGTGGCATGGCAAACAGATCCAGTTCCGACTTGGAACAGGCGCATGACTCTCGGTGCATCATTATTTCTGTTTTCTCAATAATCGAAAACGTCTAAGTCTCGGAAGGTTCTTCTTTTCTTAGTCTTTCTCGCTTTAGAAGTGTGAAGTCTGGTGAAAGGGTGTTTTCTTCGTCGTCTCTTTCTGCCTTGTCCTTGTTGAATGCCTGACTCGGTAGCGTGCAGGGCATTTATAGGTGTTTCTCGTCGACCCAAAAGGTCTTTACCCGTTTGCAACAAGAGATTTTTACCCCCCCCCCCCCCCCAAGGCTTCTTTGGAATTTTATGTGTCGATGATGACATTTTGGAGAAATTCTTTGCCTTGCGTCAGTGCGGCATCTTTCTAGGCGTGCAATCCGCGTGTCACCATCGGTTTCAAGACTGGGGACACCGAACGAAAGGCTGATTTTAACATATCTCCTAAACCGTGTCTTCGCTGTCGAGCAACACCTCGGTACACTTGATACATGATTTACAACTCGTTAGAGAACCGTTTTCGAAAATGGAGTTTCACCGTGACTTTTCCTTTGGTGAATGGAATATTTTGACCCAGATCTCCTTTTACAGCAATGTTGACCGTGTCCAAATACGACTTGCTGACAATCAAATAATGAGGATGTACAAATTCGCGGTGAACGTGATAAGTGTTTCCACTTTCCTGGTCATTGTTCGTGGTACTATCCACTTTGAAAGGAATGACACGCAGTAACGGTACGGAGTTGTGTCCAACCACGTTGTACTCCACCACATCTGAGTACACGAAGATCAAATTCAGTCCCTGGTTCAGTTCTACCGGGAAACGAAAATACCTCGCAAAATGTCCGTTGTTGTCAATGTCTGCGATGTGAATCCTTTTGGTCTGCTTATCCGTGACCATATTAAGGTCTCCATCCAAAATGTCATACAATTCAGGGCAAAATTTAATACGTATACTTTTTTCCTCACTTTCAAATTTAATTAGTAGACGATGAGACACTTTATGGTACTCAATGGTGACACGTTTTTTTAGTCCGGTCAGAACTTTGTCAAATGCTGCATGGAATTTGTCAGCAATTACCTCCACCAGATGTTGACCACTGAAATAATGGCCTAGGTTAATTTTAAAGTGATAAACGTAAAATGGAGGAGAAGTGTCACTGCTGCTGCGGGGTACTGTGTCCTTCGGAAGTGATCTATGTTGATTAGTGATCATCATGGTTTGCTGCACTGTTTGGTCCAGAATTTCGACGTCAAAAGTGTTTTGAGTTTCAGTGATGTTTTTGATTTGTGGTGGGTAAATCATTTCTACCAAAGCCACTTCCCAATGGGCTTCGTGATCTAATGGGATGGCCTGAGGTAATTTGGCCGTGTAACAGCACAACGTGTTGTTGGGAAAGACCTCCATGGAACTGTCACTGGGTAAGGTTAAGTAAAATTGGTTTTGGTGACTCATAATTCCAGAGTTCTGTGGCTGTCCGAGGGGTTACTGGACGTCAGAGGCGTGTCTCCGCCCAAAATGGGGTTGTTGTTGTTGTTGGAGTGGTGACTGACACTGGCACTGGACACAAGGTTCCCGTTGTTTCCGTTCGAGGAGAATTTCAGGGACGGATTGGGAAGCAGGTAACCGATGCAACTGCTCAATAAAATGGTCCACAATTGTTTGTCTCCTTGTTGCAAACTCAAATTGGCAATGGCTGCCCCGATGACACAATACACCACGAAGATTTGGCAGAAAAAGACGATTTGCATTTTAGGCACACGTTCTCCACACCACACCCACAAGGGTTGTTTCTGTAAATCTTGCAGAGAAGAACTGGGTGAAGGAGTGGTCGACGTAGCTGCGTCTGTGTGAAAGGGCATGATGGTCACTTCTTTTTATAGTCGATGACTTGCGAAGCGTCGATCCAAGAATCAAAACGTACTTTGACATCTTTGACACGTCGTTTGCCCACTTTACGTGTTGTGTGTTCGAGAATGCTTTCGATGTCGTACACGTCTTCTTTTTTGGTGACACGTTGTAACTCGGGCAAATAAAACGTTCCTTTGAGCACTTCTCCGTTCATGTCTTCCAATTTATAGACGGCAGGATCACGACCATGCACTCGTCCAGTGACACGAAAAACAATTCGGTGGTCCAGTTAGGTAAGTAACTTTTGTCGAAAGTGCGTTTGGTTTTGCCAATGCGCACCCAATCTCCTACGGCCAACACTCCACTTTTCTTGGGGACAGCTCTCGTCGAGGACGTACCAAACAGGCGCTCAAACACTAACACTTCGTTGTCGGAAGTCACTTCTTGCGGGGCACGTCCAATGCTTCGATGGTAAGATTGGTTGTACGCTTGCACCAGGTGCGCTAAGATGTCGATGTACTTCAGAGTATGGTGATGCGTAAAATATTTCCACATGCGTTCTTTCAAAGTGCGTTGAAAACGTTCCACGATGCTGGCTTTGGTTTCATGATTCTCGGTGGTAAAAAAAAATGAATGTCACGTTTCTTTAATTCTTTTTGGAAAGCTTGGTTCAGAAATTCGGTACCTTTGTCCGTTTGCCATCGAAGAGTGTGACGACCACTTTGTTTCAACACCCGTTGCAGGGCTCGCACTAACTCGCTGCTCGATTTGGAAGTCAAGGGCACGACCCAGGCAAATTTGGAAAAGACGTCGATGACACAAAACAAATATTTATAGCCGCGATTGTAGCTGGCCAAATGAGAGACATCGGCTAAATCGGCTTGCCATTGATGATCAATGCCTTCCACTCGCGTGCGACTTCTGGAAAACTTGCGTCAAATGGGTTTGTGTAAAGTGTAAGTAGCTTGTTCTTGTAACCATCGTTGCACTTCCGGTAAACGGAGACTTTTCAGTCGCGTTTTGGCAGCACGATACAATTTTTGAACTCCTGCGTAACCTTCAGGATGAGAGGGATCGTAATAAATGCTGGCTAACACTTTTTCCATTTTTTTGTTTGTTTGTTAATAAGACACCCACTCTTGGAGGATGCTACTCTTTTTCTCTTGGGGTATTTTCTTGGATTGCAATGCTTTGCGTGTGCGACCGGCAATAGGTGTCGAGGAGGAGGAGAATGTCTGAACAGGGGATATTTTTTCTTGTTTCACTTCTGTCTTCACCTTCGTTTTCTTTTCTGATGAAGAAGGGATGGTCATCATCTTTTTAATCCATCCAATTCTGGAGGTAGGTGGTGTTGTTAAGTTGCGTACTTTTTCTGGTGGAGTTTGAAACCCTTCTTCTTCTTCTTCTCCTTTTTCTGTCTTGGTCACTGGTAGTGGTGGTGATGGTAGTGGTGATGGTGCTGGACTTTTCATCAAGGTTTTAAAATATTTAAGACTGGGAAGAGCTGTTTCGTCTGAGGCTTTCTGGTGAAAGATTTGCAGTCGTTGCAAGAGTTGACCGTACTTTTGCGATTTTTCTGTTTCGGACAAATCTTGGCGATCCATCAAGGTTTGCAATTCGTGTTGTAACTGGGACATCTCGCTCAAATTGGGATTGGGAGGTAAATGCGGGGTGCGTTGTTCTTGATAACGATGGTATTCCATCCATCGTTTGTAAGGCACTAAAGCTAGTTTTCGTCCTTCCATGGGCTGTCAAGGGTCGATTCTGAGATCTTGGGACTCCAGAGGGCCTTTTTATCTTGCTCCCACCAGTCCTCCCAACATGGTTCCCAAGACTCCTTTCAGCAACGGGCCTAACAAGAGGGGTAAAATTCGTCCACGTTGAACCAACATCTTCTTCTTTTGTCCGATGGTGATTTAATTTTGAACCATTTGGCGAAGAACGTGACGATGCTTGCCTAAGCATCGTTTCTGGTGTTTGGACAAAGGGATCGTGCCTTTCAACACGTTCAAACAACATTCACACACGGTATCGATGACCTCTTTGGAGGCCGTTTGAATGAGTTTTTTTCGCAGGGGTGGAGAAGCTTTGGACAGGACAGATAACATGTCCCCATGTTTGACTAAACGTGGAGGCAGTCCTTTCCTTTTCTTTCCTTGGGGTTTAGAAGAGGAATGTTTTCTGGAGGGTGACATCTTTGTTTGTGGGTTCCGGGACATTCACCAAACAGACACTAACGTCGATGACTTCACACACGCCCTTTTATCTTTTTTGTGGGACTATCGCTTGGTCATAAAGGTGACAACGTGTTTCCAAAAATCGCCAAGGAATCCTCCCCTTTGTTGACGCCTCTTTTTCTTGGAACGACTGTGTCTTTTCTTAGGGTAACGTCGATGCTTGGCTAAGCGCTTTCTCGGATGACGAGTCTGCCTTTGTCTATTTCTTTTTTGACTTCTTGGAGGTGACATCTTTTGGAAGTTCACTGATACCCCTACTTGGTCGCAGGCCTTTTTTATACTGGAACGCGTCGCCACTGATTGTCTTTACGACGTGTCAACTTGAGGACAGGCATGACACGTCGTGTAGGGGTACGCAACGGACTAAATCGAGCTAGTTCTTGCTTGGACAAATCCAGTAAACTTTGTAACATGCCCGATCTTTCTTGGACTTTGATTTTGGGAGCAGGTACTTTGTGACCAGCGGCCACTGCCGCTAAACTGGAGGGTCCTGCCACTGGGGAAGTTCTTGGGGTCATCAACGGAGAAGTTCTTGGGGTGATCAACGTCTCCAAGTACTTCTCAGTTCTTGGTGTCATCAACGGAGAAGTGACTGAACCTGAGGCTACCGGAGACGCGGTCACCGCCGTGGCAGGTCGTGGTTTGCGAGTGTAAGGTTGCGTCCTGGCTGAAGTGCCTCTCTTGCGACTAGTTTTCTTCTGAGGGCTTTTCTTTTTCTGTGGACTTTTTCTTTGTTTCTTATTATGTGGGCTTTTCTTTTTCCGGGGTGGTGTCTGGTAAGAAGAAGGTCCCGCCACTGGAGAAGTTCTTGGAGACACAGGTTTCTTTGGGGACGTGGTCTTTTTCTTTTTCTTGGAGCTTCGTTTGACTTCTTTTTCCTTGGGGAGAACTTTGGGACCGTTAGGATCCCATCTTAAGAGAGAGCGAATGATGACCCCTCCTAGAGTACCGCTCCCTCCAGGTTTCAAAATGATTTGTTTTTTGGTTTGAGTGTCGATGCGAGGATCGGCCAGTTGGGTGAAAGCGACTTTGTTTCGATCGAAAAAGCGTTTGGTTTGATGAGGAATCTGAATGATCCCTTGCAGTAATTGACGTGCTGTCACCGTGAACCATCGTAAGACTTCTTTGAGACTAGCTTCTAAGACACTAGTTTGACGGGAGTCAGAGACGATACCATCGTCTTCTTTAGGAATGCCTTCCACAAACACGATGGAATCGCCTTGACTTTCTCGCAAGAGACTGTATGCCGATTGCCACTCTTTGTAACACCACACGATGCGTTGGGGTGGTCGATCGATCAAATGATGTTTATGTTCGATCAAACGTTTGACGAATTCGGTTTAGCCTGAACCGCTAGGTGCAGCAATGAGCATGTTAAAGGGATGACGAAGATACAAAGCCTCCAAACTGGCACGATCTAAGTGTTCGTCGATGACTTTGACAGTAGAGGAAGAGAGAGCAGAAGTAGCCATAGTGTGAGGAATGTCACTTGTGACACGAAAAGAAACAAGACAAGAGTTTATTTACGTTTTTCAGGACACGTTTATTGAATGTTTTAAACATGAATACGAAAGACAAAAATACATAAAAGCCAAAGGCTTAAGTACAACGATAAAAAGCACATCGAAATTATCAACGTGGAATAGAAACAAGTGTCTGTACAACATGTTTTGGGTAAGGTTCTGACCAGTTCTATAGGGGGTAAGGTCACACAAGTGTCCTCCCGAAAGGGTCTTTCAGGCATGTCCACGACAGTTCTGTCCTGGGTGACGGGTTCTTTTGGCACCGTCACTAACACAGGTTGAAAAGTGACTTTTTTCCTTGAACAACTCTCGTGCATACTGGGCCGCTTCTTGGGTCCAAGCCTCAAAATGCCATTCTTTATAGGCACAGACATCTGTCCAATGGGGGTGTAAGTCACAAGCTACACACACATCGTCATACACGTCTTGGGTAGCTAAAAGTTGACGAATCTTTTTTTCCCGTAGAGGTCGAGAAGTATCCAGATGAAAACGCAAGGCTTTGAGCAAAAGGAGTCTTTCGTGACCATTTAAGACCATTGGGTGGTAAGTATTGATCGTAAAGAGTCCACAAGGAATCGGCTGGTAAACGAAATCCTAGAAAACAAGTTACTAAGACACACACCACTTGTCGACCCAAATTGAATGGATACAGTTCTTGTAATAATTGATGGTAATGATCCACGGTTTGAATATGGTCACTGAGTTCCTTCCACGGAATCTGTTCAACCACATGTGACATAAGCCGTGGCATGGATTCCTGATTTTATAGTCTGTTTATTTCGGAAGCAATAAAGGTACTTTCTAACTAGACATCTTCGTTCTTCAAATCTTGAATACTGTAACCTACACTTCAGAGTTTGTTTAGATGTTTCCTCTTCCGCTAAGCAGATTCCACGTAAAATATGTTGGTAATCCTTTAACTTGTCTTCCTCAATGCGTTGCTCTAGGTGAATCTCGAAGTAACCAAAATGATGAACATTTCGTTCATTCACTAACTCAACTATCAGTTCTTTTATACCATTCAGGTACCAGTGGTTAAAGATCTGGTGACGTAACGGATGCAATTGTTCTTTACGTTTGACTTGTATTTTGACCAGCTCTCGGTAAATGCGTTCTCTCAACTCCACAGGCAAAGCACGAATGTTCTCTTGTAAAGTAACCATGAATAGGTCATACTAAATTCTCTTTCTGACACAATAAAGGTACTGTTTGCACAGACATGGTTTTAATTCATTGTCGAATCTAAATCGTTTAATCACTAATTTACACATTACAATTCGTTCAGAAGTTTCTTCTTTCACTAAGATGACATTACGTAAAAGATGTTGGTAATTCGTTAACTCTTCCTCTGGAATTCGATCCAGTAAGTTTACAATGTAGTAGATAGAATTATCAATACCAAACCAATACTTTTTAAAACCAGGGGGTCGTTGATCAATGTCTGTCCAATGGAACACTTTCAACTCAATCAGTCCTTGTATAGCATTCAGGTACCAGTGATTAAACATCTGGTGACGTAACGGATGCAACTGTTCTTTACATTTCACTTGTATTTTGACCAGCTCTCGGTAAATCCTTTCTCTCAGCTCCACAGGCAAAGCACGAATGTTCTCTTGTAAAGTATCCATAAACAGGTTAGTCAGTACAATTCACAATCTTCTCCTAGAGCAAAAGTAATTCACATAGTGAGTAATTTCTGACCACTGGCATTCGGGGTAACGTCCAAGAATCTCATTGAACTCTTTTGATGTAAACGGTCTAGAGTGATATAATAAGATGAATGCACACTTGACCCAGAGAAGTCTAACACATTGATTAATTTTTTTCACTTTCCTCTTGTAAATTTCTCGGCACAAAAGTTCTACAGTTACCCATTGAGATTTCACTCTGGCAAGTCCCTGCCAAACTTCCTTGTAAATCTTCTCTTGCAGTTCTTTAGGTAATGATTCAATATCGTTTTTGAAATGAAGTTTAAATACTGGTCTCGGTGATGTCCAACATTTGATTCCTAACCAATCTGGTTTCTTCTTCAATGCCATGGTAAGTTACTTCAATGTCTCGGTCCCACTAAGGGTAAGCAATGACAATTCGGTGACCATCGATCATGTTCTACGTAGGCCGAATCTTGTGGTTCCCAGTGGTGAAGTGACACACCGCAACTGAAGCACTTTACTTTATCCCCTTCGCCCAAGTAGAACAATCCGGCTCTGGCTAATTCTTCGGGGGTCGGTCCTCCAAGATACTTAGGCCATTTTCCTTTGAATGATTGAAGACGATTTTCAAAGTCGCAGTATTCCGACAAACGCACAGGAAACGAATATTCGTCTTTCACAGGTTCGTTTCGATGAGGGTTGGGTGACATGGACAGGAGTTTGCTCAGGGCTGGATGACATCCGTAGGGGGGTAAACGTGAAGGTGAACATCCACCTTTAAAACGAAACCCAGTAAAGTGTCCAAGAGAACGAGCGGCATCGCTTTCGCATCCCTCAGGTTTGGCACGCACAGCATCACTTTCCATGATAGGGGTAGTGAAAACAAAGATCCCATGATGCTTTATGGCATCGCTAAGGTCACAGCGTACGGCATCGTTCCCTTCGCAAGGCTCACAATCGCATTCTACTTCAGAAGCCCTACACTTGAATTGTGCCTGTCTAAACTTCTTTTGTGTTTCTCTGAAAGTATTCATCTTGTTCGCTTGGTCTTGGTAGTCACAATGAACTATCGATCTTGGCTAGGGTTCCTTTTTATACTAGTCGCAATGCAGTCTCAAGCTTGTACATCGTTCCTTTTTTATGTTTTTTATGTCTAATTTTGGAAGGTACCGTCTCTAAGGTGCCGTCATAATTGTACCGTAGTGTCATGGGTGGAAAGGCCATAGAAAGGCAAGGACAGTGCGGAGACCATCGAGTATGTTGCAGAATAGCTGAATCTTTGTAGATACATAGATCCATTCGTAACTTCAGTCATCAAGCGAAACACTGTACTTCGTATTCCAATCCTGACTCAGGTCCCAAGTAGACAAATCCTGTTCTAGCTAAAACATGCGAAGTAGGTAATCCTTCCCTATCGGTAGGCCATTTCTGAAACGTGTCCAATCGACGGGCACAATCACAATAGTCGGGTAAGAAGAATGGAAAAGGGTAGGGTTTGAACTTGGAGTTCTCATCGGGTTTCTCACTCGATTCTTGCTGTGGCGAAGTCATCCTTCTGGTGGCTATCCTCTTACAACCAATATTTTATACCGACATGTCCATACGGCAAAGTAAAGTGGTTGGAAAATCGCACTCGCTTCTGGTACACGATTTGATAGACTTTTTCCAAGGGTCGACTGACGATGTGGTGAGTGGGTAAACGTACAATCTTGTTGGGCTGATAGGTGGTCACTTTAAAGTGTTCATCTTCTCTAGACTGCAAAGCTTCTTTCAATACGCCAAAGTTCACCACTCGACTGGTACGATAATCCAGAGTCAATTCCTTTCACTTTACACTTCGTGTGCACTTCTCCTTGTTTGCCCCGGTATTCGTAGCCGTAATTTTTTGGAGCGTCACTGACGAAACTTAGAATCTTGTCGTCGGGGTGCTCGTCTGTCCAGGCTCCTAAACGGTCTCCTTCGATGTCAGGGTGATGTTGACTCGGGTGATCGATGTAAATGCAACTATCCGTGTCAAAGTCCACGACGCATTCCCCTAACAGTTCTAAAGCTTCGTACAATTTTAAGCGAGCATGAGCTGTCACGTAAGCCGCAATGATGACATTTCCAAAAGGGTCATCTTGTACAAAGTTCAGATCTTCTTCGTAATTGACCAAGATCACATTCTCGCGAACGACGTCCACGTGTTTCATGAATTTGGTTTTGTCGTGGATCATCTGGAAGTAGCGGGAAGGTTCTGTCAAATATTCCGTCTTGGTAAACACGGTCGTTGTGCCATTTTGCCCCACAAACAATTTAACATCACTTTGGCAAACGATCACCTGCCTTCGTTTTTCTCGATGTGGTCTAAAGAGATGCCTTCTTGTGCCCGGTATTTCTCTTTGAATGTCTTTGGTCTTCGGGAGTGTGATACCAGGACGGATAGCCGCTGGCCTCTTGTTTCAGTTTCGAAAAGGCATCCAGGTACTCTGCGAAAATGCCTTTCTGAGTGGGGTCACCCTTGTGGTATTGTTGTGTCTTGGGAAAGTGACAAATTTCGTACACTTCTAACAGTTGGTATCCCATGTCCAGAGCTTTGAACAATTCTACGCTGACCCAGGTTCCCGTCAAGGCGCGTTCTTCCTGGCTGTGCTGACAAGGCTGGTCTTGGTTGCACGTTTCGGCACAAGTACGGCACAAAGGAAACATCAGTTTGCCTTGACAATGGTGAGGTAAGACGGAATGGTACAAGTCCGTGGGAGGCAAAACTTTACACTTGATCAGACCTTCGTATTGTCGAATGTTTTTCAGGTCGATGTGTTCCGTCAACAATTGCGGGTGCCCTGCAGGAAAGCGACAATATCTGCACACGTAGGGATACAGCGAACACACGTCCAAGTATTTCATTTCTTCTCCTTTCTCTTTGTCGGCTTGGTACAGCAAACAGGTGGCATAGGTCCTTCCTCCGTACAAACTATTCCTCGGGTTCAGCGGGTCCATGAACTGGTAACTTTCCACGAGACGTTTAAACTCGGGATCGGTTTTCAAACGGTGATCGTATTCGTGTTCCCACATTTCCACCACTCGGTATCCTACCTGTTCTAACTTTAGACGTCGCTGACAAGTGACCTGGTACAAGTCTTCCATGGTTCGTTCTAAAAACTGATTTTTAGTGCCGCGGTCAGGGTAACAGACGGGGCATCCGTGAAATAAGCAACCGTTAAATTCGTATACGATCTTGGGGTTTTCTAACTCCCAGCCATCGACCGAATGCGTTCCGATGGTCTTTTCGCCCCCTCCGTTGCGGACATGCTGAATCCATATGTCCTCCTTGTCGCACAAGTAATGTAACCAGCGTAGGGCTTTGACCGAGTATTGACGTTTGACATAGTTGGTCGTTTGAGGACTGATGACAGCCACGGTGTTTTCAGGCATGAATCGTTGCCGGTACACTAAGGAACACGCTTTGGCAATGGTGCAAGCTTCTTTCAAAGGATCGACCCCTCCGTGTTCCATGAACAGTTCTCGAAATTTTCCACAGCAGCGCCGTAAAATGTCCACGTCGGAACGACAATACTTAGCATTTTTTCCTGAAAGTCGAAGGGGTCTGAGGCGTGAGCCTGGTACCAAGCGTAGAAAGCTTCTCGTTGTTCGGTACGCATGTTGTCGGGGTCGTAATAGTGAGCCTCAGGCAAATGGGGTAGAACGGCGTGTTGATTGGCTTGCGTATTGAAAAAGTGTGGAAAGTACCCTTTAGCCATTTCTGTCATTCCAAACGTTTTAGGCATTCGACTCAAAGGCATGGCTAAGTAGCTCATCTAATCTTTAAACTGCACTTGTCCCACTTGCATGAAAATGATTTTGGTTCCGTTCAAAATGACTTTAGGACGTTCGGTGCCATGTTCCGTAAAGTACCTCAAAAGAAACTGTCCATCGTATCCAGAGAAATTGTGAGCCATCACCGTGGCATGACGATGACAATCTCCGTAACGTTCGATGTCCTCTTGGTTCCACGTCTTGTCGATGGGGTCTAAGACCCATTGGGCAAAATCGGCTAGCGTGTTCGGTCCTCGAAAGATTTTTTCCCGTCCTCCAGGAATCTGCTGCAGTGAGGGCAATGACTGAATTCTTGAATGCACTTCTCGCACGCTCGATGAGCCACGCAGAAATTAGGAATGTGAATACCGGTCTCTTGCATGCATTCGAAATCGAAAAAGATGAAATTGCCTTTCTTCTTCTTGTGACCATCCTCTTTCTCTGGTTGGGATTGGTATTTTTGCACGTAGCATAGGTGTTCCAAGTCCACGATGTGGTGACAAATGTGACATTTTTTCTTTCCTGAACATACGTGTGCCTTGGCACTGTTGGTACATATGCCTTGTCCACACGTAGGGCACAATCTCAGAAGTTGACAAGCACATTTCTGCTGTGAACCTTGCGTTTTCAGATGTTGTTGGTAACAGGCAGGGCTGACAAACGTGCGCAGACAAGCAGGACAATGCACTGGTTCTTGCCCTTCGCTCAGACAGGGTTGAGAGGCCAAACATCCTGAGCATTTCGATCCGCAATGTTTGTGTTGCTCTCGATTATTATAACCATAGTCACTTTTCTCACGGTAATACCTGTATCCCAGGAATCCAGTGATACTGGTAATGGTATCGAAATGGTCATCGTGATGATAAAGGTGAATGTATTTTCCATCCCTAGGACATCTTGCAACTTTTGCATTTCAGGAATGCCACAGGGTGTGTCTTTGGGCAAGCCGGCTTGTTGTAACAGGAGTTCTGCTTCGTTTCGTTGTTTGGCTCGGTCCGATTGTCGAATAGTTTCCCAGGCTCTTTTCCATTCTGCCGTGTCATTCTTGTTGACATAAGTTCGTCCCACCACGATAGCCCTGGCTAAACACATCTGGTCTTGAGGGTTGTTAAATCGGACGAGACTTGTTTTGGTGCTGCGAAGCTCGTTCACCTCCAGTGTGGCTTTGCCATCGGTGATGTCAAACTGGTCATTGGATTGTTGTACGTGTTGAATCTTGTCCATGACTTTGGAAGCGGTCAATTCTGCAGGGCTGCTAAACTCGATCCAAACGGGATTTCAAACCGTCGTGTTGTATGGAAAGTCTCAAGCGATCGTCTTATTTGGGTTGGCATGAATTTGTGCCAAGACTTCAGCTCTGGTACGAGGCGATAGATCACGTTTCTGCCTCTTACTTTCTTCTTTCTTCTCAAATGAATTGGATCGTTTCATCTTGAATGCAAAAAGTCAAATGACTAAAGTTTAAACACCATGGGCTACTTTATAGTCATGGTAGACCAGTGTATATAAAGGGCATGTGTCTTGTCTTTTCACTATTCATTTCACTCTCTAGCTGAGCACAACGATGGAAGAGACTACCCAAATCGAACGTTTCATCAGCTTTGCGAGGGGTTATTAGAAAAATTTCTTCAGACCAGCCTTCGGACTACTCTCCTTCTTTTCGAGATAAAAGTGAAGATACTTGCTATTTCTGTCAAAAGAAAGGGCATTGGTCTTCAGAGTGTCCAGACCGTCAAAAAAGAAAAAAGGGGTTAGAAAAGACAAAAGTCAAGATACCTGTTATTATTGTCAATAAAAAGGACATTGGTCTCCAGATTGCCTAAAAAAGAAACAAGAGGAGTCAGAAGAAGAGAGGGATTCTTCAGAGAAAGAAGAAGAGGAAGAAGAGGAGGAAGAAAGCAGACAGGTGAAGAAAAAGAAACAGGAGAAGAAAAGAAGAAGGGAAGAAAGTGAAGAGGAAGAGGAGGAAAAGACTGTGATTGTGAAGAAATTTAAAAAACAGAGAGAGTAAATAATGAGACAGAAGAAGTCTATGAACTTTTTAGAGTGTTTTGTTGTGAATTGTGAATTGAATTGTAAATATTTATAAAAGAATAAATTAATTATATAACGTAAGTGTCTTTGGGTTTTGATTTTAAAATAAGAACCTATACTCACGCACTCATACACAGACACGTACTACAGGGGTAAAATGTTTGGGGTTTTTTTTGAGTTATTGGCAATTGAAAGTCGATCTCTTTTCGAGAGACGTGGGTGGCCCTGAAAAGGGCCTTTTTTGGTGTAGGGGTGAGTTTAAGCAATCAACTTTAACTGCCTTAAGCCTTTGCCACGGCCAAGGCCTCATTCTGGACTGCGTACTATTGATGATGATGATGATGATGATGATTTGGTTGAAATCACTAAGGGTGGTATGGTAGGCTTAGTCACAGGTTTTGGCGTGTTTAGCTCGGGAAGGTCGTATTCTCTTCGGTAGTGATAAAGAAGTCTGATACATTTGTTTCAGACTTCTTAACTCCGCTAAAATGTCTAACAGTACCGTGACCGTTTGATTTTGACACCCTTGTTTCTTTGCTGCTGCTGCTTCTTCTTCTTGTTTTTTTCTTACCTCTTCTTCTTGCTGCTGTTGCTGTAGGAGAAAAGCTTGTTCCGCTTCCTTTTGCTGTTGTATAAATTTCTCCAATTCTTCTTTCTGTCTCTGTCTAAATTTCTCCACGTGCGGTAATGAAGGTGATGAAGGTTCCGGAACAAATTCTTGCGAGGTAAGAAAGTCCACAAAATCCCAATTCACCTCTTCTGAAAGTAAGTCCGGATTCCCTTGGGTAGTCTCCACCGTCGGTGCACCCCAATTGATCGTTTTCTGAGTTTCCGTCATGTTGAAAAACTGTCCCATGGATTGACTTTGCACAGGCGCTAGCGAATCTATATAGACTACGTGACGTCACAGACTGCTCTCTTCGGATTGGATGTGGGCTAACTGAATTTTGTAACGCGTGTTCGGATTGGTCAACGAACTCAATCCGTTTCAATCCTTTCTCTCCCTATAAATAAGTGCAGTTCACTGCATTATTTCACCTGTTAATCGGCGCCTCAAGATGTGGACCAATGTACAATCTTCTACGCTTGTGTCAACGATGATGTTCAGGACGGACATACCCATGTATGTCCGATCCAAGTGGACAGTTGTCCATAGGACCACCACAAGTCTATGGATACGTAGGATTTACGTGGAGAGGCAAGGATGCCTCAAAAGAGTCCTGATTTACGGTCCTACAGTGAGGCGCAGCCTAAGGACAAGAAGAAGACCAATGCGGTGCCCTTTATGTTAATGGATACATTAACATAAACCCAAAGGCCTTTTTCAGGGCCACTCCAATCTCTCGAAAAGAGATAGACTCTGTGTGTGTGTGTGTGTTTTATATCCCTCTCCCCTGTTCCCTTTCCATAGACCTATCAGGTCGGGAGCATATTAAAATAGGGTCCCGACCCTATTCCCTTTTCGCTTGACAATATACAGTCCCAAGATTTTTTTCCATGTTAAATTCCCCTTGAGGCTAGAGTGGCCCAACACTTTTTCCCCATGTTAAATTCCCCTTGAGGCTAGAGTGGCTCATGATTTTTCCCCATGTTAAATTTATATTGAGGCTAGAGTGGCCCAAGGGGTCCTGTAATGCTAATTTCCATTGAGGCTAGGGTGACCCTATTCACTACTCTCGTTTAATATTGTAGAACAACAACAGTTTTCTATAAAAAAATATAAAAAATTATTCAGCTATCAGAAACCGGAGTGATAATTCTTGATTCTACAAGGAACTGTAGTCTACAACACTAAGATTGCAGCATACATCATCGTCTTCCATCTTGGATTCTTCGTCGGGATTCGAACGTAAAATCGAAGGACATTGTGTTATTAGGACTACAATAAAAAAATTGTTCTTGGATAATTCTCGGATGATTTGGATCTGATTCTATAAAATCGTAAATTCATATTTTATCTTCTTCATTTTTACAGAATTTTTCCGGATAAATAAATATTGCATTTTTCTAAGCTTGTTGTTTTCACTCTTTCTTATGTTCGAACCTAAACAAGTGACGTAAGATAATATATATATATATATATATATATATATATATATATATATATATATATATATATATATATATCTTCTTTAAAAAAAATAATTGTACTTAGTAAGTTACATATATATGAGACAAAATAGAAACTAACATATCTTGCTCATTCTAATTAAAAAATTTGCATATGTTTGTTGCTAAATAATACTTGCATCTGCACAACGAACATCCCAATTTAAATTTTTCTCTGATATTATCAGTATTGATTTATAAAACAATAACACTTAGATAATATTCTGCAGAATACATATACATTTGTTTAAGAGTAGTGTACATGAGATATTATAACATATATTTAATTTTTGTCTTCAGTTGTAACACCGCTGGATATAATCCACACTCGATTACAAATGAGAGAGAGAGAGAGAGAGAGAGAGAGAAAGAGAATAATGCTAAGCATTTCGTCAGTGTTCAGTTGCCGCAATACGAAGCTCTTACCAGTTAATTTTATCGTGTTTATTTTTCAAGTTGATGTCTTAATGTGTGCGCGCATAAACTGAAAGCTTGTCATTGCCAGTCAATATCGTCAATCAAACTTGTTCCATTATTCCATAGAAATAAGAAAAGAAGTAATTAAGTGTTGAGTGTGTCCCCCCCCCCACCCGGCACGGTACAATAATATAAATAAACAAACATTTATTTGAAGAAAAAATGAATGAAATAACCTTGCATTGTTATCCTTTATATCATTAGCCGAAATTTATTATTAATTTTATTATTATTATTATAGTTGTCAGTCACTTTAGTTAAAACTTGTTCTGAGTTGTTTTGTGTACATATTCGCACATAATATCTGAGTAGCAGAGTTCTTTCAGAATGAAAGCATACACTTAAACTGTGTACATTCGCACTGTAAATGCGAGTAACGTACTTCTTTCAGAATTGAAAATAATGCATACGTTTAAAAATAAATGCCGTAGGTGGGTTTCGATCATGGGTCTTGTGCGTGACAGGTCGACGTATTTCCAGGAGACCAGAGTAATTACTGCATTGGATGACATTTCTTTTCTAATCCAATCTTAGACAGACACTGATCTCAGAGCGAATACTGTTATAGCTAACGGTGCGAAAGTTAGTACGCGGCCGTCATACGGAATATATACTATTACTAAACAATTTCCTTTTTATGTTTATAGACCAGAAAAAAAAAATTTAAAAAAATAAATTAGGTCAACAAACCTGTAAGGGCATTGATGGGTATGAGTTGACTTTAGCTGAGTTTACATAATATGCAATATTTTTACTCGTCTCTAATAAGTTTATCGGTCGCACGGCGAAGAGTCTTTCCAAAATTTAGCCCACGGCCGCCGTGCGAATAGACACTTCCGTGATAAAATGTTAAAGGTCACCTGCCACCTATATTGTACAAACGTGTGATATTATTATAGTTTTAAAGAAAACGCATTCGTTATGTATGCACACCATAAAAATGTTTAATTAGACTTAAAACTCCGCTTTATAAAATTGAAAAATTATTTGGCAATCTCCGTTAACATTTGGTAGTTTCCGTGTGCCAAAACCGGATATGACGTACATTTATCTCTTTATTCAACCTAGCCATTCAAGTGCTTCATTTCCCCACGGAAATGTCTATGTGATATAGCATACGATCATGCAAATATACAGCAAATATGGGCACTGTATTGCATACGGATTTTACCAAAAGAGTGATGATGGGGAAAAAAAGTTCTTTCTTTTTCCGAAAAACCATGTTTACCAGAAAAAAGTGTATTTAATCTGTGGGATCGAATAGGGGAGGGATTGGAAAGTTGTATCATTTATGCCGGATTATAGTGAATTTGGCCCAAAGACAAGTCGGCCCAACTCGAAATACAATTCGGCTAAACTTAACAATAGTTTGTACGTTCTTTTTCTTCAACAAAGAAGTATATATTATGTAAGATAGGTTTTAGGGGGAAAAAACTAAATTTAAATAAACTATTTTGATATTCTTTGAAAGAAAATAATCATACTTTGTAACGTACATATTTATGAGAGAAAACACAAACTGACATCTTGCTTGTTCTAATTAAAATATTTATATACATTTTTATGCAAACAAATATATGCATCTAGACAACGACATTCTCAATTTAAGTCTTCCGGTCAAATTATCAATAATCATTTATAAAACAAAAATACGTAACAGATAATATTCTACATAATACGTATACATTTTGCTAAGGGTAGTGTACATGAGATATTATGCAAATACACTTAATTTTAAGCTTCAGGTTTTACACAGTTTCATACAATACATATTAGATTACACATGAGAGAGATAGAGAGAGAATAATGTTGAGCATTTTGTCAGTATTCAGTTGCTGAAATTTGAAGCTCTTACCAGTTAATTTTATTGTTTGTTTATATTTTTATAGTTGTCTTATTGTTTGCGCGCGTAAATTGAAAGCTTGTCATTACTGGTCAATATCGTCAATTATATTTGCTCCATTATTCCGTACAAATTAGAAAGGAAATCATTTTGTGTTTAATTTATGCCCCCCCCCCCCACGCATACACAAACACACTCACGGTACAAAATAAATTGATCAATATACACTTGTTTGAAAATAAAATGAAAGAAAGTAACCTTACATTGTTATCATATATTCCTTCTTTTTTCATCCTGCGAAAATTATTTTAAAAATATATATATCCACAAATTCCGTATATGTAGCGGATGCCGGCTTGCGTATGCATCCTTAGTGTAGTGTGTATCGCTTATGTCAAATAACAAAATCGCAAATGAGACGAAAGTATCACCCGATTGCTTGAAGGCACCTGCCATTTACGCATGATAAGTTACTTATTGCAAACTGACCCAGATTGTATTGTATCCAGGTTAACTATAAGTCGGTATCTCGCAAATAATTAAAAAAATCATTTTTTTATTAAAAAAAATACATTTAATGTGAATGCAAATGATAATCTTTTTGCTAGCATGGGTTAAAAAGTATTATTAAAGCAAGTTATTATTGTGTATAATATTTGCTCTGCAAACATCAATTATTATTACATATGGCAAACAAATAGAATCCTGTGTGATAAACACAACTGGCATGGAGCAATAAAATCATTGTTTAAACTTACGGACAGGATATAACATACATAGATTATTTTATTACAAAGCAAACCAACCGCGGAAAATTGGCGTTGGTATCTTTTTAGTGTGTCGATTTTTTCTTCTGAAGTCTGCCGACAAAAGGAAGCAAAGTTTGGTTCCTTTGGATATTTTAAGTGTGCCGATTGCTTTCATCTTTTTTTTTAAAAGTCTGCCGACACAGAGAAGCCAGCATTGATTCTTTTAACCTGTATTAGCGGGAATTTTCAAAATAAATTGAAACAATGGAACATTTCTGAAAGCGGCACAATCTAGTGCGTCATGCACGCATACCAATATAAGGCTGAACAGTAAATTTAGTTTTCATTTGTTTCATCTAAAATATTCCCTATCCATAGTTTATGGTATTTTATTTGTCGACGACAAGAAGCATGTACTTCGTCTTGTAGATATATCTACGTCATTTCCGGTTGCGTCGACTATATTTGGGAAATCGTAACTAAGGGGAAGTAATAGCGTTGTATACTTCTATTTCGAGTAATTAAAATATTATTTATTCTTTACCCTTGATAATTTTTTGGGGGGTTTTTTTGTGTGCAAGTATGACTATTTTTAATCATGTAATGCAGATCTGATATAAATAGGAAAATGTTGGAGTACGGCCGGTGACTTTTAAGTCAGTGCGTTAAAAGTCAGGATCAACATGAAGTCTACGGGAGAAAAACCATTCAAATGCGAATTTTGTGATAAAATATTCAGTAATGGTGCTGGTTTAAAAAGGCATACGAGGATACACTCTGGAGAAAAACCTTTCAAATGTAAAGTTTGTGATAAAATGTTCATCCGTAGTGGTGATTTGAAAACCCAGATGAGAATTCATACTGGGGAGAAACCATTCAAATGTCAAGTTTGTAATAAACTGTTTAGTAAGAATTTTGAGTTAAAGTGCCACATGAGAAGGCACACGGGAGAAAAACCATTCACATGTGAAATTTGTGATAAAATGTTCTCTTACAACAGTAATTTGAAAAGGCACATGACCATTCATACTGGAGAAAAACCATTCAGTTGTGAAGTTTGTAATAAAATGTTCAGCGAGAGCAGCGAATTGAAGATTCACATGATAATTCATACTGGCGAGAAACCGTTCAAATGTGAAGTTTGTAATAATCTGTTTAGTACGAGTTCTAATTTAAAGAGCCACATGAGGATGCACACGGAAGAAAAAACATTCAAATGTGTAATTTGTCATAGACTCTTCAGAACTAAAAGTGATTTGAAAAGGCATACCAGAAAACACACTGGAGAAAAACCATACAAATGCGATGTCTGTGATAAAATGTTTAGTCAGTCCTACAGTCTACGGCCGCACATGATGATACACACTGGAGAAAAACCCTTCAAATGTAAAGTTTGTGATAAAATGTTCATCCGTTGTGGTGAGTTGAAAACCCACATGAGAAAGCACACGGGAGAAAAACCATTCACATGTGAAATTTGTGATAAAATGTTCACTTACAACAGTAGTTTGAGAAGGCACATGACCATTCATACTGGAGAAAAACCATTCAGTTGTGAAGTTTGTAATAAAATGTTCAGCCAGAGCAGCGAATTGAAGACCCACCTGATAATTCATACTGGCGAGAAACCGTTCAAATGTGAAGTTTGTAATAAAATGTTTAGTTCGAGTTCTCATTTAAAGAGCCACATGAGGATGCACATGGGAGATAAAACATTCAAATGTGTAATTTGTAATAAAATGTTCACTCACAGCAGTAATTTGAAAGTGCACATGGTCATGCATACTGGAGAAAAACCATTCAAATGTAAAGTTTGTAATAAAATGTTCAGCCAGAGCAGTGTCTTGAAGACCCACATGAGGCAGCATACTGAAGAAAAACCCCATTAAAATATGGGTATTGTAATAAAATATTTGGTCATGGAGGCAGTTTGAAAAAGCAAATTAAGATACACATTGGAATAAAACCATTCAAATGTGAAGTAGACAATACAGTGTTTTGCTTGGGCGGTGCCTTGGATAGCCACATGACAGTACATACCAGAGGTGAGCCATTCAGGTGTCAGGATTCCAACAAATGTTCGATCAGGATGGTACTTTGAAAAACACATAAAGATGTATAGTATGGAATAACTTGGGTATGGAAGGAATGAATTGCTTCACCTTGAATAGCCACATACCTGGTACATGTACTAGAGATCAAGTGTTAAGTTTGTGGCAAATGTTAAATCAGGATGGTAATTTGAAAATGTACGTGAAGACTGGCTTACACACTGAAGAATACCATTTTAATGTTGTGCAGTGTCTAGACCAAGGGATGAACTTTTGAAGCAGTGAAAATCCATATTGGAGGAAAACCATTTTAATTGTGAAGTTTGTGGTCAATTTAAGTGTGATATCTATTTAATTTATATTAATACATAAGTAAAATATCCTGTATATGTATGGCTTTAATATTAGGATTATTATTAATAGAGTTAAACATGTTTATTTGGGTCTGGGTGTAAGTTATTGGGATTCCCCAGGTGTACCTGACATTGTTCATGTTTTTTATTATAATTGTAGTAACTGACCTTTAGTGATCCGTAATGGAGAGCGCTTTAGACCACTCGGCCACTCAGGGCCCTTCCGCTTCGTCTAATGTGTTTGTTATAAAAACCAACATCAACAGATACATAACAAAAAGCAAATTAAAATCTCTCCAACCAACTTGGATACCACCATGCAAAACATGTACACACACACACACACACATACAACTTCAACAGAGCTCCAGACACACAGGCAATACACATCACCAGCCACACATAACTAATCTCTCTCAAGTGCTATATCAAATCAAGCAAAAAACAGAAGCGTGTTACGTCAAACTGGTTTCTTCTCACTTTTTGAACACCCAAAGTCAGCCCCAGTTGAATCAAATATAATAATGGTATTACCAATAAAACTCATGCACTTAGCAACAGTAGGGGTTCATTCATCAGTCCACACACTGTTCAACTAAGATATTTCCATGTAGCTTATCATTTCACTAGTTAGCCACACTTGCCATCTTTCTAGGACAGAAAATATAAATTTTCAAGAAAGGCTTGAAATTAGAAATTTCCTGATGTCAGTATACACTTCATGATAGCTGTACCCAGTAGGCACATTGTTCTGCACAGTATCATACTGTACCCTACCATAAAACATTTTGCAAATTAGAACTGGTGAAAGTTAAAACTTCACTATATAAAATAATTTATTTTATGTCATCAACTGCATATGACATCCACCACTGAAATGTGGTAATACATTATACAGTAATAATATCCAATGATTTTATATTTCTATTTTCTCATGCGTAGAACTTGTGTACTTAGGATCAACAGGTCACCCCATTGCCCTCATTAACATATTCATCTTAATGCACATTATTGGATATACACAAATGCACATGGCTTGAGATGCTCATTGCAAAATACTTTCAGCACACTACAGTTATAACTTTTTCTTGATTTTGTTTTCCATTTCTAAGAGCAGCTTATATAAAGCTAGAGTCTTCTTAGATAATTGTTAGGATTTTCATCCAATTGGCCAAAACCTGATGACCGCTGTAAAGAGTGAGAATATTAATATTCCCTAATTGATGCTGTGTTTTAAATATGCTAACTGATTTGCAAGGATGCAGGGTTATTTTAATTCAGTCAGACAAAATTGGGTGAGAACAATAATCTAATGGTGTTTAGTACCATGGTACGGTAATCCCAGTCGCAGGGTTACATTATTTTGTCTCCCCACTTGCCCCAAGGGGAAACAAATAATATAGCCCCTTGACAGGGACTTCCTTGTGTCCGTCCAAACCTCAACAAAGATTCTATTAATCTTGTCACTGGGAAAATTATTCATTCTTGTTTTAAGGTCTAGCAGAATTGTATTATGGTTGTTGTTGAGTAGTTAATTTGGGCTGGAATTTATTTCTTAAATTGTTCAATTTAAGTGAGTTTTCTCTGGAAATACAGACTGCTCATAAAAAAGTAAGATTTTTGGACAGAGACATTCACTGGGAATTGAAACTTGGACTTTTGTTGTTGTGATTCAACAAAAGAATATTAATACAATACCACAATACTGGCCAATATAGGCACATTCAGCATTTGGTTTAATTTGGATTTCCATTCAAGTTTATTCAGAATAGTTGTTATCTTGAGGTGTGCCTGTAATTCTAGCATTATTTGGGATTTAATTTGCAATCCTGTAATTTTTTATTTGTTGTACTTTAGCTTTTTATTCCATGTAAATATATTATCTGTTGAATTTTAAAAGGTTGTTATTTTTGCTCTTTTCTCTTACTTGCGTTAAGATGGCCTAGTTGTTAGAGCATCTGCCTTGGATGCAGGGATCACAGGTTTGAACCATGGCCAAGACATACCAAAGACTGTTAAAAATTGTACCGACAGCTGCCTCTCTAGATGCTCAGCATTAGAAGGTTAGTGTTAGGACTGGTCGGCCTGGTGACAGAATGTCTACAGCATTATGACTAGTGCTAGACATCACTATAGACTGTCACACAGCAGACATCGTAATGTTATGTCTGAAAATTGTTAAAATTATGTTAAAAATCGAAATTTCACTATCACTTGCTTTTTTTAAGAGAAAAGTCTTGTAAGATAAGCAACAGATAAAGATACATGCTGCAGAAAAAAAAACCTTTGAAGTGTGTTGTTGTTAATAACACCAAAATATGCTCCAACAACAACATTGATTTTTTTTATATATCTTTGTATACACCAAAATTGTGGCAAGTAGTTGTTTTAAAACAATAAATGCAAAACCAGCTTTGATTTAAGCAATTTTGATATGAATTATTTCCTTTTTACTGCGTTAAAACGTTTCAGATGCCATATTGATAGTGACACAAAACACTTTGTTTCTATGGATTGTCAGAGAACTATTGATGCACCAAGGACTGACGGATGAAAACCTGGAGAAAGGAAATGCAAAATTAATGCACTAACTCTGACAATTACAGCGAAAAGAGTCAAAACTTGAATCTTAAAATGCAGTTCTCAAGATTTCCTAATAAACATGCTATAATTCAGGCTGTGTTTATGTGTCAATTTCGTCATTGTAATTTTTTTGTGATATAGATTTTTAACGTAGCTTTAAAAACAAATCAGTCATATCGCTACGATGTCTGCAGTGCGGCAGTCTAAAGTGATGTCTAGCACTGGGACATCATGCAGCAGACATGCAGCATGATGTCCCACCCAGACACATTATCAGGACACCAGGCTAACCAGTCCTAATACTATCCTCTTAATGCTGAGTGCCTAGTGAGGCAGCTGTTTGTACCATTTTTTAAAATAAGTGTTTTGTGTGACTGGGCCAGGGTTCGAACCCGCGAACTCACGCATCCGAGGCGGACGCTCTAACCACTAGGCCACCAGAGTGGTCTGCATTGCAATTGTTTTTGGTTATGTATATTGGAATTTATCAAACCAACATGTACACTGCAAATCCACTGTTAGATTATATTGTTTTAATCAGCAGGTAAATTCCAATGCACATATTTCCAATTCGAATAAATTACCCACCCATAATACGTTAGGAGAACTATCACTACCTCGCAAATCCAGCCCTCCCAGATACTACATTTAGCTCAGGGGAGCTAAATATTGTCTGCCAACCTATTGTGGTCGGGCAGAGTGATATCCGCTTAAATATAAGACTTGGTGCCAACGTGTAAGGATATCGTAATTATTACCTCTGCGTCTGCCAAGAAGTACGCTGTCATCCCGAGAGACCTCGTAAAAGCCAGACGCTACGTGGAAGATATGCCACTACAAGTTAGAGGAGGGGCGCCGAGTGGTCTAAAGCGCTTACCGTTCCGGATCACTGCCATCTTATCTGTCTGCGTGGGTTCGAGTCTCAGGCTCGGCTAACGTGGGTACGTGAGAAAGCTTGCCAGTAGCTTCTCCCGGGTCGGTGGCTCTTCCCGGGATTTTACCAGATTCTTTTTCCAGAAATTATACTGGCGCTATATATAGCCTATCTTGTGCTGAAAAATGGCGTTAAACCCTACAACAACAAGTTTGAGGAGGATTTCACTTCATAGGTAACTATACTCCATCTATATTTTCAGCTTTTTCTCTCCTTCTATCAGGACAAAGTTTTGCTTTTATAAGTTGCCACACTTTGTCATCGTGACACATTTAGGTACTTTCACGTGGAGCCTAAACGACTGCAGTCAGTTCGCGCTATACTTATAACCGTCAATCTGTAGCTCTGTGCCTACACGGTATGCAAACATCTCATGTGCACGCACACAGGTTTGTAAACATGTAAATTTTCATTATTGTTTACCCATATAATTCTGTACCTTATTTAACTTGTTAATTTCTGGGTCACCCTTTTAATGAATTAGCTCGGTACGTACATTGCGTTCAAGACAGTGCAGGGCTACGGCTTTATCCATTTTGCTCCATTTTGTCTTACAGATTAGAACGATGGGCAAAGCGCAAACAACATATAACTCAGACCAAAGGCGTCACCAGTCTGCATGCTGATTTCTTCCGCAGTGTGAACCTTTATGGGAACAAGGGAGATAATTCAGCTTACTATTTAACCACGAAGTGCCGGACATTGACACGCTGAGAAACAGCTCTGGCATCCAAGTCACCAGCACTGGGCTCGTTATTATCTTTAAAATTCACCCAACCATGCCTCCTCGGGGTCCGACTTGATACCCCTTACAGAATGGGATCACAAGTAGTGATCCCATTCTCACAAGTAGTCGGGGCTCTGAGTGGTCGAGTGGTTTAAAGCGGTCTCCGTTATGGATTATTGCCATCTGACCTCGTTCTGCGTGGGTTTGAGACTCGGATTCGGCCAATGTGGGTACGTGAGAAAGCTTGCCAGTAGCTTCTCGAGAGTCGGTGATTGTCTCAGGAGATTTCCCGGGTTCTCCCTCCATCATTAATACTGGCCGCCGTGTATAGCATATCGTGTGCTGAAATATGGCGTTAAACCCTACAATAACAACAACAACAAACAGTCACGTTCCCTCTCTTTCAGCAGACATACGGACAGGTTACATAGATCATAATACTATAACCCGTCCCAACTGATGATCCAAATGATATCTCCCTCACTCTGATGACGAATTTGCGTTCGACAGGCCTAGGCCCTATAATATGGATCACCAAGTCCAAACATCGACATTACGGACTGAAACAATAAGCGCTTAGGCTTCCAGTACTTCGAATCCGACTTTTGCGTTAGGCCTACTCCACACAACCAAGATGATGTTGATTGCTCTATCAGTACCACCGTCGATTCTACCCTACACGAGGGCGCGGGAAGATTCTGCCTTCCGAACTTCCACTGAGGACGTTTTTCCGCCCCCTGCACAAGCGCTGCAGCATATTTTGATCTTTCGACGAACAGACGGTTCTGACTTTAGTTATGTTCGTAGTGTGGGAGTTAATAACTGTCTGTCCCGCCTTAATCATCAGTTCGTTGCTGGTTCTCGCATTTGCACTCTACCAGCTATTCATTTAGAACGCCAGCATTGACAGTGATCTCGCCACGTTGTGGATGACACGCGCGCGCGTGTGTGTGTGTGATTTGGAATTTTAACGTAGCTTTAATTTTTCAGTCATATCGCTACGATGTCTGCAGTGACAGTTTATAGTGATGGCTACCACTGGGGCATCATAACGCAGACATGTAGCATGATGTCCGACCAGTTACTTTATCCTGACACCCGATCATTCCTAACAATAACCTATTAATGCTGAGCACCACTATTAGCATTATTACGATTTTTGTAAGTCTCTGGTATGACTCTTTTGGGGATCGAACCTACGACCTACCGCATCCGAGGCGTACGCTGTAACCACTAGGACACCGGAGCGGTGGAGATGAGATACCACACTCTGTGCTTGTGGATCGGATGGCCACTGTTTACACTTCGGATTTAGTGGAAAATATCGTTACCGTTATTTCGTTTTTGACATTTTCGCGAGCTATCTTCCAATCGACGAATATAAATTTTCTTCCACTCAGAACACTTCAGGGCATGCATGGGGGTCAGTCTCAAGCTAAGAACACTGCCTTTCACCTCTGTCCTCTGTTTAGCGTCCCGATGGATTAGTATGTTAGCGAGCCATCAAGGAGACACGTTTCGCTCCCTCCGCAAGAACAGCGTCGATACAGGGATAGTACGAGGAATGAACAAAAAGAACCAAGGGTCACTCATAGGACACGAACCTCTGAAAGCCGTCCTATCGAAGTTCCACAAGTCGAATATCATGCGGATGTACCATCGAGATGATTATAACGTTCGTTCCACTCATTTTTCTTGGTCCCAACGGCAAACGACTTTGTGTCTGGTCACAGGCCGAAGCACCCACAATCCATTTATCCACGCCCTTCGGTTCCCACCGGAACCCCACAGCGTATTTTGAACAATATTCATGAGGGAGACTTTGCCATCACTCTGAGTTCAAAAGTCCCATATCTTAATGTCTCTATTCATAAGGTTTCCATGACATTCCTGCGATTATCTTACAGCAACGTATATCAATTCAAGGCACCCTAATGGAGTCTCAACTTCAGCCCTTGGGTCTTCCTTCGTCTGACGAATCCAGTAATGGCGCAAGTCCGGTACATTTCTATGGTGGCAAACTCAGGTTACCTGGACAATATCCTTCACCAACATCAGCGAGTTAGCTGTAGCCCTTGTTAATAATCTGGACTTCTCATAAACAAGGAAAAATCCTACCTAGTAGGATCTCAGCGAATCGTTCACCTAGGTGTGGACTTAAATACATAGGCATCATATTTTGTGTTCCTTAGGATGAGGCATTGAAACGATTCATTGTGCGTATTACTTTCGAGGTATTCTATTCTCATAGGATCGCTCAACGCGGCCCCGCACATGATGGTCCTATGTCGCCGTTTACTGCATTACAGATGTTTTGTCTGCACGAGTGTAATCCTCCATGTTGCCCACTGGAACATCCTCTCAACATCTGTACCAAACTGAGGTACCATCGGTGGAACTCGATAGCAACCTAACGTGGCTCATAGCGGGTATGCATTAACGCGTCCACCCGCTTGAAATTGCTGTCTGTGCCGATGCAAGTTCCACATGCTGGGGAGCCAGTCCACCACCATCATTTAGGGACCTTTGTGTCATGGGGTGGGACTTATCTTAAACAACGAAGAGGAACTCAATTCTACTAGGATGATTTATCATCAAAAACAAGGATTCCAGTCCCCAGAATTCTGCGTCATGGTATGGGACTTATCTTAAACAACGAGGAACTCAAACCTAGAATGGTGATTTATCATCAACAACAAGGAGGATCCAATTCCTCAGACCTTTGCGTCATGGTGTGGGACTTTTTGAAGTGGCGTTGTCATCAACTAGCCACACAGGTTCACCATATCCCGGAACTCCTCAACTGATTGGCCCTTCGTCGCGGAACAATCGACTACTACAGAAGGAATGGTATTTCCATCCATCGGTTATCACGCTGATCTTTCCCCGATGAGATCGACCGTTGGTGGGCCTTTTTGCGACAATAAGGAATGCAAGACTCCATTTTTTGTCTCTCCAGTACCAGACCCAACAGTTTTGGGAATGGACTCCCTATCGTTGGATTGGATAAACCATTCTGAACTCGTACAGCTACCTCGAAGCCATCTGATTCCAAGTGATACAGAAAGCAAGAAAATCAGCTTGTAGCCTCATACCCATCGCACCACTCCGATGAGAGAAGTCGTGGATCAGTGACCTCATCAATCTTGCATCAGAACTCCACGGCTGATTCGAATCTTATCTACTCAAACAACCACGATGCCAGTTGTTTCGTCCCTGCCCGGAGCTCCTGAACCTGAATCTGGATCATATCAAACAGGCCCACAGACTTAAATAATTCTCGGAAGCAGTCGTGGAAAGACGTCCCTCCACTCTAAAACATATGAAGTCAAATGGCACATTTTCACCCAGTGGTGCACAAACGAAAATATCTTACTTCTCCAGTCATCGATACCGCAGATAGCTAATTTCCTCCTCTGGCTCTTCGAAGAGAGAAAATTAGCTCCGAGGATACCTTTCCACGATAGCTGACACCTTTCGTCATCATGGACATGAATATATCGGACAAAACTTTGACTAATCCAATCTACTTGCAACTTTGATTATACACTACCTGAAACGTTAGCCCTCTACCCTAAATAGAACCTATCTTGGATATTAACCTGGCTGAACAAGACTCCTTTTGAACCAATTGTACGGGCATCTCTGGCGCACCTTTCCTACAAGACCTGCTCCCTCATGGCCTTAGCAACGGCAGACATAATTAATGAATTACATGCCCTGTCTGCAGACCCTAATTACCTGCAATTCCGACAAGATGGGTCAGTCATTCTCATGACGGCATTCTCTTTCTTTGGCAAGAACCGTCTCCCTTCCACAGGTAACCGGAAATCTGTCATCAAACCCTTTTCTCACCTGGACACATCAACTGGAGGCCATTTACAAGACCCCGTCATATCTCTGAAGTGGTACCTTAATCGAACGGAGCTGGTCCGTCGACGGAGATCACATGTTTTCTACCCCTTAAATCAGGACAAAACGATATATCAACTCAGCCTATCTCATCCTGGATCGAGTTCGGTATTCTGTCAGCGTACTGCGAAATAATCCGGGCTCAAATTAACGTTTTACGCATCTCGGCTCGTGAGGTTAGGGCAGTTGCGACCAGCCTAACATTTCATCGGAACTATTCTCTAACCGACGTCACTCGTGCTGTGGGACGGACACCGGAGTCCACATTCTCTAACTTTTGTCTCCGAGATTTTTCATCCCAAAGGTTCCATTTTGATCTGGTAGGACATATATCATCAGTTCAACATTACTTTTCCAAGTCGATCGAATTTTCTTAAGACTCGGCTTTACGATTTCCTCTGAATTTCCGGGATACCTTTTCCCTTTTGAAGCCGCGCCGCAACATATTGAATCGCCTCGAGTGGGGCTACCTAGAAGCTGTCTCTCATACCTTAGGGGATCGGAGATTTTATCTCCGGGTTAAGGGGATGTAATTCCTTCCACCTCTAACGTATCCTTCTAAGGTAGTATGATTAGGTAATTTATTTGAAGAAGAAAACAAACTTTCCATGTAAAATGCGTTTCTTCGAAAATACTTACCCATTCTTAATACAGATAAACATCCCAGCCTCCCGGCAGTTACATCCCCAGTGAGCATGCCTTCCGCTCCAGTAATAACTAACATATCCTTTCACGTTGTCGCCAAGTCTTAATGTAAGGAGAGAACATTCTGCCCGACCACCAACTAGGTCGGCAGACAACTGTTAGCTCCCTTGAGCTAAAAGAAGTATCTGGGATGGCTAGATTTGCGATGTAGTGATAGTTTTCCTAAGGTATTATGATTGGGTAAGTATTTTCGGATAAAAACAGAAAAAACGTATTATACTAGGAAAAATTGGTTTCTTTCACATATTCATGCCTAAAGTTTATTCTCCTGTAAATAGACCCATATATATATTTCTATAACTTGTAAATTATTTTTATTGAAATATATTAGTTCAATAAATATACTGCAATTCCACTGTTGGATTATGGGAATGTATTGATTACATTAATATCCCTTATTAACCTTATGGTCTACTTATTGTCCGTTCTCTTGATGTAAATGGCTTTAATAGTCCTAAAGGTGCATGCGTCTGCATCATATTTGTTTATCATAACGGGAACTTAAAGTGGGTGGGGTAGAATGGTAATATTGATGAATAATCAGAGACATGCTGATCCCAGTTTTGTGCCACCAATATCACGTACCGACTTATCTTGTACTGTTGCAGATATTTTCACATATACAGTAACAAAATCATTGATTCTTAACTGTTTTTGGTGTTTGTGTTTATGATTAGTTTTCATCATTGTATATAAGTAATAGAATCTTACCGAGGTGCTGAGGCTGCATAATTTATCGATGGAGTGTTAGATAACCTAAAAATGGTTCTCAACACCGATCGTGACTGCGTTGGACTTGTCAATGAATATCTGCATTCAAACGGTGTTTCCGAACCCTCCGATTCACTGACATATAATTTTGTATAGGGTCAAGCGCAGATTCATAGCTGTAACCACACTGATATATCACTACTAACTCTAGGTCATCCCGGAATTGTCCCACGTCATGTTACAATGGCGAAATGACATTCACAGATGTGTCCACCTCTGTTAAGTTTACCAACCAATATTTTAAATCAACACTGACGGAATTGAGAAGAGAAATGCCCCGACTGTTATTCAACAAGGACGCATTTCTCTGATAACAGTTATCGGAGAAAGACGATCTGTTGATGCAAAAAGTTTTACTCTGATACAAGTGCGTGCACATGAGAAAACCGGTGACAAGAACTACATGTACCATGTTGACGGCTCTACAATGCATCCCATCTTGAATTACAGAACAGTGGCAGATGCAAAAGTAAGTTTTTACTTACCATTAACTTGATTCAACTTTAGTAATCCTGTTCCATGCAAGACTTAGACAATGTCTTCTTCACTGCACATAATTTGTATGTACGCGACTCTATTTTCAAAATTGGTAAACTATGCGGCACGCACGTCAACGACGAAATATGATTGGCTCAAAAGGTTTTACGTATTAACACATGAACTCAGACTTGTCTCAGAGTTAAAGTTCGCGAAAATCGCACGTTTCGGAGCCCTTAACTTCAGTTTGATACAACGCAGAAAAGTCAATGATGGCTTGATGGATAGAAAAATATCTTAGGAGTAAAACAAGCCATATGGTATGGACGTGTGCTTTTAAAGACGGAAATAGCTGAAGGAAATGGAGGGTTATGGGCGGAATGAAGTATTTGGAAGTTCCTTACCTTCTCTCATATATTATGATAGAGAGGGTCTTATGTCAGAACGGGTCATGGGGGTAATCTAAGATATTTTATCATTCTGTATGAATTTTTTCTTTAGATTATTGTTTTCTTTCTCAAAATCAAGCTCGTGTCGAACACATGTGGTGCAAAAGCCAGGTAACTTTCAGAGTGAAGGTCAAAGATCAAATCGTGTCCGGGGCATAACTCTTTAACCGGTTGACGTCGTAAGCAGACGGGCATATACTTAACGCCATTTCAAAGCAAAGATAGGCTTCACATATCAACTAGAATAACTTGTGGAGGAAGAACCCGGGAAAACAGTTTAATGGATATAACACTGAGACTTTACTCATGATATACTTAAAATGCCTTAATTAATACTTACAGAAGAGGGGGAATTTAGTAAATCGTCCTCCTCACATAGCCGAAATGAATTTATGAAAATAAACCGTTCAGTATGGACATAAAGTTGCCCTTTGTAATGATCTATGTTAAGAATGACCTCATCATCAGCCATAGTTGTGGTATGCTGGCAGATTTACCTTTGAGTGTATATGGTGTTTGGAAGTTTAAATAAATTCATTAAATCTCAAGATACTGTTACAAAAATGCATTCATTACAGAAGGCAAATCACGCTTTCTGTTAGGATCTATATTTGTAATATATCAGTTGATTTTGGTTCGGTGTGCCTTGTTCAAAATGATCAGTTTCCGTGATTTCATATAGGAGACGCTGCCAGGTTGCCCATCGTCTAGGTAAAATGGGCAGAATGTCGTCTACTAGTGACCTTATCTGGAATCATCACTTCTTCCTGTCAAAAAATAAAATGCTGCCAGAACTTGACTTGGTGGAGACAAAAATTGGTGCATGGTAAGTTAAACGTCACTGGCCACCTATATAGTAGAAACGTGTGATATTATTAGAGTCCTTTAACAAACGCATTTGTTATGTATGCACACCATATAAATGTTTAATTTATACAAATCTAGCCACCCAACTGAAGTTGATACTACCATCCAAGGTGTAGAGAGGTGCATTTCTGATGTGAAATCATGGATGTCATGTAACAAGCTGCAGTTGAATGATGATAAAACTGAGGCCATTCTGATCACAACACAAATACTTTCTCATTCACATCCTTTACCTCAAAGAATAAATATCAGCAACACCAACATTAAATTCACACAATCAGTACGAAACCTAGGTGTTACTCTGGACAGTACTCTCACATTCACCAACATGTCATGAACATATGCAAGGCTGCATATCCTGAGCTGAGACGCATCAGCTCAGTTCGCAAATATCTTTCAGTTGATGCCACTAAGACACTTGTGTGTTCATTAGTACTTTCAAGACTGGACTATCGTAACTCGGTTATGTCTGGTTCATCTCAATATCTGCTCCAGAAAGTTCAAAACACAGCTGTTCGGATCATACTTAGAGTACCACGATCAGAGCACACCACCCCGCTGCTCTCTACCCTACACTGGGTATACATTCGATCCAGAATTAAACACAAAATGTGTTCTCTGTAGTAAGTTTCAATGTTGGACTCTAGTCTAACATGCCTATCCGACCTCACCCATGTGTAGACACCAGCAAGATACTTACGCTTCTCTTCTGACAATCGTATACTCATTATTCCCACTTTGAAAACAAAATCATATGGACAACGTTCTTTTGCATACCAGGGCCCAGCAACGTGGAATGAATTGGCCACTAAACTTAGACACAAAGACACAGTGATCATATTCAAGAGTGCTCTGAAAACTCACTTATTTCGACTGGAAGAACAAACTTAAAGACCTAATAATGTTTCCTACCTCAAATATTCTCAGCATGATTTTTATGTTTTCTAATTTCATGGTGTTTGTTTTTGTAATCATATCATTATATATTTTTTTCTTATAGGAGTTGTCTAATGTTGTAAAGCGCTTAGAGCTTCTAAAGATTAGGCGCTATACAAAGTCCTCATTAGTATTATTATTATTAATAATTAGATCTTCACTTTTACAGAATTTTTCCGGTGAAATAAATATTGCATTTTTATAATCCACACTCGATTACAAAAGAGAGAGAGAGAGAGAGAGAGAGAGAGAGAGAGAATAATGCTAAGCATTGCGTAAGTGTTCAGTTGCTGCAATATGAAGCCCTTACCAGTTAATTTTATGGTTTTTATTTTTCAAGTTGATGTCTTAGTGTGTGAGCGCGTAAACTGAAAGTTTGTCATTGCCAGTCAATATTGTCAATCAAACTTGTTCCATTATTCCATACAAATAAGAAAGGAAGTAATTAAGTGTTGAATGTGTCCTACCCCCCCCCCCCCCCCCCGCACGGTACAATAAAATAAATAAACATTTATTTGAAAATAAATGGAAAGAATGGAACAGTTTTGAAAGCGACACAATCTAGTGCGTTGTGCACGCACATCGATATATAGCTGATCAGTAACTTAGTTTTCAAGAGTTTCATCTAAATGTTCCCTATCCATAGTTATGGTGTTTTATTTTTCGACAACAAGAAGCATTTACTTCGTCCTGTGGAGTTAATGTGCGCCATTTCTGGTTGGCGTCCTCTCTAGGTGGGAGATCGTAGTTAAGAGGAAATAACAGCGCTGTGTGTTGCTATTTCAAGAAATTAAATTATTATTTCTTCTTTACGCTTTATAATTTTTTTAATTCTTTTTGTGCAATTATAACTACTTGAATCATGTAATGCAAATCTGATGTAAAAATGAATAATATTGGAATATGGCCGGTTATCTTTAAGTACGATAAACTCAAATTCATAGAAACTTCACAAATTTTAAACGTCCAGGAAAAACAAAACCGTTTAATTATTAAGTGATAAAAACGTTAAGTACAGCGATATTACAGCGCTCCGGCTTCATAACCTAAAGTCGTTATGTGCTAGGGCTACGGGACCATAAACCATTCGCTGCTGTTTATTTTTCCCGTGGTTTCAGTAATTCCTCTTATTATTATAAAATATATATTTTGCTAATTAATTTTTTTTATATGTCTATAAATTCAGCTGTCCACATGGACTGACTATTAATTCAGATTCTTTGGCCTCCATTTCGCGGATCTTTGGCCTCCGTGTGGTGATTTCAAGAAACACACGATAAGGGGGAGTACAACCATACAAGTACTTTCTTTGTGGTAAAAAGCCCGGGCTATTTGCACGGCCGCCGTGTACAAAAGCTGCGAAAGACTATTCGCATGGCCCTTATGCAGGGGCGTATTAATCATTAAGCAGACTAAGCACGTGCTTCGGGCACTAGGGCCAAAGGGGGCACCACAAAGTTGAGAAAAGTGTGAAAAGAAGAAAAAAAAAGGAATGAAGATTTGTAAAAAAAAGAAGATAAAACTAGTGCAAATTGATCATAATGTTCTGTTTCTTGATCATTATCTTCCCAGGTGTACGTGGAAAGGAGGGGGGCACCAAGATTTGTCAGTGCTTAGGGCACCAGTGAGCCTTAATCCGCCCCTGCCCCTATGTACCTCAACTAGAACACACCGTTGTGTGTAATTTACGTAAATCTATTTATGCGGCTATTACGTACTTGATCTGCGAAATATAATCAGATCAGCACTTGTTTCAATAGTTGCAAGTCACTTCAGTTAAAACTTGTTCTGAGTTGTTTTGTGTACATATTCGCACATACTATCTGAGTAGCAGAGTTCTTTTAGAATGAAAGCATACACTTAAAAATGTGTACATTCGCACTGTAAATGTGAGTAATGTACTTCTTACACAATTAAAAATAATGCATACGTTTAAAAATAAATGCCGTAGATGGGTTTCGAACATGGGTTTTGTGCGTGACAGGTCGTCGTATTTCCAGGAGACCAGAGTAATTACTGCATTGTATGACATTGCTATTCTAATCCAATCTAAAGACAGACACTGATCTCAGAGCGAATACTGTTACAGCAAACGGTGCGAAAGTTAGTACGCGGTCGTCATACGGAATATATACTATTATTATCTGCTCATTTTTTCCCCCGTTAACTTTACATTGTCAGAATCGTTCAATATTCCCCGATACTGAACGCGCGCGACAATACACATATATAGCATTCACGTGAATAAAGGAACTACTTTCTATTGTAAACAAACAATGACGCAGACACCAGCACTTTTGATTTGTAAAAAAATCATAGAGACTCGCGTAAGAGGCTCTTTACGTTGTGGTTATTTAAATTTGTTTCTGAATGAACTAAAACATGTTTCGTGGACTGCAAAAAAAAAATTAAAAAAAATAAATAAATAAAACCCCAGCTGTTTTGGTACATTCCGCGTTGATACAATGTTACGGATTTAGGCTAGCTACATTATATAAAAGACGGACGATTATGTCCTTACAAATAACATACAAGGAACAAGGTATATACTGTCTTTATCTGGTGATAATAATGGCAAAATAAAATATACTTGCAGTTTTACATCCTGAAATTCCTCAAAATGTTTTTTCTTAATTCTGCAAATCCGAATTACATGAGCCATGTCATAGGTTTTCAATCTGGATTACACATTTCGAAATTGTGCTGTAATTTCGATGATAAGTGCAACTGCATCCTCCTTATTGCACTCAAAATGAAATACACATTAAATTCCATAGCGTCATTTTGAAAATTGCAGTTGAAAGACTTCCTATTTTCCCCACGTTATGATTTCAAACATTCAATGACAGAAACAGAAACACATTTGCAGACGTAAACACGCTTCTCCCGCGCCACTTCAGTCCGATGTATTTCATATATAATTTGCACAGATGAATCCAGGCCAAAATCACAAACTTTCGTCGAATCGAAACAAATTACCAAAATATATTCACTCCAGATCATATGGAAAAGTCGTTGCAATGCGCATTCATTCACAATATGACTGCAAATTTCAATTTTAACTAGACACGCCATTTTCTTTCGAAAGTTATGTCGACCGCGCGACTAAGTTCAAATTTATCTGGGCGGAGCTATGTGCGCATTAATAATGATGTCATTTTGTAATGTCAAATCTGCGCTTGTGTATTTAGTTTGTAATACGGCATTCATTCATTTACGTTGTTTCTTGTCGTGTATTTTGTTTATATAACTAAACCTTAGGTAGAATAAAAAATGAGCATATAATAAAAAGGTTACTGCATTTGTATGGGAAAATATGAACTCGTTTTGTCGGAAGGAGATACTGCACTCACATGTTCGTGCAGTATTCCTTGCCAAAACTCATTCATATTTTCCCATACAAATGCAGTAACCTATAATTACTAAACAATTTCCTTTTTTTATGTTTGTAGACCACAAAAAAAATTTAAAAAAAAAAGAAAAAAATAGGTCACCAAACCTGTAAGGGCATCGATGGGTAGGAGTTAAATTTAGCTGAGTTTACATAATATGCAATATGTTTACTCGTCTCTAATGAGTTGATCGGTCGCACGGCGAAGAGTCTTTCCAAAATTTAGCCCACGACCGCCGTGCGAATAGACACTTCCGTGATAAAATGTTAAGTCAGCGTGTTAAAGTCAGGATCAACATGAAGTCTACGGGAGAAAACCCATTCAAATGCGAATTTTGTGATAAAATGTTCAGTAATGGTGCTGGTTTAAAAAGGCATACGAGGATACACACTGGAGAAAAACCTTTCAAATGCGAATTTTGTGATAAAATGTTCAGTAGTAGTACTGATTTGAAAAAGCATACGAGAATACACACTGGAGAAAAACCTTTCAAATGTAAAGTTTGTGATAAAATGTTTAATCAGAGTGATATTCTGCGGAGGCATACAAGGATACACACTGGAGAAAAACGTTTCAAATGCGAAGTTTGCAATAAACTGTTTAGTCGGGGTGTTAATTTAAAGAATCATAGGAGTATCCATACTGGAGAAAAAGCATTCAAATGTTTAATTTGTGAAAAAATGTTCAGCAATAGTATTTATTTGAGAAAGCATACCAGGATACACACTAGTGAAGAAGCATTTAAATGTGTAATTTGTGAAAGAATGTTCATCAGTGGTGCTGATTTGAGAAAGCATACCTGTATACATACTGGAGAAAAGCCATTCAAATGTGAAGTATGTTATAAAATGTTCAGTCTGAGTAGTATTTTGAAGACCCACACGAGAACTCATACTGGTGAAAAACCATTCACGTGTGAAGTTTGCAATAAACTGTTCAGTCGGAATGTTCATTTAAATAACCACATGAGAACGCATACTGGAGAAAAATCCTTAAAATGTGAAGTTTGTGATAAACTCTTCAGAACTAATAGTGATCTGAAACGGCATACCAGAAAACACACTGGAGAAAAACCATACAAATGTGATGTGTGTGATAAAATGTTCAGTGAATACTGTATTCTGCAGAAGCACATGATGATACATACTGGAGAAAAACCCTTTAAATGTGAAGTTTGTGACAAAATGTTCATCCAGAGCAGTAATTTGGAAACCCACATGAGAATTCATACTGGCGAGAAACCATTCACATGTCAAGTTTGTAATAAACTGTTTAGTCGGAGTTCTCATTTAAAGAGCCACGTGAAATTGCACACGGGAGAAAAACCCTTTAAATGTGCAGTTTGTGATAAAATGTTCGCAAACAGCAGTAATTTGAAAAGGCACATGATCATTCATACTGGAGAAAAACCATTCAAATGTGAAATTTGTAATAAAATGTTCAGCCAGAGCAGTGACTTGAAGACCCACTTGAAGCAGCATACTGATAAAAATCAAACAAACATTAAAATATGTGTATTGTAATAAAATATTTGGTCATGTGAAAAAACACATGAAGATATACAGTAGAATAAAACGATTCAAATGTGAAGTAGACAATACAATGTTTTGCTTGGGTGGTGCCTTGAATAGCCACATGACAGCACATACCAGGATATGAGCCATTCATGTGTTAAGATTCTGATAAATGTTCGGTCAGGGTGGTACTTTGAAAAACATATACGAAGACAAATACTGGAGAAAACCATTCAAATTCAAAGATTGTGATACAGTATTTAGCTGAGGGGGTGACCTTATGAACCACATGACCACACATACTGGACAAAAACCATTTTGATTGTGAAGTGTGTGGTGAAATCTTTTGTCATGGTTATTTGATGAAGCACATGATGCATGCTGGAGTAAAACCATTCAAATGTGAAGTTTGTGTTTTGATTCATTTTTTTTGTTGGAGTGGTGGATTTCGGAACACATAAATATGTATGGGGGCGCTCACCAATTAATATGTACTTTAGAGAGAGTGACGTATGTAAGGTGAAGTAGTTTGCATTTAAAACATGCACAATGGAGGGAATGTTGGCATACCTATGTGCTTCAGTAATGTAATGTGGATGATATTTCTTTGGATATTGTACTTTTGGAAATTTTACATGATTTAAGCACACTGCTAACTAAAATGACTGCTCCCTTGTGTTAAAAAGTCAGCCTGAATTAGTCTAAAGTACACTATACATAGCAGCTATTAAAATAGGGAAAATGAATTTTGCCAGACTAGACAATACCAGCTTCTGAAAGTGCAATGAATGAATTACCAAATATGTCAAATGTAAAAAAAAGTTATCGGCTCTTTTTTTTACAATTTATCTCTGAAGTTCAGGAAGTGAAAATGACCAAGTAGAGCTAGCACTTTTTTGAAAGGTTCACATTTGAAGTAAGGCCAAGCTGTATACTCTATAACCCATAGTACAGCCATCAATCATACATCAAAATAAAGGGAATTAAAGGTTCTTTTAATTACACCTAAGATTTACAAGGTCTATTTTAAATAGCGAGTATAACCAGTGAGGAAAGCCGAGGAAATTCTTTTTCTTTAAAATCTTAACCCTATGCAAAATGCGAAACTGTATAGTGCCACTTATACTATGGAATGACTTGGGTATGGAATGAAAGAATTTCTTCACCTTAAATAGCCACATACCTGGTACTAGAGATAAACCAATCAAGTGCTAAGTTTGTGATAAATATTTAGTCAGGATGGTAATTTAAAAATGTATGTAAAGACTGGCCTACACACTGAACAAAATCATTTAAATGTTGTGCAGTGTCTTGTCAGAGGGAGGAACTTACGAAGCAGTGACAATCCATACTGGAGGAAAACCATTTCAGTTGTGAAGTTTGTGGTGGATTTAAGTGTTATATGTGTATATATTTATTTTACATTAATACATAAGTAAAATATTCTGTATGTGTATGGGTTTAATATGAGGATTATTATCAATAGAAGTAAACATGTTTATTTGGGTCTGGGTGTAGGTTATTGGGATTCCCCAGGTGTACCTGACATAGTCCATGCTCTGTATTATAATTGTAGTAACAGACCTAAGAATAACCAACATTTTTCCTTGTTAACATTTTGAACCTTTGAGACAGAAGATTTCCTTTAGGTAATAGTTTTTATTAGAAAATGCTAATTGTGACCTGAGGTTAAGTAGAGGGCTATATATTCTCACCCATGCAAAAGAGAAATCTACCTGTTTTGCTAAATTATATTTTCCTATCTCAGGCTAGTTACCTCATGCCTGCTTTCTCAGTCAAGTAGTTCACGTGCTAGGCACTACTTTTAAAAAGAAAACCTTGATGTCTTCTATTGTGTCTAATGGGTTTGTTATAAAAGCCAACATCAACAGATACATAACAAAAAAAGCAAATTAAAGAGTCCAACTTTGATACCACCATGCAAAACATGTTTACACACACACATAAAACTTCTTTGGTAGAGCTCTAGACACACAGACAATACATATCACCAGCCACACAGAACTAATCTCTCTCAAGTACTCCATCAAATCAAGCAAAAAGCAGAAATGTGTTATATCAAACTGGTTTCTTCTAACTTTGTTGAACACCCAAAATCAGTCCCAGTTGAATCAAATATAATAATGGTATTGCCAATAAAACTCCTGCACTTGCCAACAGTAGGGGTTAATTCATCAGTCCACACACTGTTCAACAAAGATATTTCCATGTGGCTTTTTATTTCCCTAGTTAGCAACACTTGCCATCTTTCTAGGACAGAATATATAAATTTCCAAGAAAGTCAAGAAATTAGAAATTTTCTCATGTCAGTATACACTTCATGATAACTGTACACAGCAGGCACATTGTTCTGCACAGTATCATACTGTACCCTACCATAAAACATTTTGCAAATTAGAACTGGTGAAAGTTAAAGCTTAACTATATAAAATAATTTATTTTATATTATCAGCTGCATATGACATTCATCAATGAAATGTGGTAATACATTGTTCAGTAATTATATCCTATGATTTTACATTTCTATTTTCTCATGTGTAGAACTTGTGTACTTAGGGACAAAAGGTCACTCCATTGTCCTCATTAACATAATCATCTCAATGCACTGGATAAACACAAATGCACATGGCTTGAGATGCTCATTGCACAATACTTTCAACACACTACTGTTATAACTTTTTTCTAGATTTTGTTTTCCATTTCTAAGAGCAGCATATATAAAGCTAGATTCTATTTAAATAATTATTAGGATTTTCATACAAGTGGCCAAAACAAGACTGCTCATAAAAAAGTAAGATTTTTGGACAGAGACATTCACTGGGAATTGAAACTTGGATTTTTGTTGTTGTGATTCAACAAAAGAATGTTGATACAATACCACAATACTGGCCAATATAGGCACATTCAGCATTTGGTTTAATTTGGATTTCCACTTAAATTTATTCAGAATATTTGTTATCTTGATGTGTGTCTGTACTTCTAGCATTATTTGTGATTTAATTTGCAATACTGTAATTTTTTATTTGTTGCATTTTTGCTTTGTATTCCATGGAAATCGATTATCTGTTGAATTTTACAAAGCTTGGTGCTTTTCACTCTTTCTGTTACTTATTGTAAGGTGGCCTAGTGGTTAGAGCATCTGCCTTGGATGCAGAGGGTCACAGGTTTGAACCCTGGCCAAGACATACCAAAGGCTGTTAAAAATGGTAGTGACAGCTGCCTCTCTAGATGCTCAGCATTAAGAGGTTAGTGTTAGGACTGGTCGGCCTGGTGACAGAATGTCTGCAGCATGATGCCGCAGACTCCCAGTGCTAGACATCACTATAAACTGTCACACAGCAGACACCGTAATGATATGACTGAAAAATTGTTAAAACTATAAACCAAATCTCACTCTCTCTCTCACTCGCTTATTTTAAGAGAAAAGTCTCATAAGATAAAAAAACAGATAAATATACATGCTGCAGAACAAAAACCCACTGAAGTGTGCTATTTTTAATAACACCAAAACATGCTCCAACACCAAAATTGATTTTTATATCTTTGTTTACACCAAAATTGTGATAAGTAGTTGTTTTCAAATAATAAATGCAAAACCAACTTTAATTTAAGCAATTTTGATATGAATTATTTCCTGGTTGCTGTGTTAAAACGTTTCAGATGCCATATTGATAGTGACACAAAATACTTTGCTTTATTGGATTGTTAGACAACTATTGATGTACCAAGGGCTAATGGATGAAAACATGGACTAAGGAAATGCAAAATGAATGCACAAACTCTGACAATTACAGCCAAAAAGGTCAAAACTTGAATCTTAAAATGCACTTCTCAAGATTTCACAATAAACATGCTATAATTCAGGCTGTGTTTATGTGTCTATTTCGGTGATAACCTATCATGTGCTGAAATACAACCTATGCCCTATAATAGGGATCACGGAGTCCAAACATCGACATTACGGGCTCAAACAATAACAGAGCAGGCTTCCAGTAATTCGAAACCGACTTTTGGAGACACGTGCAATGACTTGTACCATCTCATGAGTAGATCCTCATACCTCAACAGATGCCGCTTATAAATTCCTCAACTCTCTGCCATAAGAAGATCCTTTTTACTCTTCGACCTTCTTGAAGTCAAGGTTTCTAATTCTACCAGTTTAGTGAGCGACATCATACCTCGTCACTCTTTGCATGCATTAGGCCCACTCAACACAACCAAGACGATGTTAATTGTTCTATCAGTACCGTCATCGATTCTACCCCACACGAGGGCACGGGAAGATTCTGCCTTCCGACCCTCCACTGGGGACTTTTTTCCGCCGCCCCCCCCCCCCCCGGACTTTGTCCTTATGCTCCAATTCCATCAAAAACATGCATCAGCGCTACAGCATATTTTGATCTTACGACGAACATGACGGTTCTGACTTTAGTTACGTTCGAAGTATGGGAGAGTTATTCACTTTCTGGCCCGCCTTCATCATCAGTTCGTTGGTGGTTCTAACATTTGCAGTCCACCTGCTAATCATTCAGAACCTCAGTATTGACAGTGATCTCGCCACTTTGGGGATGACCTGTGTGTGTGTGTGTGTGATTTGGATTTTTAACGTAACTTTAACAATTTTTCAGTCATGTCTTTACGATGTCTGCAGTGTGACAGTTTCTAGTGATGTCTAGCACTGGGGCATCATGACGCAGACATGTATCATGTTGTCCCACCCAGTCACATTATCCTGACACCAGGTCGATCAGTCCTAACACTAACCTCTTAATGCTGAGCGCCATTATTAGCATTCTTACGAATTTTGTTAGTCACTGGTATGACTCGGTCAGGGATCGAAGCCACCACCTTCCGCATCCGAGGCGGGCGCTCTAACAACTAGACCACCGGAGCGGTGGAGATGACATAGTCACATTCTGTACGTATGGATCGGATGGCCATTGTTTACACTTCGGATTTAGTCGGCAATATCGTTACAGTGACTTCGTTGTTGACGTGTTGTTTGATGTGATCTGGAATCTTAACGTAGCTTTAAAAAAATTTCAGTCATATCGCTATGATGTCTGCAATGTGGCAGTTTATAGCGATGTCTAGCACTGGGGCATCACGCTGCAGACATGTAGCATGATGTCCCACCCAGTCACATTATCCTGACCCCAGGTTGACCAGTACTAACACTAACCTCTTAATGCTGAGCGCCAAACGAGGCAGATGTTAGTAACAATTTTTGTAAGTCTTTGGTATGACTCGGATTGAATCCACGACCTTCAGCATCCGAGACGGACCCTCTAACCACTAGGCCACCGCAGAGGTTGAATTTGTTGTTGAAATTTTGTTCTCGGATTATCTTCCAATCGACGAACATAACTTGTCTTCTCCCACTCAGAACACCTCAGGGCATGCATGGGGTCAGTCTCAAGCTAAGAACAAAGCCTTTCACCTCTGCCCTCTGTTTAGCGTCTAGATGGATGAGTACGTTAGCAAGCCATCAAGGAGACACGTTTCCCTCCCTCCGCAAGAACATCGTCGATACAGGGATAGTACGAGGAATGAACAAAAAGAACCAAGGGTCACTCATAGGACACGAACCTCTGAAAGCTCCACCAATCGAAAACCATTCGGAAACAGCACCGAGATGATTATATCGTTCGTTCCACTCATTTTTCTTGGTCCCAACGGCAATCTACTCTCTACGTCTGGTCACAGGCCGAAGCGCACACAATCCGTTTTTCCGCCCCCCCCTCGGCTCCCACCAGAACACCACAGCCTATTATACCTTCATGTCTCTATTCATAAGGTTCCCATGACGTTGCTGAAATTTTCCTACAGCAGCGAATATCTATTCAGGTTACCCCAATTGAGTCTCAAAGTCAACTTCAGAGTCTTCACTCGTCTGACGAATCGAGTAATGATGCATGTCCGGTCCATTTTTATGGTGGCAACCTCAGGTTATCTGGACAATAGCATAGCTGATGTTTTGTCTTCATGAGTGGAATCCTCCCTATTTCCCACTAGAACATCCTTTCAACATCTGCACCCAACCGAGGAACCATCAGCGGAACTGGATAGCAACCTAACGTGGCTCACAGCGGGTATGCATTTACGCGTTCACCCACTAGAGATTGCTGTCTGTTCCGATAAAAGTACGAGAGGCTGTGTAGCCAGTCCACTACCATCATTTAGGGACACCAGCTGTCCATGCTATCCCCGGAAACGTCTTCATATCAATAATTCGAGAGAGGACGGCCGTTGTGAAAGCCTTTCATCTGAGGCCAAAACAATATAGAAGGCCAGGGACTTATCTCAGCAACAAGGATTGTCTCAATCATACAATGTTGATTTATCTTCAGCAACAAGGAGGACCCCAGTACCCAGACCTTTGTATCATGGGGTGAGACTTATCTTAAACAACGAAGAGGAACTCAATCCTACTACGATGATTTATCATCAACAACTAGGGGGATCCCAGACCCCGGACTTTTGCGTCATGGTGTTGGACTTTTTGAAGCGGCCTTATCATCAACCAGTCATACAGGTTCACCATATCCCGGAACTCACTCAACGCACTGACCGGCCCTTCGTCACGGAACAATCGACTAGTACAGAAGGTTTGGTATTTCCATCCATCGGTTATCATGCAGATCTCTCCCTGATAGGATAGACATGTTGGTGGGTCTTTTTGCGACAATGAGGAATGCAAGACTCTATTCGTTGTCTCTCCAGTCCTAGACCCAACATTTTGGGGAATGGACTCACTATCGTTGGATTGGACCAACCTAAACTCGTACACCAACCTCCAAGCACTCTGATTCCAAGTGATACAGAAAGCAAGGGAAATCGGCTTGAAACCTCATACTCCTCGCACCACTCCGATTATGAATTGTGACTCATATGGCTTATGATAGCATTATCACAGTGAATTTTGACCCATTCACCTTATGATAGCATTATCACAATGAATTGTGACACAAATGCCTTATGATAGCACTATCATAAGAAACTAGTGTGCATGTTTTTTGTTATAAACAAAATCTGTTATTGTTATTTTTAATCTAGCCATTAAAGGAGTTAGACCAAAACCTTTGTTTTGTGGTATCCAGCAAGATATAACATAACATAAACCATTCTTATGTTAAGTTGCAGATGAAATGTTTAGTGCGAGATGGAACTTTGAAGTCACAAAAAGATAAATACTGGAGAACAACCATTCAAATTTGCAACTTACTATAAGAGTTTATGAGCATCTGAGTCTGAAGAAGCACATTGTGATACATGTTCATTTGGAGAAAAACCATTTCTGCCAACACAGTATTGTACTCGGCGTTTTAGCTATTTTATCCTTGGTAGATACTAAATCGTTGTCGTGTAGAGACTAATTTGTGCCACTGCAAGCATTTATGAATAAACACATATTCATGGATCTAGTCATCTCAAAATTATTTGGTTAGCACAGCCATAGACACAGGTTCATATAAATATTTCTCCACTAACAATTCTGATTTGTAGACCTAAGATATTTTTGTTGCCATGTTTCCAGTTACACGCACAAAAAAAACCAAACACAACCGTCGTTGCTGACGCAATCCCTCAGATAATATCTACAACTAAACATGCGCTTTAGTTTTTCATGATAAACATAGTTCTGTTGATGATTTCATTTCGCAGTTATTGCTCCACTTCAATTATATTTTCAGTTCGGTAATAATGAGGTACATCATAATTCTGCTATTAATAACATACTTGCATGGTACAATTGTACAGTTGGTAGACAATGTCTAGACTCATCACGCCCATAAGCAATAAGCGTTTATATCCAGTTACCCTTCTTTTAAAGTCATACAATTACAGAAACATTTTCCAGGAAAATTTGAATCCCAGGCGAGTATGCGTTCTTGGGGTCCACCACTTTTCTTTTTAAAACACAGGTCATGCTTGCAAAGTTTACATCTAACACTCGTTGTGTCCAATTACTGTTACATGGACATGTTTATCCTTGTTGAATAACAGTTAAGAATTATTTTTCTTAACGGAATTAATGCTGGTGTACAATATTCGCAGGCTAAAGTAAACTAAAGTGAATAGAATGGTGAATTCCACTTTGCCGTTATGGAAACAATCCCGGAGTGTTTTTTTAGCTGGTGGTGCAGTCAGTGATTGGTCATATTTCGTTAACTTGCGACGATTCCACGCTGACCTCGCGTTTGCCCTAGTACATCGCGATGGTCCTAAGAGTCATTTTCTGTTTGATGTTTAACTAGATTATATTTCATTGTATATGAGAGTCTAGTAACACCTTTCTAATGCAAGTATTTGCTGACAAGTGGGACAGAGTTAGTATCAATGTTATCATCCGCAGCCAATTGGTCTAATGCCCATTGGTGAACTCAATAACCTCATCACCAGTCAGAATTCATCATGGATATCGTTTATAGTAAAGATAATGTTGAACACACACAGCAAAGGCTGTTTAGTACTAGACCATATAGATGTGAAATGGTTCAAACTGAATTTCATCTATAAGTGGTCTCGCAGAGGCAGCAATTTGGCAATATAAAAGAATCTATGCTTGAAATCCACTATTTATCTGGTACGGATAAACATGACATTATGCATAAATATGACACCTTAGTTATTATCTTGGCGGTGACGGTCGATATTGGAAAACGGACAGCACAGGCTATGCGTGTTAAATATTTCATGACCAGTTATTGGATAATTGAAAGTGATTAATACACACGAGTAGATTATATTGACGGCCGATAGGTACGGTGAATAAAACATCGTTGTTCTGTTAAACTGGAGACCACATGCCCTTTGTTTTGCAGACAATAGAGAGTATTATCATCCTTACATAAACGACTTTACTTTGATACGACAATCTAAAATTAAGATTCTTTCCGTAAATTGCACTTGCGATGTGAACAAGGTTAGTCCCTTGTCCGTCACCGCCCCAATCACAAAACTGCTACGGCGCCCTGCACACACACCTGATCACACAAACGCACACACACTTAAGTTTCCCATGAAATTATTTTAATCGAAGTCATAATTTTATGTTTCCGCTTTACGGTGCTTCTAAAACAATGTGTCAGGTGTCACATAGATTAGACGAAATGTCAAAAACTTCTGATCCCTCAGATGTTTAAGAAGCAGTTTCCTTCGGTGGGTACATGTCATGGATTATACAAAATATTTAGTTTACTTGTTCTTTATGGGTCAGATAGCTTTCTGATTTCGGAACAGCAGTGTGTAACGAGAAATATTTTAATATGAGATCTACCGCTCCAGAAAATGGAACAATACCAAGCACACAGCTTTACAGTGTAAGAATAAATTGAGTATCACCCGTACTATTCTGCAATCTCATTACAGAGCAACCCCCCACCAAAAAAAAATCCCCCAGGTGTTTTAAATATCAATGCATGCCATGTTTTCAGGCAGTTGATATCTGTTTGTTTTTTTTGTTAGTTTGTTTTATGCCATTATTTATGTTATCCCGTCCCTTGATTGAGATTTTGTAATGTAGACTCAAGGCGTGTTCAGTAAGACACGACATATCCAAAATTTGGGGACACACAAGCACATGTTATTGCACTCATTGGAAGTCTACTTTATAAAACTGCAAATTAAACATAGCTGACAGTGAATATTTCTTACACAGAATATATCTTTAAATTCATAGAGGTTATATAATTTTTAATTCGTATTCTGTGAAGATTCGAAACCAGGTCCGCATGTAAATGGCACCCATCGCTTTGACTGCACACACGAGCTCCTATTCCCCAACGACATAGCATACATCACCAAAAAGTGATGTTATTTAATCTGTGTTATATGCACTTGTGTGTAGCAGACACCCTCACATGACGACCTAGTATTTAATCTAATTTACACAGTTATTCCGCATTCCAATGAAAGCAATCAAAGTATATAGAATTAATTACTATTATCAAGCATTCTTCTATAGAATCCAGGGATAACACTTTCCGTTCTCTCTTGTGTCTATTTATAATCTTTTATAATTAATTCTATTTTGGGGGTCGAATACACAGTCACATGAAACCTGCAACCATCGATACAATTTTGGCTTAGTGCAACTGCTGTTGATGGTAGAGTTGTAGTAGAAACATTATCATTGTTGATGACTGTGTTATCCCCTTCACTTTCTGCAAAGCCGCGATTGTTATCGTTTATGCATTTTGGAACCGCTTCAACTCATTGTTCGCACATGCACCCGCCAAGTGATACTGTGGTACCCAAAACAATTGTTTATCGCATTTCGTCTTACAAATTTAGACAGTTACGTACATAGTGTAAGATGATACTTGACCATTTATTAATGACAGGTTTGTTTGCGTTAAACTGTTATCAAGAGCCTTCTGAAGAAATTGGTGTTACCTTTGACACCAATCATACTGCGCAGGCATATCACAATCAATGGTCGTATATGGACCGGCATCAAAATATTGACACTGGTGTGCAGAATTTCCATTATTACTTCGTGATGATGTGCTAGATTTATTACTTTTCATTGGAACACTTGGAGTTGTTTAGACAGTCTGTCATTGTCATGGATTTTCATACATGTGTCGGTGCGTTTGGTGCTAATTACAGATGCTCTGCTGTAATAATTTCTGACAAGATGGAGAGAGCTGGAGACGAAATGATGATCATCGGTGCACCTGTAGAAAATTCACATAATTCGCAATCACACATGTTACTGAGAATCAATTTGCGACAATCAGAAACGCAATCAAAAACAATTGTGGGGTAACATTGAAACTTTCTTCGCCAACATTGACCAGAAATGTCCCCGTGTGGTTGAATACACACAGCTTGCTCAGCGTAATGCAACCAAAAGCAACATCACCTCAGCCACATTCAAATTGTCCAAGTCAGATGTAACATAAATGCAAAAGATCCGTGGAATATTTACACCTTAACGGAATCTTGGAACTGAATCAGGAATGGCATTCCAAAGGCGGTCTGTGGTCGTATGAAACAGGAAGATCCCTTTGATTACTGGGAACATGCCATCGAATACCCTCTGGTTAAGGTCTTTTAGTTTGAACCCAGTCGCGAAAGGTCATGTCCTTGATCAATCTTGTTTTAACCGCGATGGTAACATCAGTCAAGCATTTTCGTAGTACTATTATGCAAGATGAGGTTGCGTCTATTATGCCACACATACGAAAAATCAGTACTGTTAACCTGGATTTAATAACAAGACCTGTCACTCACTGGGTAAAACCTCAACACCATTTATATTTTGTCTCGTAGGTTCTTGCATCTTCGTTTGAAGTTGTTAATTATTTGACCATACGAGGTGGAACTGGAGGAAAACCGACTTTTTATTCAACTATGCCAGTACACACTCAGTTGGATTGATCCATATGCCGTCATCTTGTTGTTGAAGTGTTGCGTGAAGTGTTCACCAATACCACAAACACTTATCGATTTGACGTTAAAGTATGTTTAATATTATACACAACTTCTGTTAACATTTACGGATTTTACTCTGTTCAAAGACACGGTGCTGGTGCGGATCTGAGCCGATTTGTCACCCAAGCGATATTTGTTTCAATATACTAGTCGCGCTGTTGTTGTGATGATCTAGGTGAGTGTGAATTTTGAAGATCAAACATGTAAACAGGTGAACGTAAAACGTGTAACGTGGACATTGAAGATTTGACAGTCAAGTTGAAAGAAACTTTCGTAAATAATATCTATGAAATAAAGAATAATGGGAGAGTCGGAGACACCGGTGTGTCGGTTCCTTATAGCAAAGACTATGCTGATGATGCTAATACTACATGGACACAATATAGGATTAACTAATCACTATCGTGCCCGCACTACAAAGCGTAGTACCTTTATGGAATTACATGATTATCAATCAAAGAAGGAGAGAAAACACTCCCTTATTAACCTTATGGTCTACTTATTGTCCGTTCTCTTCATGTAAATGGCGTTGATAGTTCTAAACATCACACCTTAAAGGTGCGTGCATCTGCATCATATTTGTTTATCATAACGGGAACTTAAAGTGGGTGGGGTAGAATGGTAATGTTGATAAATAATCAGCGGCATCTTGATCCCAGTTTGAGCCACCAATATCACATACCGACTTATCTTGTACTGTTGCAGATATTTTCACATATACAGTAACAAAATCATTGATCACCGGTGTTGAAATTCAGTTCCAAGCATTCAGCTTTATCCGGGAAGATTCTTAACTTAACATATATTTTCACATATACAACTATTGTTGGAGCTATATCAGTAGTAACCAGCAAAGCTAGCAAATTACTTTCGATACGACACCGCTCACGAGTACACATCTATTCCGAATTGTTGGAAGCTGCACTGAACAATCTGAATACGTGTACCGTATTCAACCACATTTATAAAGTAGAATCAAATGCATGTGTTTTGCCCTTTTTCGGAAACACTTTGTGACACTGACGTCCGTTTTAGTCTCCTCCCCATGGCTGGGTCAAGTGTATTCATAATTAAATTGATACATATGTATGGGTGGCTTAGACTATGTCACTGTTTTGGAGGCTAGGATGGGTGGCAGGAACCAAAAGAGGATGAAAAGGGTAAAACCCCACTTTCATATTGTTGATTTTCCTACGATTTAGCAGCGTCTGCGTGGGGGTGGAGATGACAGCGTCGTTGCCTGTTTTGATATTGCTTACGTGACTGGTACCTCGGTTTATATGTGTATATTCTGGAAATACATGGCTTAAGGAAGTGAATCTTATTCTCAGAAATCACGTCAGAACTATGTTCAAATTCGTTATCTAAATGCATTACATCATCAAGTCTCCAGCATCATTATCTCCAAATCAAATGAAGATTTTTAAACAAAATTATAAAAATATGCATTGTGAAGTGGAATGCGTGGTCCAATGGTGTCTTAAAAACAAACATATATTAGTCATTACAATGAAACGAAGAGGGACCTACGTCGCTCACCAAAATCTGTTGATACTTATGGGCATATTTGAATAATTAAATTTGATAACTTTTTTTTACAAGGATTATCATGATCCCGGAAGAGGTTGTGCATTCCGTCCGTTCGATCGTCCGTTATTCCTAATTCATTTATAGCTTTACTGACCATGCCAGTATGGGTTACGCCAATAAACAAAACGAATTTACCAGTGTCTTGAACATAAACAACGGTTTTCTTTCTGCTCACTTGTCAACCAAGTTTTTAAGTGGAAATGGTTTACTAGTTTATAAGAGAAAAACAATGACATTTCAACAATGATAATTCTGGCTAACCTCGATCAAAATCTGATGAAAAATGGTCCATGGCATGCTAAAATTCAGCCTTTCAAATAAATAAAAGGGACATAACTCTAGTATTATTTAACAAATATGGCAGGTTCAAGTAATGAACAATCATAGTTTACACTGAGACCATTATTAAGATAATGTGTTATCAGAAAGCATTTTTAAGAATTCATTATATATTCTAATTTGTTGGTAATTTGGTAAAGACTGAATGAGCACAACGTTTCTACAGTGCATACAGGAATAAAAAAAGGCAAATAAAATGTCAAAACGCTTGTGTGTATAATCAGTTAAGGCAGCCAATAAAAATATATTATTTTAATTAAATTCAAATCTGATTAAGATTGGTTTAAACATCAAAACATTATGGTGCGCAAAAGATTGAATATTGCAACAAATGCGGTTAAACTCTTGTCAGCTTGAGCTATATTGTTAATGCAAGAAAAGAGACGAAGTGTTGTGAAAATAACTTACTTGCTGACAAGCTTGGTTAAATTGGTCGAAAAGTAAACACAAGGTAAACTATTACAATTTCAAATGAAGTTTGATAACTCTGGTTAATATAAACGGGTACTGCTGGTTAAAAACAGGAACCGGTGTAATTGTTGAAATGCAAGGTGCTGTCGAGTTTGTTTTATTCAGTTTAATTAAGACTGTACTATAATGAAACATCTCATGTGCAAACAAGTTAAATGGACTGAGGGGCGAAAAACAGAGCATTTGAGCAGTTGCTCGAGTGATATCATGAAATGCCAACAGCGCCGCCTTTTTATATAGTGGTGTATTTTTTTTCTTGCTAACAACATATATATGATTATACGTATATTCTGTTTAGCTGAATAAGTTTATAATGTAGCTTGTCACGTTGTGAAGACAGCCCTCATGTACCCAACTTACTTGTGGTGGAGAATATCGCCACGACGTTGACGACTGACCTTTGTTGCGCAAGAATCCGGCTTAAATCGACACTAGATGGAACAAAAGTGACGGCTATTTTCAAAGGGACGAAGTAACTGGTAAAACTGGAAGAGGTTGCTTATTCACACCCAAGCTTCGCCCTAGCCGCCGGAGAAACAACTTTGACATGCGCGTGAGAAACTAGGTAGACTACAACTCAACGAGACCCCAGTATCAAACCAGGGCTGAGTTAGGGAAATATGGGCGGGGGACCTGTTTGAAGCAGACCCTTACTCTCCAGGTCATTTTACGATCACTTCAGTACTCGCCAGGATTTTGACCAACGCAGAGGTCTAGCAAGTTAGAGAGTTAATTCCAATAGGTGTACTCTGGATACACGTCATTCGTAAAGGGGACTGCAGCAATTCAGACGTGAAAAGCTTCTTAAAAAGCTTCTTAAAAAGAAGCTTTATATGCTGTTTAGAGTTGTTGGGGTTGGACCCAGTTCCACCAAATGGTGACGAAGTAGTGAGAAGTTGTTAAAAAGTCACGGGACCGGATATAATAACGTTAGGCAGAAGTTTGAAGGCAGACCGCTGTACGGAAGTAGAAGGGTGAACATAATTTAGTAAATCGTCCTCCTCACATAACCGATATGAATTTATGAAAATAAACCGTTCAGTAATGGACATAAAGTTGCCCTATAGGCCCTTTGTAATGATCTATGTTAAGAATGACCTCATCATCAGCCATAGTTGTGGTATGCTGGCAGACTGACCGTTGAGTTTATATGGTGTTTGGAAGTTGAAATAAATTCATTAAATCTCAAGATACTGTTACAAAAATACATTTGTTAGTATCTATATTTGTAATATATTAGTTGATTTTGTTTCAGTGTGCCTTATTCAAAGTGGTCAGTTTCCGTGATTTCATACAGGACAGACGCTGCCAGGCTGCCCGTCGTCGAGGTAAAATGGACAGAATATCGTCTACTAATGACCTTATCTGGAAGCATCAGTTCTTCCTGTCAAAGAATAAAATGCTGCCAGAACTTGACTTGGTGGAGACAAAAGTTGGAGCATGGTAAGTTAAACGCCCCTGGCCACCTATATTATACAAACGTGTATTATTATTATAGTCCTTTAAAAAACGCATTTGTTATTTATGCACACCATATAAATGTTTGATTGGACTTAAAAATCAGTTTTCGGAAACAATCGGTAATTTCCGCGCGCCAAAAACGGATCTGACTTACATTTATCCCTTCTATTCAAACTAGCCATTCAAGTGTTTAATTTCACCACATAAATGTCAATGTGATATATCTTACGATTGTGCTTTGTACAGCAAATATGGTACACTGTGTTGCATATGCATGTAACCAAAAGAGTGATAGGACAAAAGAGTTCTTTCTTTTTTCTAAAGACCCAGTTTACTTGAGAGAAAAAAGTGAATTAAAGCTTTGGGATAGAATAGGTTGAGGGATTGGAAAATTGAACCATTTATGCCAGATTATAGTCAATTTTGACCTAATATAATTCACCCCAATTTGAAAGACAGTTCGCTTAAAAATAGTTTGATCAAAATCTTTTTTTTTCTGCAAGCAGCCAAGGAGATACTATGTAATTGTTATGTATATTTGATTTGCTTGTATCTGATACAATATATATTTATTTCAATTTAATTGCTTGTCAATTGTAAATTTTTATTTTTCATTACATGATATTGAAATGGAAATTTATTCACCAGAGATGATACTTTTTCAGGAAAGAGTTTGACCGTGACTTTATAAACTACAGATGCTGATCTAAATCCTGATCCAAATTAGTAGCAACCTTCGTAAACAAGTTCTATATTTGTTTTAAAATGATTGGTTGTTGTCAAGGTCATAATGGGGCTTTGGATTTAAGATGTAAACAACTTTTTATTTTTTTTTATTTCTTAGGGAAAATGATTCGTTTTCGTCAAGGTCACACAGAGTGGACGTGATATTTGACATGTTATTTGGCTTCTAGAGCCTTCCAGAAGATGATCACGTAGCCCTTGTTTACGTTTGCAAGCCGATATAACTAATGTTTTGGAGAATTAATTTCAGTAGAAGCTAGGTAGTTGAAGTATTAGTTGTATATTGTGCTGTTTGAAGTTATTTCAAATTACATTGATTTTGGAGTTTTTTCAAACTACTTGGATTCCAAAAGATTAATTCTGTTATTTTTCTGAAATATACTTTTGCTTGTTTAATATCGTAGAAAAAACAACAGTTAAAAAAAAAAAAACATTTATTCACCTATGAGAAACCGGATTGATAATTCTTGATTCTACAAGGAACTGTAGACTACAACACTAAGATTGCAGCATACGTCATCGTCTTCCATCTTAGATTCTTCGTCGGGATTCGAACGTGAAATCAGTAGGACATTTTGTTATTAGGACTACTAAAATGTAATTCTTGGATAATTCTCGGATTATGTTGGATCTGATTCTATAAAACCGTAAATTCATAATTTTTTCATCTCACTTTTGCAGAATTTTTCCAGAGAAAACGATACTGCATTTTTCAAAGCTTGTTGTTTTCAGTCGTTCCTATGTTACTGTTTATTCGAACTGAAACAAGTGACCTAAGATTATATATATATATATATATATATATATATATATATATATATATATATATATATATATATATATATACGAGAGAGAAAGCAGAAACTAACATATCTTGCTCATTCTAATTAAAAAATTTGTATATTTTTTGTTGCTAAAACTAGATGTATCTGCACAACGATATTCCCATTTAATTTTTTTCTCTCATATTATCAATATTGATTTATAAAACAATAATGCTTAACAGATAATATTCTACGGAATACATATACATTTTTCTAAGAGTAGTGTACATGAGATGTTATAACAAATATGCTTAATTGTAGTCTTCAGGTTGTAACACTGCTTCATATAATACACACTTGATTACAAATGAGAGAGAGAGAGAGAGAGAGAGTAATGCTGAGCATTTCGCCAGTGTCCAGTCGCCGCAATATGAAGCTCTTACTAGTTAAGTTTATTGTTTTTATGTTTCAAGTTGATATCTTAGTGTGTGCGAGTAAACTGAAAGTTTGTCATTGCTAGTCAATATCGTCAAAATTGCTCCATTACATTATTCCACACGATATAAAATAAAAGATAAACAAACATTTATTTGAAAATAAAATGAAAGCAACTAACTTTGCATTATTATCATTTATTCTTTTTTTTTCATCATGCGAAATTTATTAAATAAAAAAATATATCCACGAACGTCGTATATGGCTGCCACTGTAGCGTGTATAGCTTATGTCAGATAACAAAATCGCAAAAGATATGAGAATATCACCCGATTGCCTGAAGGCACCTGCCTTTCACACATGATAAGTTATAAGGTGCAAAATGACCAAGATTGTATTATATCGAGGTTAACTGTAGGGGGGATTCACGGTTGCAACGGTGTTATTCTTCGTAGTGCCTAAAATGACCCCCCTTAGCTTCAATGCGCATGCCCACAAAAAAATCCTATACCGGATAGTTCACCGTTCTACACTTGGTTAGCGAAACATAAAGTCAACAATGGAAGGAATCTCAGCTGTACCGCAGATCATTTTGGTTAAACCAAGAACTCGATTATATCTGTCAGACATCTTTTGTTCATACTAGGAGTATAATTATAGACATTAAAATCAGATAATTAGATTCAGTGTCCATACTTACATTATATCATATAATTAAATAATATTTATTTTCCATACTGAAATGATATCAAATAAATATACTGTCCATACCTGATATTATAGATTCATTATCCATAATTTCAGATACATTTCTAGGGACATTTCACTTTGCTCTCCGGTTTTAAACATTTATTGCACATTTGTGGCTATATAACTTTAACGAAAACAAGTACAACAATTTGCATTTTTCATATGTTGATATATCCTTCTTTCTCAGTTACTTTCGCAAGGATAATAGTTCGTTTATAACACGAATTAAGAAAGTTATAACACAAGTTCGATACAAAAATTATGACACGAATTCGATACGTCAGCTGATTTGTAATGCTGAATATTTTAAACCAGAAAAGTTTTCGTTTTTGTTTTTGTTTTTTGTTTTGTTTTAAAATGGAACACAGTATTTTAATGTATTCAGAGGAACTTGACAAATCAATAATTACATTAGCTATTATAACGATAAAGGAGTGTAATTAATGCAGACGGAATATTTATTCATATTTGGGTGTAAATATCGTAAAATATTCAGAATAAATAACATGCCCAATGACGTTTTTGTGTTTTTTCGGTTTCATTTTCTTTTTGACTTTTGAAACATCAAGTCTCGGATGGTACATGCAATGACTTTCAGCATGATTTTTCTTTGCTTATGCTGACACGTAATAACTATAATTTGCTGAGGTCTTTAGACAACATTTCTAAATGCCACCAGCAAATTCATCTAGAACAGCCTTCTTAAAATTAGTTTAATTCTGTTTAATTTTCCTTGCATCAAATATGTAAGTTTTAAAGATCCAATTATTTTACAGATTCCGTCCTATTACTTGGGTTCGCCTTTTAAATCAATATTGATTCACGTGACCGGATGTAAAATTGCAAACAGTATCATTTAAAAAAGAGACTGTTTGTAAGAACATGCTCTAGCGTCAATAATAAATGGATACTCACAAATATTCATATTTGTTGTCTTTATATATCAGTCCCTCTTTCTATCTATCATCATTTTATACTCGTTTTTAACACGAAGTATGTCCATGTAATATACGTATGCGAACACACATTCTTTCGAGGATATACATACCCATGCACCAGATGAAAGGAGACAGAGATACATACAGACAGACAGGCATATAGATGAGAGCCACAAATGTCCTATAAATGCATAGTGTGACTAACACCTATATATATGTCTCCAAAGTGTATGCTCTAAAATTTCCAACCGTTCAAGGAAATAAAAGGTAAAAAAAAAATCATCAAGGAGACTCGTACGTGCGCCTGACTGTTCAAGCATGGTTGATATTTTTGCGTTTTGAAAAAACTCAAGTTTTTTCATGATAAATGTAATGAACATTAATAGAAAAGTAACAGCCTAAAGCAATAATAAAAGAATCTTAAGAAGTTAGAATTTTATTCTCGTTGTAGTTCAACCTCCATTAACTTGTATGATTGAAGCTGTAAAAATAAACACATTTTCGTTATTCTTCAAGCAAGATAAATTACAAAAACTTTTTATGCAGCGATACACTTTCGCACAATTAAATAATACAAACTAGAGCATAAGGTAAATGGAAAGATAATGAAATCCTAAAATGGGCAGAGATTTTTTTTTGAAAACTGGGAGCAGCGCAATTTAGTGAAACAATAAATAAAAGATGTAAAAACAATTGATCACATATTGATAGAATGTCTTTTTAAAATAGCGAGGTATCGATTTTAAAATCGATCCTGCTTGCATAATTTGTCACATTTTCATCACCTACATCTACCTCTGCCATCTTAATTGACTGAACTATCCAGAGGTGAGTTGCACCGAGATGCCCTCTGGTTAGATACTAACTGTGAAACCCCCTATACGACAGTATCTCTCAAATAAAAATAATTATTTTAAAATACATCCACTGTGAGTGCAAATGATAATCTTTATCTAGCATGTGTTACAAAATTATTATTGAAGCAAGTTATTATTGTGTACACTATTCACCCTGCAACATCAATTATGCTTACCTATGGCAAACAAATATAATCCCGGATGATGAATAAACACAACTGGCAGCGAGCAATAAACTCCTTGCTTAAATTTACCGGTACGGTATCAGTTACAAAGGTTACTATATTACAAAGCTAGCCAACCCCAAAAACTGACTTTGGATTATTTTAAGGGTGCCATTTTTTTCTGAAGTGGGCTAAGATAAGGAAGCCAACCCTTTATCTCCTTTGGATTCTTTTAAAAGTGCCTTTTTTCTTCTTCTTTTTTTTTTTACAAAGTCGACCGATTTCAAGTCCGACATATGATTGGAGAAAGCAGAAGGGTTCATCACCGAGGTGTGGGATTCTTTGTTAACCACACTAAAGCGGTAATGTCATCCCAAAGAATACGATCGCTTGAGACTTTCCATACAACACGACAACTTGAAATCCCTTGTTTAGATCGAGTTTAGCAGCCCGGTAGAATTGACTGCTTCCAAAGTCATGGACAAGATTCAACTCGTACAACAATCTAATGACCAGTTTGACATCACCAATGCAAAAGCGACACTGCTCATGACCCACGTCTCTCCTCCTCAAGGGACTTGTCGCAATAAGGTCTTATTGGTGCACGACCTTCGCAACACCAAAACAAGCCTCGTCCGAATTCACAACCGTCAAGACCAGATGTGTTTAGCCCGAACCTTCGTAGTGGGACGAGCGTATGCCAACAAGAACGACACAACAGAATGGAAAAGAGCCAAACAACGAAATGAACCAGAACTCCTGTTATAACAAACCGGCCTGTCCAAAGACACGCCCTGTGGCATTCCTGAAATGCAAACATATCAAGATGTCCTAGCTCCACGCTACACTTTGAAAGTGCACCCTCAAGAAGTCCATGGGCCTCTGTTGTTTCGAGGCCAAGATTTTAAGGATTGAAAATGCATTCACATCTATCATCACGATGAGCATTTCGATACCATTACCACCATCACCGGATTCCTGGGATACAGATATTATTGCGAGAAATGTGACTATGGCTATAACAACCGAGAGCAACACAAACATTGTGGATCGAAATGCTCAGGATGTTTGGCCTTTCAACCCTGTCTGGACGAAGGGCAAGAAAGAGTACATTGTCCTGTTTGTCTGCGCACATTTTTCAGCTCTGCCTGTTACCAACAACATCTAAAGACGCAAGGTTTACAGAAGAAATTTGCCTGTCAGCTCCCGAGATTGTGTCCTACGTGTGGACAAGTCATACGTACAAATAGTGCCAAAGCACACGTATGTTCAGGAGAGAAAAAATGTCACATTTGTCACCAAATCGTGGACTTGGATCATCAATGATACATGCAAAAATATCAACCGCAACAAGAGGAAGTCGAGGACTACAAGAGGAAAGGGACTGCACGCAAGAGACCGGCATTCACATTCATAATTTCTGTGTGGCTCATCGAGCGTGTGAAAAGTACATTCAAAAACCTTTCTTTAGTCATTGCACTCACTGCAGTACGATTCCTGGAGGACGTGAAAAAATCTGTCGAGGACCGAACACACTGGCCGATTTAGCCCGATGGGTCTTGGACCCCATCGACGGAACGTGGAGTCATGAGGACATTGAACGTTACGGAGATTGTCATCGCCATGCCATAGTGATGGTGCAGAATTTGTCGGGATCCAATGGACAGTTTCTCTTGAGGTAATATACGGAACAAGGCACCGCACGTCCTATAGTCACTTTGTACGGAGCCAAAATCATTTCCATGCATGTAGGACAAGTACAGTTTAAAGATTCGACGAGTTTCTTGGCCATGCCTTTGAGCCGAATGCCAGAATGTTCGGAATGACAGAAATGGCCAAAGGCTACTTTCCACACTTTTTCAATACCGAGGCCAATCAACATGCCGTTCATCCCCATTTGCCTGAGGCTCAAGACTACGACCCCGACAACATGTGTACCGAACAACGAGAAGCTTTCTACACTTGGTACCAGGCCCATGCCTCGGACCCTTTCGCCTTTCAGGAAGAAATGTTAAAGTATTGTCGTTCCAACGTGGTCATTTTACGGCGTTGCTGTGGAAAATTTCGAGAACTGTTCATGGAACACGGAGAGGTCGATCCTTTGAAACAAGCTTGCACCATAGCCAAAGCATATTCCTTAGTGTACCGCCAAGGATTCATTCCTGAAAACACTCTAGCTGTCACCAGTCCTCAATACTCAGTCAAAGCCTTACGCTGGTTACATTACTTGTGCGACAAAGAAGAAAAATGGATTCAACATGCCCGCAACGGAGGGGGTGTAAAAATCATTGGAACGCATTCTGTAGATGGTTGGGACTCAGAAAACCCCAAGATCGTGTACGAGTTTGACTATTGCTTATTTCACAGATGTCCTGTCTGTTACACTGATCGTAGCACAAAAAATCAGTTTTTCAGCGAACCATGGAAGACTTGTACCAGGACACTTGTCAGAGACGCCTAAAGTTAGAACAGTAAGGATACCAAGTGGTGGAAATGTGGGAACACGAGTACGATCACCGTTTGAAAATCGATCCCGAGTTTAAACGCATCGTAGAAAGTTACCAGTGGGTGGACTCACTGAACCCAAGGGATAGTTTCTACGGAGCATGGACCAATACCACCTGTTCGCTGTACCAAGGCGACGAAGAGAAAGGAGAAGAAATCAAATACTTGGACGTGTGTTCGCTGTATCTTACGTATGCAAATATTGTCGCTTTCCTGCTGGACACCCGCAATTGCTTAAGTAACACATCGACCTGAAAAGCATTCGACACTATGAAAGCTTCATCAAATGTAAAGTCTTGCCTCCCACGAACTTGTACCATCCCGTGTTACCTTAACATTGCTAAAGCAAACTGATGTTTCCTTTGTACCGTACTTATGCCGAAACGTGCAACCAAGATGAGCCTTGTCAGCACACCCAGGAAGAACGTGCCTGGACGGGGACGTGGATTAGCGTGGAATCGTTCAAAGCTCTGGACATAGGATACCAACTGTTAGAAGTGTACAAAATTTACCACTTTCCCAAGACACAACAGGTCCACAAGGGTGACCCAAGTCAGAAAGGCATTTTCACAGACTACGTGGATGCCTCTTTAAAACTGAAACAAGAATTCAGTAGCTATCCTTCTTGGTGTCACACTTCCGAAGACGAAAAGACATTCAAGAGAAATACTGGAAACAAGAAGGCATCACTTCAGACCACATTGAGAAAAACGAAGGCCAAAGTGATGTTAAATTGCTTGTGGTTTAAAATGGCACATCGGCCGTGTTTACCCAAGACGGAGTATTTGAAAGAATCTTCCCGCTACTTCTAGATGATTCAAGACAAAACCAAATTCACGAAACACGTGGACGTCGTTCGCGAGAATTTGATCTTGGTTAATTACTATGAAGATCTGGACTTTGTAGAAGCCGACTAATTTCGAAATGTTATCATTGCGGTATATGTGACAGCCCATGCTCGCTTAAAATTGTATGAACCTTTATAACTGTTAGGGGATCGTGTCCTGTACTTTGACACGGACAGTTGCATCTACATCGATCGACCTGGTCAGCAACACCCTAACATCGAAGGAGACCGTTTAGGAGCCTGGACACCCAGACGACAATATTCAAAGTTTCGCTAGTGTTGTCCAAAAAAATTACGGTTACGAACACCGGGACAAACAAGGAGAAGTGTACACGGAGTGTAAAGTGAAAGGACTGACTTTGAATTATCTTACCAGTTGAGTGGTCAACTTTGGGGTATTGAAGGAAGCCTTGCAGTCTGGAGAGGATGGAAACTTTAAAGTGACCACTCACCAACCGAACAAGATTGTACGTTTAACCACTCACCAAATCGTCAGTCGACCTTTGGAAAAAGTCTATCAAATTGTGTACCAGAAGCGAGTGCGACTTCCCAACCGCTTTACTTTACCGTACGATCACATCGATATTGGTCAGTTTATAAAAAGGGACCATGTGCAAGATTGATAGTGCATTGGGGCTACCAAGACCAAGCGAACAAGGTGAATACGTTCAGAAAAACACAAAACAAGTTCAGACAGGCGCAATTAAAGTTTGGGGTCTTTGAAGTGGAATGCGATGCTGACCCTTGCGATGTGAGCGATGCTGTACGTTGTGAAGTTAGTGATGCAGTAAATCATGATGAGAACTTTATTATCACTATCCCTATCATGGAAAGTGATGCTGTGCGTGTCAAACCTGATGGATGCGAAAGCGATGCCACTCGTTATCGTGGACACCTTACTGGGTTTTCTGGTAAAGGTGGATGTCAACCTTTACGTCTACCACCCTACGGATGTCATTCAACCCTGAGCAAACTCCTGTCCATGTCACCCTACCCTCATCGAGATCCCGTGAAAGACGAATATTCTTTCCTTGTGTGTTTGCTTGAATGCTGCAACTTAGAAAATCGTCTTCAATCGTTTAAAGGAAAATGGCCAAAGTATGTGGGAGGACCGACTCCCGAAGAATTAGCCAGAGCCGGATTTTTCTGCTTGGGCGAAGGGGATAAAGTCAAGTGCTTCAGTTGCGGTGTGTCACTTCAACACTGGGAACCACAAGATTCAGCCTAGCTGGAACCTGATCGATGGTTTCCCAATTGTCACTATTTACCTTTAGTGGGACGATATCAGTAATCTGAATGGATACTTTACAAGAGAGCATTCGCAGTCATGGACATTCCTGAAAGACCCTTTCGGGTGGACACTTGTGTGACATTACCTTGTAGAACTTGTCAGAACATTACCCAAAACATGTTTCTATTCCACGTTGATCGTTTTCATGTGCATTTTACCGTTGTACTTAAGCCTTTGGCTTTAATGTATTTTTGTCTTTCGTGTTTATCGTTGAAACATCAATAAACGTGTCCTGAAAAGAAATATAAAAACTCTTGTCTTGTCTATTTTCGTGTCACAAGTGACATTCCTGACACTATGGCTACCTCTACTGTCTCTGCTTCCTCTTCCTCTACTTTCAAAGTCATCGACGAACACTTAGATCTTAACATTTGGGAGGCTTTGTATCTCCGCCATCTCTTTAACATGCTCATTGCTGGACCGAGCGGTACAGGCAAAACCGAATTGATCAAACGTTTGATCGAACATAAACGCATCGTGTGGTGTTACAAAGAGTGGCAATCGGCATACAGTCTCTTGCGAGAAAGTCAAGGCGATTCCATCGTGTTTGTGGAAGGCATTCCTAAAGAAGACGACGGAATCGTGCCTGACCCCGTCTAAGACATTTTGTCATTTTCGACGACATGTTAGGAAATGACGAAGAAGAGATAAAACTTTAATTTATGCGCAAAGGGCATCACCGTAATGCCAGTGACATTTACATCACTCAAAATTTGTTTCAACAAAGTAAAGTCCATCGCACCATCAGTCTCAATGCTCATTACGTGGTCTTGTTTAAAATTCCTCGACATAAATCGCAAGTGCAAGTCTTAGCCATACAGTTAGGGAAGCCTTGGATCACTCAGGCGTACGACGATGCCACTCAGACTCCACATGCCTATTTACTCGTCGATTTGAAACCTACTATTCCCGATGATTTGCGATTTCGTACCCATTTGTTTCACCACTGGTGTGAAGACGGAGGGCCTGTCCTGTACACGTCGCCGTCCTCGACTTAACCCCCTCAAAAAGTCCATAAAAACCTCGGACACTGTTCGTCAGTCTCACACAGCGTCAACACGACGGCCCTTCGGTCTCATCTTCCCGTCAAACTGATTCGTGCCTTGTATGGCATCACTTGTGAGAAACATCGACAGATACGTGTCTTAGAAGCCAGTCTCAAAGAAGTCTTACGATGGTTCACGGTGACTGACAGCACGTCAATTAATGAAAGGGATCATTCAGATTCTGCATCAAACCAAACGCTTTTTTTATAGAAACAAAGTCGCTTTGATCCAATTGGCCGATCCCCGCATCAAACCAATCAGCAAATCATTTTGAAACCTGGAGGGAGCGGTACTCTAGGAGGTGTCATCATTCGCTCCATCTTAAGATGGGATCTTAATGCCCCCAAAGTTCTCCCCAAGAAAAAAAGCCACTCCCAAAAATGCCAATCGAAGTACCAAGAAGAAAAAGAGCAACGGTGTCAAGACCAGGTCACCACCACAGAAAAAGAAACGCGCAAAGTAAACAGCTTCTGCCCACAAGAGAGGCACTTCGGCCAGGACGCAACCTTACATTTGTAAACCACGACCAGCACCGACGGTGACCGCGTCTCCGGTAGCCTCAGGTTCATCCACTTCTTCGTTGATGACACCTTTGAAGCCCGTGTCTCCAAGAATTTCTCCCTAAGAGGGGACACCCTCCTCCCCTTTAGCAGCTGTGTCTGCTGCTCACAAAGTACCTGCTCCCAAAATCCAAGTCCAAGAGAGATCGGGCATGTTACAGAGTTTACTGGATTTGTCCAAGCCAGAACTGACTCGATTTAGACCGTTGCGAACCCCTCAACGACGTGTGTTGCCTGTCGTCAAGTTGACACGACGTCAAGACAATCAGTGGCGACGCATTCCAGTATAAAAAAGACATGAGACAAAATAGAGGAATCGGTGTTTTTGTGCTCCTGAACTCCCAAAAGATGTCACCTCAAAGAAGGGCACACCGTCACCATCGTCATTCTCCTGTCTCAAAAAGGAAGAGAGGAAGACAGTCTCGTCATCCGATAAAGCGCGTAGGCAAGCATCGTCGTTACCACAAGAAAGACACAGTAATCCAAAGAAAAAGAGGAGTCATCAAAGGAGAGTATTCTTTGGCAATTTTGGAAAACATAATGTCACTTTTTGACGAAGCGATATTCCAAAAAAAAAAGAAGATAAAAGGACGAGTGCTTAGTCATCGACGCCAGTATACTTTTGGTGAATGTCCAGGATCCCACAAGCAAAGATGTCACCCTCCAGAAAATATCCCTCTTCTAATCCCCAAAGATAGAAAAGGAAAGGACTCCCTCCTTGTTTAGTCAAACATGGGGACATGTTGTCTGTCCTGTCCAAAGCTTCTCCACCCCTGCGAAAAACAACTCAATCAAACGGCCTCCAAAGAGGTCATCGATACCGTGTGCGAATGTTGTTTGAACGTCTTGAAAGGTACGATCCTTTTGTCCAAACACCAGAAACATCCCTGCGAAAAACAACTCAATCAAACGGCCTCCAAAGAGGTCATCGATACCGTGTGCGAATGTTGTTTGAACGTCTTGAAAGGTACGATCCTTTTGTCCAAACACCAGAAACAATGCTTAGGCAGACATCGTCACGTTCTTTCCCAAATGGTTCAAAAGAAAATAACCATTCTTCAAAAGGATAGGATGGTCCAACGTGGTGGAATTTCGCCACTCTTGTTAAGACCTTTGCTGAAAGGAGTCTTGGGAACCATGTTGGGAGGACTGGTGGGAGCAAGATAGAAAGGACCTCCGGAGGCCAACCATTGACATCGAATGACGGACGAAAACTAGCTTTAGTGCCTTAAAAACGATGAATGGAATACCATAGTTGGCAAGAACAACGGACCCCGCATTTGCCTCCCAATCACAATTTGAGCGAGATGTCCCAGTTACAACACCAATTGCAGTCGTTGATGGATCGCCACGATTTGTCCGAAACGGAAAAATTGCAAAAGTACGGTAAACTATTGCAACGACTGCAACTCTTACCAGAAAGCTTTAGAGGAAACAGCGCTACTCTGACAACTTTTAAGACCTTAGTGAAAAGTCCATCACCCACACCACCATTACTGTTACCAGTGACTAAGACAGAAAAAGGAGAAGAAGAAGAAGAAGAAAGGTTTCAAACTCCACCAGAAAAAAGTACTCAAGATAACAACACCACCTACCTCCAGAATCGGATGGATTGAAAAGATGATGACCACCACTTCTTCATCAGAAGACAAAACGAAGTTGAAGACGGAAGTGAAACATAAAGCGATATCCACTGTTCAGACATCCTCCTCCTCGACACGTATCGCTGGACGGACACGCAAAGCATTACAAACCAAGAAAATACCCCACGAGAAAAAGAGTATCATCCTCAAAGAGTGGATGCCTTATTAAGAAACAAAAAAATGGAGAAGGTGTTAGCCAGCATTATCCATCCCATCCTGCAGGTTACGGAGGAGTTCCAAATTGCATCGTGCTGCCAAAACTCGACTGAAAAATCTCCGTTTACCTCAAGTGCAACGATGGTTACAAGAACAAGCTACCTACACTGTACACAAGCCCATTCGACACAAGTTTTCCAGAAGTTGCACCCTAGTGGAAGGCATCGATCATCAATGGCAAGCCGATTTAGATGATGTCTCTCATTTGGCTACTTACAATCGCGGCTACAAATATTTGTTTTGTGTCATCGACGTCTTTTCCAAATTTGCCTGGGTCGTGCCATTAACTTCAAAATCGAGCAACGAGTCAGTGAAAGCCCTGTAACAAGTGTTGAAACAAAGTGGTCGTCACCCTCTCCGATGGCAAACGGACAAAGGCACCGAATTTCCGAACCAAGATTTCCAAAAGGAGTTAAAGAAACGTCACATTCATTTTATTACCACCGATAATCCTGAAACCAAAGCCTGCATCGTGGAACGTTTTCAACGCACTTTGAAAGAACGCATCTGGAAATATTTTACGCATCACCACACTCTGAAGTATATTGACATCTTACCGCATCTGGTGCCCCAAGAAGTGACTCCCGACAACGAAGAGCTGGTTTCTGATCGACTGTTTGGTACGTCCCCTACGGGGGCTGTCCCCAAGAAAGGTGAAGTGTTGGTCGAAGGAGATTGGGTGCGCTTTGGCAAAACCAAACGTACTTTTGACAAAGGATACTTACCTAACTGGACCACCGAATTGTTTCGTGTCACTGAACGTGTGAAAGGCCATCAGCCTGCCGTCTATAAATTGAAAGACATGAACGGAGAAGTGTTAAAAGGAACGTTTTACTTGCCTGAGTTACAACGTGTCACCAAAATAGAAGACGACGCGAACGACATTGAAAGCATTCTCGAACGCAGAACCCGTAAAGTAGGCAAACTACGTGTCAAATAAGTCAAAGTACGTTGGAAAGGATATCCATCCAGTTTCGATTCTTGGATCGACGCTTCGCAAGTCATCGATTATAAAAAGAAGTGACTATCATGCCGTTTCAGTCAGACTCAGTTTCCGCTACCACTGCAGCGACCACTCCTTCACCCAGTTCTTCACTGCAAGATTTACAGAAACAACCCTTGTGGGTTTGGTGTGAAGAACGTGTGCCTAAAACGCAAATCATCTATTTTCTGCCAAATCTTTGTGGCGTATTGTGTCATCGGGGCAGCTATTGCCAATTTGAGTTTGCAACAAGGGGACAAACAATTGTGGACCATTTTATTGAGCAGTTGCATCGGTTACCTGCTTTCCAATCCTTCCCTGAAATTCTTCTCGAACGGCAACAACCTGAATCTTGTTTCCAGTGCCAGTTCCAGTCACCACACCAACAACAACATTAACCCCATTTTGGGCGGAGATACTCCTCTGACTTCCAGTAACCCCTCGGACAGTCACAGAACTGGAATTATGAGCCACCAAAATCAATTTTACTTAACCTTACCCAGTGACAGTTCCATGGTGGTGTTTCCCAACAACACTTTGTGCTGTTACACGGCCACATTACATCAGGCCATCCAATTAGATCAAGAAGCCCATTGGGAAGTGGCTTTGGTAGAAATCATTCACCCGCCCCAAGTCCTCAATGTCCTTCCCAATCAAAAAATTTTTCAGTGGAAGTTCATAACGAGCAATTGCAACAGTACTTGGATACGCATGTCAAATATAATAAGAAAACAACTAGCACGAAAAATCAAAGGTCGACCACCTATCACGTGTTTCCCCCAGGCTAATATTTTAGTGGTCAACATTTAGTGAACACCATGGCTTCCGGGTTTTTAATGTCGTGTTTTTTAAAGTTTTGGAGTGTCAGAAAAAGTGTCACCCTGGAGTACCTCAAATAAAACCTCGTCGCTTAATGATGAAGTTTCCTGAGGGGGGTAAAACCATATCCATTTTATTTTGTCCTGAATTGTTTGACATGTTGGGCGGGGACATGGAGATGAGGATGGCCATGATCAGGAAAAACGAATTGCCAGTCATTTCCGACAACGATTCCTTTGCCAAGTTATTTTGTTCCCCAGTAGAACTAAACCAAGCACTGAATTTGATCTTGAAGAAGAAAGTGGAACAAGAAGAAAACCAATTAGTAGTCATTTCCGACAACGATTCTTTTGTCAAGTATTTTCGTACCCCGGTAGAATTGAACCAAGGACTGAATTTGATGTTTGTGTACTCCGATGTGGTGGAGTATAACGTGGTGGGACACACCTCCGTACCGTTACTACGTGTCATTCCTTTCAAAATGGATTCTGCCACGAACGCTGACGAGGAAGGTGGAAACACTTATCACGTACACCGCGAATTTGTACATCCTCATTATTTACCTGTTAGTAAGTCTTATTTGGACACGGTCAACATTGATATAAAAGGAGATCTAGGACAAAATATACCATTCACCAAAGGAAAAGTCACGGTCCATTTTCGAAAACGGTTCTCTAACGAGATGTAAGTCATGTATCCAGTGTACCGAGGTGTTGCTTGACAGCAAGGACATGGTTTGGGAGATATGTTAAAATCGGCTTTTCGTTCGGTGGCTCCTGTGTTGAAACCGATGGTGACACGCGGATTGAACGAATTGAAAGATGCCGCACTGACACAAGGCAAAGAATTTCTCCAAAATGTCATCATCGACAAACAAAATTCAAAAGAAGCCTTTTTGAGGGCAGGCAGAAAGGTCTTGTTGCAAACGGGCAGAGACATTTTGGGCCGACGAGAAACACCTATAAATGCCCTGAACGCTACCGAGTCAGGCATTCCCGCTTCCATGACGCCACAGCAAGGACACGGTAGAAAAAGGCGACGAAGAAAACACCGTCACAAGACTTCACACGTCTAAAGCTAGAAAGACAAAGAAAAGAAGAATCGTTCGAGACTTAGACGTTTTTGATTATTAAAGTATTGAGAAAGAGAAAATGATGCACCGAGAGTCTTGCGCCTGTTCCAAGTCAGAACTGGATCTGTTTGCCATGCCGCCTACCATGATGACGATGCAAAAATCCCAATGGGTGGAATTTCACCCGGTCTCCTCTTTGACAGCCTCAGCTCCAATCGAGTTTGAAATCAAAGGACAGCCCGAAGATTACATTGATCTGAATAGCAGTTACTTGTATTAGAAAGTCAAAGTTGTAGATAAGACAGGATATACTAAAGACGGTGAAGAGAAAGTATCTCCCGTCAACAATTTCAAGTATTCCTTGTTTAGTGGAGTGGACTTGTACTTGAATAACAAACTAGTCAGTAGCAGCATGGATACTTACCCTTATCGTGCCTACCTGGAAAATCTCGGGACGTAGGGAATAGACGCCAAGAACACTGATATCAATGCCTGTGTGTTATGGGAACCTGACGATGCGGGAGAATTTGACGAAACCGAAATTGATACAAAAAAGAGCACCTAATGAAGGATTTTGTAGAGGCAAAATCAAAGAGGGAAAGAGCTTACAACTGATGGATCGTCTGCAATTGGACATGTGGTTGCAAGAAAAGTATTTGCTAATCGGGGTGGATGTCCGCTTGAGACTGAATCGTAGCAGTACCACTTTCCATTTAATGGCTGATAGTGCCGATTACAAAATCATCATCCAAGAAGCCAGGCTCTACGTGCGTTGTGTGGAAGGGTTACTTAAAGTGGGAAACGACATCAGTCACACTTTGAGCAGAACGACCGCCAAGCATCGAATACGACGTGTGGAAGTGAAAACGTTCACCATTCCCACTGGACAGCGATCCATGATCGAAGATCATCTGTTCCAAGGACAGTTACCCAAACGTTTAATCCTAGGTATGGTCGAGAATACAGCCTTCAACTTAGTTCACACTCAAAATCCTTTCCACTTTCAACATTACAGTGTGTCCAAGATCGAAGTCAGTCGCGATTGCAAGACTTTGTGTACCTCACCTTTTGAACCTGACTTTGAGAAGAAGAATTACTTGAGGTCGTACTTGTCCCTGTACGAAGCCACGGGACAATTATGAACTAACACCAGTCACGGCATTATGTATGAGGATTATGCAGGAGGCTATGCTTTGTGGGCTTTTGATTTCACTCCCGACCAAGACAGCGACGAGGGACATCTCAACCCTACAAAATCCATCCAGATTCGTGTGGAAATTCAGTTTGCTTCAAAACTAACAGAGACGGTGAACGTCATTCTGTATGCAGAATTTGACAATACGATAGAAATAAACAGTTTGAGAGAAATCATTCTAGACTATTAGAAGCCTTGGAAGACTGTTACCCCTCTTTACAAAGTGGAGAAACTTTGGACATGGAATTTGAGGAGACCATGGAAGAAGAATGACAAGACAAAGACGAAGAAGTCATCATGATGAAGTCCCGATGGCCAGAACAAGAACAGCATTTAGACTCCTGCTTTGCTACATACAATTACGGAATGGATGAAGAAAGATTACTATGGATGTTAAAACATCAGTCAATAAGAAAAATTGAACGAATATTTGGACGAAGCTTGGAGTCTCATGTTTGAAGAAGACGTGTTTCATCGGTGGTATAAAGACTTGCGTGACCATTCCTGTCCTCCATTAACGCCTCAAGAGATCCATCGCATTGAAGTCCTCTTGGATCAGAGTGCAAAGACAAAACTAAGAAACGATTACATGTCAGACAAATTCAAAGAGAAAGTCCGGATCGAATTGATCACTTATTATCACCAAAAGAACATTTAGTGACTCATTTTGATCGTCATTCTTCTAGAAACGATGACAAAGTAGATCGATGGTTTTTTGACCATTATACTTATCTTTTGTCTTTCAGCTAGGAAACATAGTGTCCATCAATGACTCAATTACTTGCAACAGTAGAAATCTCAATTTCATTCACCATGTTGTCAACCTTGTAGAGTGTTAGTTGAAAAAATGTTTGTGATTGAATTGAATTTTGTATGGTTAAAAAATGTGTGAATTGTTAGTCGTAAGTTATTTTGAATAAAACATGTGTTTTGAAAAAAATATGTTTGTGGTTTATTTTGTTATGGGTATCATGAAGCATGCTCTTTGACTTCTCTCTATCCCTAACATGACAATATTTGAACGTTCCGACTCGAAACCGTGTAGGGATGTTCTCCTTCGCGTCCGCGCTTCAAGTATTTATAAGAAGCACTAGTCAGTTTGGCTACCCATTGTCGACGATACATCAGTGAAGAATGAGTAGCAGAATAAGCAAACTGTTGAAACTCCAGATGCACCTGGAATACGCTAGGCGCCTCCTGAATGAGCTGGCAACGGAGGCCATTGTAGAAGAAGGAAGAATGAAAGAGGAGGAGGAGGGGCAGAGAAGAAAGAAAGAAGAAGAGAGAAAGAAGAGAGAATCAGGTTTCACCCTGGGATGAGACCTAGAAAAGGACAGCATCCTAGACTACGGGATAGAAGAAGAAGAAGAAGAAGAAGAAGAAGAAGAAGAAAAAGAAGAAGAAGACTGAGGGAAGTTTTCATTATCCCAGAAACTGAAGATTTGAGTAATGAGACTACTCATCAAGCCTCTGCACTCCCATCCACAAGGGTAAATTGGAAAGGGGATTGAAGCAGACGATACGTGTGCTGTGCCAGACATGGGAGATATCAGCATTAGTCATGTGCCTCTAAAGTTCCAAAAGAACAGCCCTTTTTAGGGCTAACCAAAGCTATGGAAAAGAGATACTATTCCATTTGCCAATGGATGTGAATGTGAGGTAGTGTGATTATAAACATTTACTCTTTACTAATGTAATTGTGTGTGTGTGTGTGTGCGTGTGTGTGTTTGTATGAGCTCACGTACATTTGTGTGGATAGTAGATTTTTGGGGGGTTGTATGCGCTCATGTAAGTTTGTGTAGATAGTAGAGTGCATGGTTGTTTAAACCTTCCCTTGTGTGTGAATGGTAGATTTTTGGGTTTGATTATGCTCCTTCGCGTGTGTGGATAGAAACTTGTGGTTATGTATTTAGCTTATCCCGCGTGTGGATAGTAGAGTTTGGGGTTTGATTTGGCCTCATCGCGTGTGCAGAATATATTTAGTGTTTAGTTATTGTACCTTGGGGTGTATGGATAGTAAATTGTGGGCTTGATTTTGCTCCTTCGCGTGTGTTGATAGTAGATTGTGGTTATGTTTTTAGCTTCTCCAGTGTGTGGATAGTAGAGATTGGGTTTAATTTGGCTTTTCTGCGTGTGTGGATAGTATAGTTTGGGTTTTATTTGGCTTTTCCGCGTGTGTGGATTGTAGATGAGTGTTTAGTTTTGGCTCTTTCGCGTGTGTGGATATTAGATCTTAGGTGAAGTGAATGTAAGGGTTATTCATAGGCCTCGAGAATAATTGACTTTTCTTGCCTCCCCATTTTTGAATGTGTTGTATCAGTGTTTGTCTGTTGTCTGCGTTATCTCCATATCCCATGTTCAATTCCCCTTGTCCCTAGGCAGTCCCATCCATGTTCAATTTCCCTTGTCGCTAGACAAGCTCATCCATGTTCAATTCCCCTTGTCGCTAGTCAAGCCCATCTATGTTCAATTTCCTTGTCGCTCTACAGGCCCATCCATGTTCAAATTCCCCATGTTAAATTCTCATTGTCCCTATATCGGCCCAACTGGGACTGTAATGTTAATTCCCCTTGTCCCTATAGTGGATCTCCTGTGCTCCCCATGTTAAATCTCCCTTGTCGCCAGAGTGGATATACCCTATTTTAACATTAAAATCCCATTGTCGCTAGGGTTGCCCTATTCACTACTTTCTTCTTGTGGGGATAAATGTACGTCATTTCCGGTTGGCGTTGTCTCTAGGTGGGAGATCATAGCTAAGAGGAAGTAACAGCGTTTTATATTTCTATTTCGCTTAGTTAAATTATTATTTCTTCTTTACGCTTGATAATTTTTTTGTCCTTTATGTGCGAGTATAAGTACTTTTAATCATGTAATGTAGATCTGATGTAAAATGAAAAATGTTGTAATATGGCCGGTGACCTAGTACGGTAACTTAGAAACTTTCATAGAAACTTCACAAATTTTAAACGTCCAGGAAACACAAAACCGTTTAATTATTGATTGATGACAACGTTCAGTACCGCGATATTACAGCGTTCCTGCTTCATAACCTAGATTCGTTCTGTGCTAGGGCTAGGAGACCGTAATCCATTCGATGTTGTTTATTTTTCTCGTGGTTTCAGTAATTTCTTTTATTATAATAAAATTTTCAATTTGCTCATTAAATTTACTTGATATGTCAACAAATCCAGCTGTCCAAACGGACTGACTATTAATTCAGATTATTTGGCCTCCAACCGGCTGGCTTTTGGCCTCCATGCGGTGATTTCAAGAAGCACACAATACAGGTGAGTACAACCATACAAGTGTTCTCTTTGTGGTAAAAAAACCCAGGCTATTTGCACGGCCGCCGTGCACAATAGCTGCGAAAGACTATTCGCATGGCCGCTATGTACATCGTCTAAAAACACATCAGTGTGTCTAATTTATGTAAAGCTATTTGTGCGGCTATCACGTACTTGATCTGCGAAATAAATTCGTTTCAGCACTTGTATCAATAGTTGCAAGTTACTTTAGTTAAAACTTGTTCTGCGTTGTTTTGTGTACATATTCGCACATACTATCTGAGTAGCAGAGTTCTTTCAGAATGAAAGTGTACATTCGCACTGTAAATGCGAGTAACGTACTTCTTTCATAATTGAAGATAATGCATACGTTTAAAAATAAATGCCGTAGGTGGATTTCCATTGTTGGTCTTGTGCGTGACATGTCTACGTATTTCCAGGAGACCAGGGTAATTACTGCATTGGATGACATTTCTATTCTAATCCAATCTAAGACAGACGCTGATCGCAGAGCGACACGCGTTATAGCCAACGGTGCGAAAATTAGTACGCGGCCGTCACACGAAATATAGACTATTACTAAGCAATTTCCTTTTTTGTTTGTAGACCACCACAAAAAAAAAGGAAAAAATAATTTAAAAAATAGGTCACCAAACCTATAAGGGCATCGATGGGTATGAGTTAAGTTCAGACGAGTTTACATAATATGCAATATTTTTACTCGTCTCTAATGAGTTTATCGGTCGCACGGCGAAGAGTCTTTCCAAAATTTAGCCCACGGCCGCCGTGCGAATAGACACTTCCGTGATAAAATGTTAAGTCAGAGTGTTAGAGTAAGGATCAACATGAACGCTATGGGAGAAAACACATTCAAATCCGAATTTTATGATAAATTGTTTAATAGTTGTGCTGGTTTGAAAAAGCATACGAGAATACACACTGGAGAAAAACCTTTTAAATATAAAGTTTGTGATAAAATGTTTAATCAGAATTGTTCTTTACGGAGGCACACGAGAATACATAGTGGAGGAAAACCTTTCAAATATGAAAGTTTGCAATAAACTTTAGTCGGAGTGTTAATTTAAAGGATCACACGAGTATGTATACTGGAGAAAAAGTATTTAAATGTGTAATTTGTGTAAAAATGTTCAGCAATAGTGGTGATTTGAGAAAGCATACCAGGATACACACTAGAGAAAAAGCATTTAAATGTGTATTTTGTGAAAAAATGTTCATCAGTGGTGCTGATTTGAGAAAGCATACCAGGATACATACTGGAGAAAAACCATTCAAATGTGAAGTATGTTATAAAATGTTCAGACAGAGTAGTATTTTGAAGACCCACACGAGAACTCATACTGGTGAAAAACCATTCACGTGTGAAGTTTGCAATAAACTGTTCAGTCGGAATGTTCATTTAAATAACCACATGAGAACGCATACTGGAGAAAAATCTTTCAAATGTGAAGTTTGTGATAAACTCTTCAGAACTAATAGTGATTTGAAACGGCATACCAGAAAACACACTGGAGAAAAACCATACAAATGTGATGTGTGTGATAAAAGGTTTAGTGAGTACAGTGTTCTACAGAAGCACATGATGATACATACTGGAGAAAAACCCTTCCATTGTGAAGTTTGTGATAAAATGTTCATCCAGAAGGGTAATTTGGAAACCCACATGAGAATTCATACTGGCGAGAAACCATTCAAATGTCAAGTTTGTAATAAACTGTTTAGTCGGAGTTCTCATTTAAAGAGACACATGAGGATGCACACAGGAGAAAAACATTAAAATGTGTAATTTGTGATAAGATGTTCCCAAACAGCAGTAATTTGAAAAGGCACATGATCATACATACTGGAGAAAACCCATTCAAATGTGAAGTTTGTAATAAAATGTAATAAAATGTTCAGTCAGAGCAGTGACTTTAAGACCCACTTGAGGCGGCATACTGAAAAAAATCAAACAAACATTAAAATATGTGTATTGTAATAAAATATTTGGTTATGGTGGCAGTTTGAAAAAACATATGAAGATACACATTGGAATAAAACCATTCAAATGTGAAGTAGACAATACAATGTTTTGCTTTGGGTGGTGCCTTGGATAGCCACATGACAGTACATACCAGAGGTCAGCCATTCAGGTGTTAAGATTCTGATAAATGTTCGATCAGGATGGTACTTTGAAAAACACATATGAAGACACATACTGGAGAAAACCGTTCGAAAGCGAAGTTTGTTATACAGTCTGAGGGTGAACTTATGAACCACATGATCACGCATACTGGACAAAAACCATTTTAATTGTGAAGTGGGTGATAAATTATTAGTTGAAGTTATTTGATAAAGCAGATGAGTACTGGAGTAAAATCATTCCAATGTGTAGTTTGTGTTTTGATTCAATTTTTACTTGGAGTAGTGAATTTTGGAACACACAGAGATGTATACTATGGAATGACTTGGGTATGGAAGGAATGAATTGCTTCACCTTGAATAGCCACATACCTGGTACTAGAGATAAACCATTCAAGTGTTAAGTATGGGATAAATGTTAAATCAGGATCATAATTTGAAAATGTATGTGAAGACTGGCTTACACACTGAAGAAAACCATTTAAATGTGGTGTAGTGTCTAGTCAGAGGACTAAACTTATGAAGAAATGACAATACATACTGGAGGAAAACCATTTTAATTGTGAAGTTTGTGGTGAATTTAAGTGTAATATGTATTTAATTTACATTAATACATAAGTAAAATATTCTCTATGTGTATAGGTTTAATATTAGGATTATTATCAATAGAATTAAACATGTTTATTTGGGTCTGGGTGTAGGTTTTTGGGATTTCCCAGGTGTACCTGACATAGTCCATGCTCTATATTATAATTGTAGTAACAGACCTAACTATAACCAACTTTTTTCCTTGTTAACATTTTGAACCTTTCTGACAGAAGATTTCCATTCGGTAATAGTTTTTATTAGAAAATGCTAATTGTGACCTGAGGTCAAGTAGAGGACTATATAGTCTCACCCATGTGAAAGAGAAATCTACCTGTTTAGCTAAACTTTCTTTCCCTATCTCAGGCTAGTTATCTCATACGTGCTGTCTCAGTGATGTAGTCTACGCACTGGGTACTACTTTTAAAAAGAAACCTTGATGTCTTCCACTGTGTCTGATGGGTTTGTTATAAAAGCCAACACCAACAGATACATAACAAAAAGCAAATTAAAATCTCTCCAGCGAACTTTGGTACCATCATGCAAAACATGTTTCTACATACACATAAAACTTCTTTGATAGAGCTCCAGACACACAGGCAATACACATAACTAGCCACACAAAACTGAACTCTCTCAAGTGCTACATAAAATCAAGCAAAAAAGAACAGAAATGTGTTATGTCAGACTGGTTTCTTCTAACTTTGTTAAACACCCAACGTCAGTCCCAGTTGAATCAAATATAATAATCGCAGAGATCTTGGAAACGCTTAACTACGTGTATTTGGATGCCAATTTTTGATCTGGGATGGAGAAAATCACTGATGCGGGAGTCCTCCGTGCGCATGTAATAGGTGTGCGGCAAAATTCAAAGCTTGCCAGTCCTGCTTCAGCCACCTAATTTGTGGGAAAATGTGTTGATCAGTTAGCTTTGCTGATATTTACAATGACAGAATTTAGTGACTGAAAGACCCCTTGATGTACATACATGTTGCCATTATAAGAGTACATAAAAAAAAGAACATGATGGAATAGCTGGGCGGCCAGTTCAAAGGCTTTGACTGGCGGGCGTGTGGGAAAATGTACTGATATTTACAGTGATTGAATTCAGAGTCAGAAAGACCCAGAGATGTACATGTGGTCATCTATGAAGGTACAGTACATCAAATAAACAATTTTAGCTTTCGTTGTTGTGTTCATTTCCGAATATATCGGAATAAGTAGTGCACGAGAATCAAGACATGTTGAGACAGACAAAATGCCATTGGTAAATTTGGATAAGTATTTTGGGGTTAAACGGCAAACTTATGAAGATTGTAACGAGATTCAGAAGAGTGCTAAAGCTGCTAGAGCAGCAGGGGGGGGGCGAATCGGACATTTGTCTGAATCGTCATTTGGCTTAATTAATACTTTCTGCACTCAGCGGATCCGGTGTCGTCAGCGCCCGGTAAAAAAAAAGACGACGTCGTCGTCGGGGGATCGTCCAATCGTCATTTAGTTTAATTGATACCTTCTGCACTCAGCGATCCCAGCGTTGTCAGCGTTCGGTAAAAAAGCGCGACGACCGCGTCGATGTCATCGCCCCCCCCCCCGCTGCTTACAATTTAACCGAATATTTGGTCAAGTCCGATACGATATCGTGTCCGAGGATCATGTAAATTTATCGTTATGAATCCATGTGGGTTCGACTGAGCATGACTAAAAAGGTTTCGAAAAACATTAAAGTCCATGTCACCGCCGCACCATGTCTGCCAAATATTTCGTAGCGTGTGTGTATCAACGCCGTTGAATACAGCAAGAATATTACAGTTGTCTCTAATTACTTTTGGAATCTGGGTGTATCGTTGAGTGACATATATCACGTCAGTGTTTTTATGCCTGCCTCTGGAAAATATCCTAGCTGGGTTCTTTTGATTGTCTAACATAACATCATCATACACGACTAGATTGTTAACGCCGCCATCAATATCATCGATACCTGGTGCATCATTGATATCTGTAATAAACTCAATAACATTTTTTTTAGCGATCGCTGATGCATTCTCGTTAAAATCTTTCAACACCTCGTAGCATCGTTGATCATCTACGCTAGGAGCAACCAAATACAACTTATCCCACTTCATCCATCTCATTATTAAATTAAGTAGCAATTGCGTCTTGCCGGATCCAGATGGTCCGATGATAATCATCCGGATCGAGTTTGGTAACGCTGCAACATGCTTAACTGGTTCTCTTGTTTTAGTCGCCGAAAAATCAATTATATTCATGTCTCTATACATAAATTATGGATCTATATTGTGTGAAGTGTAGAGTACGTACTGGCACAAATGATATGACAACCGCTACAACAAGAAATAACAGATCGGCGCTTACTGGTAAGTGTGTACAATGCGGTACAAAGAAATTTAGATTTATTTCTATTAAACCCGGGGATGTTTTAAAAAAAAGCGAGGAGGTGATATTGCAGGCAAGTTATCAAAACTCCCCGGAACACCGTGGGCAAAGTATCCAGGAGAAAAGCACCTCCCAGGATATAGCTACTGTGGCCCCGGAACACGATTAGATATTAGACTCGATGATCAAAATCAGCCCAAACCCGGTGAGTACCCAATAAACGCTATCGATAAGGCGTGTCATGCTCATGATGTTGCTTACTACAAAAGTAGCGATCTGCAACAGCGTCATATCGCGGATGTAAAATTAATTCACGCGTTAAATGCTATTCCTGATAAATCCTTCAAAGAAAAATTGCCCTCATGGTTGGTAAAATCGGCTATGAAAGGTAAATTAATGACTGGAAGCGGAGCTTCTCGCGCTGGTAATTGAAAACGCTAGCGTTTATAATAACAACATGGAATCCATCTATTATTCTCCGAGAGGATACTGGAAGGGGAAGGCCGCAATTGGTAAGCTTGCAAGCGCTGCAAAAGTAACGAGGGCCGTTGCGGCTAATTGGTTATCCAAACAGGCTATATGGCAAATCTATCTACCACCGCCTAAACAAATCAACTTCTCGCGCTTTGACGTACCTAATGAAGTTCATCAGGCTGATATACTATTTCTGCCGCATGACAACGGTTACAAATACGCGCTAACCGTAGTTGATGTTGCGAGTCGATACAAACAAGCGGAGCCGTTAAAAACAAAGTCAGCAACTGAAGTAGCCGCTGCGTTTGAAAGAATTTATCGGAGAGGTCCTCTGCGCTGGCCAAATCTATTACAAGTTGATCCTGGTAGTGAATTTCGCGGCGCTGTTTTATTAACGCTGAAACATCATAGCGTCGCGGTAGGACGAGGTCATACTGCGCTACATCGTGATCAGGCAATTGTTGAACGATTCAATCGGACTCTTGCTGAACGGTTATTTGGATATCAATACGCGAAGGAATTCATCCAAGAAAAACGATCTCGTGAATGGGTCAAAAGGTTGCCAGGCGTAATTGCAGCGTTAAATAACGAGATTACCCGAGCAATCAACATGAAGCCCAGCGACGCGATTAAATACGAGTATATACCCGGAAGATCAAAAATAGATAGCGTTTCCAAGCCGATTCTCGGCGATGTCAACGTGAGATATCTATATGAACCAGGAGAGCTTGAAGGCGGTAAAAAAAGAGCTACTGATCCTATCTGGAGTGTTACCACACATAACATATCAACGATAACACGATCAACTGGTAGACCACCGATCTATAGACTGGATTCAACAGCTTCTCAGCGCATATTTACACGCGAGCAACTACAAGTGATACCTGACGATACTCAATTGCCCCCGCGTGGTCTTAACTAGCGCCGTTGCGTCTATTGCACTCAAGACAGGTCAATCTCACATTGTTTTTAACATGACCGAGACTGTTATCGATTCTGTCCACGGTAAATTGGCGAGCGTCTTTATCCGAATAGCGCCAACTCATTATACAATTACAACTCGCGCAGTGATTATTCTGTTGTTGTCGTAGCGAGATTATTAATTCGGCATCAATATCAAAACGCCGCTGTTTTTTTTTATCCTGTTGGCGGTAACCCGAGAGTTTTCTATCAATGACGCTTGCATCGATGGTGACTCCGTCACTGACTCCGTCAATAACAATTCTTCGAAGCTGATTTATCCTCCGTACTCTGGACACTGCAAGATAGACTAGATTTGACCATTCGATGCGATTATCAACTATCCAAACAATTGTGTCCGTGATGGTTAGTCCCTGCGAGGAATGTATTGTTGTTGCGTATCCTAGCGTCCACGGGGATTTATCAGCACGTAGCGCGTCCTCGACGACGCTGATATCAACGAGCACGATATCATTCAGCACGAGAACCTGTTTTTTTGTCCCCGACGCTGTCGGGCCCGGGATTTCAACTTCAATGTTCTGCCGCCGTGTGTCCACGGGTCTATAACATAACGGCACTGGACGCGTTGGAAACTTTTCCTTATGCAACGTAAACAACTTCCGCTGAAGTGTGTCCCTGACTATCTTTCTACTCGCTACAATCAAATCATTTGGTCTCCATGTTTCCCAGAATTCATTTAACGGTGTTTCCGGAATCACCTCGCGTATTATTTCACATTGAATTCTATCCGGCTGTAATCTGATTAATTTTTTAACCTCACGCAGTTGTTCATCAAGTGCCCGGTAATCAGTATCGGTTTCTTCATAATAGTCCACAAAACCCTTTAACCAATCATGTGGACCCTCGCCGACAAATGGTGGTGGTTGGCCATGGTCGCCACACATGATCACCGCTGTATTCGCGAGCAACAACCAATCAAGAAACATTTGTAAAACATCTAACGAAACAGTACATATCTCATCCCAGATGATAACCTCAGGAATAAATTTTTCACCCATTCGATCAGGAGTCCACTCACCGCCGCTGTATCGAAAAAAGCTGTGATAAGTAACGGCGTCAACATTTCGTTGTTTTATCTCTCGCGCTAGTCTATGGGTCGGTGTAAGCACGATCATACTTGCCCGCGTTCGAAATAATTCAATTGCCCGAGTCGTCTTTCCTGACCCGCCACAGCCGCTTAAATAAACTGTTTTGTGCCTACAAATTGGATCAGAACACGGTGGTGCATTAGACCATTCTGACAATTTATCACCGCGTAAGTAGTTGTTCTCAACGGTGACATCTGCTGACGGGGAATAATCGCGTCGTATTTCATTTTTAATTCTCCATGTACCCCAACTCTCGTCCGGACTAGTAAACTCGGCTACGTTTTCCTTATACTTTACGTTAATATAAAACGAATCAACGGCTACTCTAACCGCGGTGTCGGGAAATTTATTTATCGTCGAGAATAAATTGATAGCGGCGTAACCCAGCATAGATGCCCTCAAATGCGGGTATGCTGGGCTGCCTCCATCGCTGTAGGTAACAACTGTACCCAACCTTGTTCCATTGGACAAGAAAGCTGTATTACAGTTCACGTATTTATTTTTCGCCACTGCGTCCTTGATTACGAAATCATATTCTGCGTCATCTATAATCAGTCGTGAGCAATATCGTTTGTAGTCGCAGTTTTTTCCACCTTGTGTGAACTTGCCGATTATTCTTCTACCGAGATCTTTTGCCTCGCGGTTTCGTTGGTTGAATATCCTCCTGGACCATTCGATGATATATTCCTCGTCGGCATCGATGTGTTTTCTGGATTCGTCAATTATGCTATCTAGACGCTCCGGTTCTGGTAACCAGACTTCAGTCTGCGCTCGGTATGATATAATCGCGTCACTGACAATCAACGAAACTAGCATTTTACAATCAATCATATACCGTAGCAGCGCTATTCTTTTCAGCCATGTGTCTACCGATCCAAATATAGCAACAGCGATGAAGTCCTGCCGCGAACTCAAATGATACTATGCGAGCGAATCCGGTTAAATCAAAATCAGGCAGTGGTCCATTAATAGCAACACGAGTCATTTCATGTCTGGGGTGTCCAAATCGTTTGAAATACTCAGCGGCGGATCCATACCCGAGAAAACTCGCTGGATAACAGGCAACCATATCAACGGAAATCATAGCGTCGCGGCTGTATTCAGTGTTCCATAGTCCACCGTGATAGTATTCCAAACAACTGGATTGTACATCCGGTAGAAATTCCTTGCGTGTTGGACTCCACGCATTTTTCCTTGCTGCAACATGAGCCGCAACCGATGAAATCGTAAAACAATTTGTTAGCAGTTGTTCATCATGCTCCTCAAATTCTATGGCGGTTTTTTTCATCTTGTTGTGAAACGCTTCAGTGCGGTATAATTCACCGTTTGGTCTTACAAACTGATAAAAAGTATTCGCATCGTTTTCAGCGCTGCGAAGTAACCACACTGACACAGGGTCGTTTTTACACAAGCAGGCAATAACATCAAATAGTTTCCTCTCCGCGAGAAAACTATCTTGTATAAATTCCCCGGGGATATACTTTACTGTTCTATCCCGTGGAAACACTGTGATCGCGGGCGTCCACGCGTGTTCGTTATGATCAATAATTTTAATTGGGGCTCCCTTTGATTTATTCTTCGATTCGTGTAATACTTCACCGGTTATCGTTGTAACGGTTATTGGAAATCTTAACGACGTTTCTAATCTCGCTATGTCGCTGATGGTTGCTCCTCGCTCGCGCACTGTCTCCTCCCACTGGTTGATTTTGCTACGTCGTAAATCAGTCAATTTGTTTCCTCGACATGCATTTGTAAAATGCTCTATTATTCGTTCTGCTACACAATTTATCCCCGTTGACTGTTTCATCGGCGCTAGTTTTCCGATATCAGGTTTCTTATTTAACGGGTATATTCCATAAACAACTGCTGTTTTAGGATACGCTCATTCATAGTATGGTCTGTCAATTCCGGTTAACAGCCCCGGCTTGGAGTCGCGGCTAACAATGACTGTTTTCTTGTCGCTGAGAACCGGTTCAAATTTATCACGTATGATCCAATTACCTGATTCCACCCGGACAATGAATTTTACTCTGAAGAAATACTCGCTGGAGCCAAGTTGTGATATTGTCGTTGCTGCGCGGTTGTCGTTCATGGTAGCATCAGCAACACCATCAATTCGAAATGTTGACCAACTATGAGATGCACCATCACGCTTGAATTCATTGATACAATCGCGTATTTTACTCAGCAGGGTTCTATCGTTTATTAACGCTTTTGGTGCGTCCTTGAGGACTCTATTGAGATTGAACTTAATATTTTTCCAGGGCTTAATTGCTGCTAATCTCTCGAACTCATCCATATAATTAAAACAAGTATTTAAATGAAAGAATATAGTATAATGAATAAATGCAAATGGTTGATGATTGGGTCGACAACCCCGTGCAATAAATCATGTAGAGGTGAATTCTGCGGGTATCATTTACAAAGCGTTCGTAATGGTTCTCTTGGCCCCCTCCCGTGCTTGGTTTGCCACGTTGGTGTAAGAGGAAAATCGCAGTTGTGTATTAATTGTGGCGAAAAGCGATACAGAGAGTTAAAACGCTATTATGACAAACGAATAAAAAACGCCGTCATTGACCCCACCGCTGACTTCGTCATTAAAACCCCCCAAGACTACGTTGAAAGGTTTATAATTAAACCAAATAATGAATTAGACAAGTAGTATTATTATACAAATGGACCAGGAGTTCAGACCTCACCCTGTGCTCGTTAATTACGAGGCATCTCGCGACGGTGTTGTTAGAAATTGTAGACTGAAGAAACCGGTTGGCACCGTAAATAATCAGGGGTATTTGATGTTTGGTGCCGGAAAGAAGAAGTATTATGTTCACAGGATGGTATTTGAAGTATTCAACGGATTAATCGAGAATGGGCTTGTGATTGATCATATTAATAATAATAAGACTGATAACTCTCTTATAAACTTGCAAGCTATCTCGCAAAGTCAAAATACCAAAAAAGGCGAAACTGGTAAATACTCAAAGAAAGCAAAACCCGTAAAGTCATTTGATACAACAACTCACGAGGAAAAAATATTTCAGTCGATGAATGAGGCAGGAAAATATTTTGACATTTGTATCGCCTCAATACGAAAAGTAGCAGAACGAGTATATCAAACAGCGATCTCAAAAAGGACCGGACACAGAATTCGATTTTCGTACACAAATATCAGCGAGTGACAAGGTCACCGGCGCCCATGGCGCTGACGAAGTCGCCATGACAGTGCGAACGCTACACCGAAAGAAAACGAATTATTCTACGGTTTTATCGAATGTTAACACACTGCCTAGAGTTCATTTTTTTATATTTAAAAACAAGATGTTTTATAAGAATAATGAATATCGAAGACATCAATAATATATTAGCCGAGATTTCAAAATTAAAAAATCAAGGAATTGAATTATCTGATAGTCTCGACAGCGAAAAAATATTATCCGATTATGAGATTATTAACGAGCAATCGAAACGGGGGCGTTTTACCCTGGCCCGCGAGTACTTTTTTATAAAACGATTACAACATACGATTAATGAAAACTTGTACCACAATGACGCAAATGCATTCATTGGACTATTCACTGCCGTTGAAATAATACGAAAAAAACTCGGACGTGTTTATGAACGACGCCGGGAGATTTCTAGTAAGATCAAAAACATTAGAAGGATTATAGACGAAAACTCCGTGGAGCCCCCGATGGTACACTCGGCGGGAAATTAGAAATTGCGGAGCAATTGCAATAATGGTAGGCGAATCACTTACTACTCGGCTAGCCAGAGAGCGGCTAGCGGCGCTTAAAAAGTTCATACCGTTACGAGACAGGGTCTGAGAACAACTTCAAACGCGGCAGCAACTACAAACCGATTTTACTGTTGGAAGCGAACAACTCTTTGCTCCGATAACGAGTGCAACCAAAGACGTGAAAACAGCGATATACGGGGATATTCCCGACGAAGAAAGAAAGAAAAAGGCGTCACTGCTTGGCGTACTTGAAAAGATAGCGGCTCAGACCGAACAAACGAAGAGGTCTTTAGAAACAACACGGAGGCCACCACCACTCGCTATAATGGACCCACAAGAACCTTATGTTACAATGGCCGACGAAGAAGAACTAGGTGCTACCGCAAGAGAACCAGAAGAAGAAATACCGGAAGAAATACCGGAAGAAATACCGGAAGAAAAAGAGAAAGGGGGGAATATACCCCGTAATGTACTCAAGAAGAGCACAATAGATCAAATTAGAGGCTTCAGCAGCAGGGAAGAATTAGTTGATTTTACTGCCTCTAATTTTGCTAAGAGCATACGAGATAAGGAGCATATCAATAGCGGTTACGAGAAAAATATAAAGACGTTAAAGGATTGGACAAGAATAGTGTATTTAGCGAGTAAACATGAGAATGCATTACCACATCGTGGTGATCCCGATTACGACGCATTCCACAAGGAAGTTGAAAAAAGGGTAAAACTAAAAAAAGGAAAAGGATACTCTGTTGGCAAAGAATCCTACGGCGTTACCTGTCCTAATAGTGTTCTCAGTGATATATCACGGCTAGAGGTACTAATCGGAGGAAAACGAGCCGGAAATAACTCTCCGGAAATAATCAATGAGGCCGCTGATATTTGCAAGCGGTTATTTGCAGGCGGTATCATGGACATTAATGCATATCGAACGCTCATAGACGAGTTAGTGGATGATTAAAAAAATTATAAAATTGTCGTTTTTGTTAATTTTTGTTAATTTTTGGTCGTTTTTGGTCGTTTTTTGGTCGTTTTTGGTCGGTTTTTACGGGTGAAAACCCCAGGAAATCATTTAGAGAAAATCGATGTTTTTTTACCAAAAACCGGCAAAAACCAACCAAAAACGACCAAAAATCGACAAAAAACGACAAAAATTGACAAAAATTGACAAAAAACGCGGATTTTTACCGCCGATGAAAACCCCAGGAAATCATTTAGAGAAAATCGATGTTTTTGACAAAATTTATGATTCGGTGGTGGTGGGGGGGGGGGGTGATCAATCACTAATTGGAAAACTGGTGTTTTTATAATAAAGATGATCATACACTACAACCACGATAACCAGTACTCGTCTACGTGGTAAACTCGCGATTGCCTGTTTACCGCGCGTACTATGGAGATGGTCTCGGTAGCACCATTGCGGGGTTATTTACAAGAATGCCTCCAAAAGTAGCGCCGTTAGCCAAACAATTAGGAATGAAGGCTATTGATGTTATTCGTGATAAGGGAATCAGCGCTATTGGAGATGTTGCCGGAAAGGCGTTTTCTGCAGCAAAGGACAAACTAATGTCGTTGGTGAGAAAAAGAAAACAGAAACCACCGGTGATGCCATCAACGACGGTGATGCCTGCAAATGTCAGCAAAGTAATAAATAACGCCGTGGAAGAAAAACTAGAGTCGTTGGCGGCTCAGTCATTGATGACGACTCCCTCGTTGGCGGCTCAGTCATCCGCCGATGCGGCAACCAACGCGCTCATGAACGCGATAGCGGGAAGTGGTCTTAAACAGAATTCAAAGAATTTACGACGAAAACGACGTTGATGGATTTCAATTGAAAACACCGACATGAATAATAATAGAAATGTTTGCGCGAACCGCTGATCCCGCGTTTGATATGGATGCCCCAGTGCGCAGGGATGATTCTGTCCGTGATTATCAATATTATTCTTATTATGCAGTACAACCCGACCTACGATAGCGAATTGAACTTCAAGTCCAAGATACCAGTAAATATTTTTTGCCGTGTGAAGCGTTTATCGAAATCGAGGGAGAACTCGTGACAAATGCTGCCGATAATGCACCATACGCAGATGACAATCGTGTTCGAGTTGGCTTTGTCAACAACGGTATCATGGCGTTATTTGAGAGCGCCAGATATCTTATTGACGGGCGAGAAATTGAATCAATAGAACGCGAGGTTGATGTTGCAACGACGATAATTGGGTTAGCGAGATACTCGGATGATTATACAAGATCGGCGGGCCCATCTATGATGTTCGCAAAGGACTCCACCGATAACGCTGATCATCTTCAGTACGTCAACGTGCTGACGGCAAGAGATAACGCAGTTGACCCACAGGCTGAAGCAGCCAATCCAGACCGCAGGGCAAGACCAGGCGCTGATTTCACTATTATAAAAAGTCTTAACGATAATTACAATCTAGGATTCGCAACACGAGTAGGGATGTTGCAAAGACCACGCCGAAAGTTTTCATGCGCGATTCCACTCCACCACATATTTGGATTCTGCAGAAATGTCAGAAAAGTTATCTATGGGGCTAAGCATACAATCGCGCTGACGCGAAGGGGCGATGATAACAATGCAATATGGCGTGCTGCTGGCGTCGCTGCCGGTAAAGTCATTTTAACTAAAATGGCATTGTGGATGCCGGTGCTGACTCCATCAGTTACCACGGAAGCACGATTGGTAGCATTTATGGAACAGGGAGGAAAATCGTTGTTGAGTTGGCTAGCGGTAACAACTGATGCTAAAGAGGATAACGTCGCCGATACGTTTACATGGCACTTGGCATCAAAACAGGGTGTTTCAGCCCCGCGTCATATATTCATAGCGCTACAGAATAGGGAACGATTGGGTAATCAAGAACGCAGCCATATGATATTTGATCAATTAGGAGTCAGGGATGTTTCGCTGAGAATAAACGGACAACAGGAACCATCCGAGGATATACAGCTTAATTACGGCGACAACCATATCGCACGTGTGTATCATCGATTGCTGTCATATATGGGTCGTGATCAAAACGTCGACACTGGTTTGCAAATATCACAATATGATTTTAAAAACCTGTATCCGATTTATTATTTTTCGCTGGAACATCTTGATTTAACGAGACAATCCGTCGTTGATATACACTTCCGAGCTCGTATAGCCCCGGCTGGTGCCAATTATAGAGCGGTTGCTGTCATTCTCAGCGATAAATCAATGCTGCTAGAAGGTGTTGGCGGACGAATGAGAATCGTTGATGCGCCAGTGGAAAACATGTAATTGAAAGCACAAACGCGTTTACAATAAAATGTCGTATAGTGTTGTCAGTGTAGAGTTGACTGATGGTCAAGTCAAGAAATTACGATCAAAGTCGGCTAAACAATGCGGGACCACAATAACGCTGAAGCCGTCACAGATGGCAGGTGGTAATCATAAGATATCGTTGACGGCGCGTCAAATAAAACATTTCAATGATGCGATGAAGAATAAAAAGGGTGTTCAAATAGATTTTTCGGCCGCAGCGATTAAAAACATGGAAAAGACCGGTGGGATATTTCCGCTGTTAGCTGCGATTCCAGCGTTGATTGCCGCGGCCGCACCAGCGGTGGCTAAGGCGGCGGCGTTGGGGGCCGTTGGTACCGCGGCGGGAATGGCATTGAAGAAGGCAACCGGGAAAGGCTATAAAAAAAAACGATCCGTAGCCGGAAAGGGTCTAAGACTACCGGGAACCCCGTATTCATGGTATTCGGGAAAGGGTCTAAGACTACCGGGAACCGTTTAATGACTCCTATGTCTAATTTTGATTTAATAGACGCCGCCGACGCGTTAGCGATAAAAAACTTCAGAGGTGTTTTTATGAGGGATCAATTACCGGCGGCACCAAGGAATATTGAAACCGGCATAATTAACCTCGATGGGTCCTCCGGAGCGGGAACTCATTGGGTTGCGTACGCGATTGATCCGCGTGCGATCGTCTATTTTGATTCATACGGGTTAGCCCCGCCAAACGAGTTCATGCGGTATATCCGGGCGTGTTCAGCCCCGGTTTTTTATTCCACGCTGCCAACACAGCGATTAAGTGACCCACCGATATGTGGCCGTGAGGTATTGAACGTGCTCGCGGCGATTTCATCATCGCGAAAACCACCTCATGTGGTTGTAAACGAATACACTAGTGGGTTCGTAGAGGCCCGGCGGGTTAATTAAAAACACCGTTTTTTTTTACAATAACGATGATTGATATTTGGGGACGACCGGTTTCGGCGCTGAAAAAATCTACGGAAACGCCCACCACCGATGACATAAAAAACTAATCGAGGATGAAATCGCTGATACGTTAAACTTAACCAGTGTTGACCCAGGTGAAATAGTTGTATTTCAAGACCGCCAGGGTAAATTAAAATCCAGTAATGTGTCGCTGGATGACGTTTTAACACGACAGCGTGATGCCGCCGAGAACGCTATCGCGCTGTATTCAAGCGACGGACGACTCAAACCGGGTCAACATCTGTCGACGGTGACGGATAGGGTAACATTAGTCCAAGACGGTTTTACAAGGTTAGATAGATCGGTGACCGAACTCGACGCGCAGGTGAAAAAATCTGTCACCGAGGTGAAAAAATCTGTCACCGATATACAACTCACTACTGCTAGTTTTTTTGGGACCCCGACGATAACCGAACCGAATCTTGCAACAATAAAAAATACTATTTTGGAGTTTACGACGCTGTCGGGCCAATTTACCTCGTTACGGAAAAATTTTAACAGGGTTGATAGCGCCGTTGATAAATTCCTTGGTAAAAAAAATGTCAAACCGGATGAGATTACAATAACTATAAATGATATCACTGCGTATAGACAGGAAATAGAAACAATCAAAACTGATGTTGCAACGAACAAAAGGAGTGTAGACGTGCATGAACGGGAAATAGAAATAATCGGCTCTAATGTTGCAACGATCATAAATAATGTAGACTCGCATGGACGGAAAATAGAAACAATCAAAACTGATGTTACAACGATCATAAATAATGTGGACGCGCACACACAGGACATAATAACAATCAGAGCTGATGTTGAAGCGAACAAAAAGGGTGTAGACGAGCATACACAGGAAATAGGAACAATCAAAACTGATATTGAAGCGAACAAAAAAAATGTAGACGCGTATAGGCGGGGAATAGGAATAATCAAAACTGATGTTGCAGCGAACAAAAAAGGCATAAACGTGCATACATATAAAATAGGAACAATCAAACTTGATGTTGCAGCGAACAAAAAAAGTATGACCGAGAATACACGGGAAATAGAAACAATCAAAACTAATGTTGCAGCGAACAAGAATAATATAGACGCGCATACAGGGGAAATAATAACGCTCAGAACTGATGTTTCAGCGGTCAAAACTAGTGTAGACGCGTATGGAGGGGAAATAATAACGCTCAAAACTTATGTTGAAGCGAACGAAAGAGGTATGAGCGGGCATTGGAGGGAAATAGTTAAACTCGCTGCTAATAATGCAGCGATCAGAACTAGTATGACCGAAAATACACAGGAAATAGGAACGATCAAACTTGATGTTGCAGCGAACAAAAAAAATATAACAGAGCAACTCGAAAAAATAAAAATCCCTCATGAGAACACCATCAACACAGTATACACGATTCGGCATGGATCATTCACTTGGACTCCTACACAGAATATAGTAAATATTACCGCGACTGTTAAGGGCATTTATCGATTGACACTGGTTTCAATGATGCAGTTTAATATATTATCGTCGAGTTCATCCGGGTTTAACAATACAATATCAACAATTATAGACAAGGACGCAACTGAACCGTTTACAATTTATGCCGTTGATAGAAATTTAACCAAGGCAAACATTACATGGTATGTGGAATTTGTAGCGAATCTAAGTAATTAAAAACACTAGCTCTTTTAAAATAAAATGACCACCAGGATAATTGAATCAGAGGTATCACCGACGTCACATCAATATCGATTCGATACCGCAAAAGAATTCTCCGCGAACTTGAAAACGCTTTCCGAACAATACCGCGCAAAAATAAAAAAATACCGCCGAAAAATAACCGCCATCGACGCGGTCGTGTACTCGGTGTCGGGTATAGTAGCCGGTACCGGTGTTATTTTATCCACGGTGACCACGATAGCCCCGATCGCTGTTCCAATCGCTATCTCCGCAATGACAACAATTGCTGGAGTTGCCAACGCAATCACTAGAAAGATATCATCGTGTTCTCAGAAAAAACTCAACGAGTATACAGTAAAACATCAAATAGTATCCGACGCGTACTCGAAATTATCCGGGTTGATCTCGTTGTCGATCGATAATTCGTTCATATCCGATGTTGAATTCTCCACGATGGTCCAGTTGTATGGCTCCGCGATGTCAAAAATCGAAAATTTTCAACTGGAAGCCGGAAACCACTTCAATGGCTTAAAACATTCTCCTGAAAACAAACAGGTTATTAATATTCGGTGTCAAAATTAAACACTAAAAACAACGAATAATAATAATGTCGCTGAACCCCGAAGGGTTTCAATTACTTCAGCGGATCGCGGAGAACACCACTCCGGTACAAACAAATATGATATCAATAACATCAACGAACCCCGAATTCAGTGTGAACTTCCCATCACCGGTTCCAGTGAAGGAAATAGCGCTGGCAAAATTGCGAATATATCACAGTTGGCCTAATATCCGAGCGAACGCATTTAACGGACAACAACCTAATAACTCGCTGGTTTTTGCATGGACAAATAAACCCGATGGGACCCCAGACTGGAAGGAGGTTACAATACCAACTGGGTCATACCAAATAGAACAAATCAATGAAGAATTTCAACGCAGGATAAAATCGATCACAGGAAAAGAATCAAAAATCGCTATTACGGTTCATGAACCGACGTTATCGTCGACGATTGAAACAAGCACACCGGGGTATATGGTTGATATTTATGGCAGTTCAATAAGAACCATACTAGGTTGGCCCAAGAATCCACCTCATGAAATCCCCGAGGACTTGCACACGAATGAGCAATCGTATCATGAGATTACCCCCCGGTATCGAGATGATTTGTCTATTATAAGAAACACGTTATTACCCAGTAGGTTTATATTTCAAGACAGGAATACCATGCAATGGTATTTTCCGTATAAGGAAACTCCTGAATCATCCGCCGTGGTCACAGTTAGTTTAAATGGTATCACTGGTGCGTTTGCCGAGATTAATCGTAATTACCGATTACAACTAGAACAGCTACGGAAAACAAAAGCACGAAAACACGTTGAGGTGTTAAATCAACTTATATCAGACATGGAATATATCAATGAGCGAATCGTTAAAACAATATCTGCTAACAGCGATGATAATAAACAAAAATTCCTAACCGAGTATAATATCACAGAAGCCAATTTACCCGATTTCAAGTTTCCAGGATACAACGCACCAGAACTAAAAAAATCTCTTAATGATTTTCTCGCCCCATCAACTATCCTCAGACACGATAACGGAGAGGGTGGTAGGCATATTGCCCCGTACAACGTAAATATCGCATCGGTGATAGCGATTAATCTAGTGTGTGATGTTATCGAAGGGAGTTACCAGGTGGATACCAAGCAATCAAATCAGACTCAACAGGGGTATATCCTTTATTCATTCTCACCAACAGCCCCTCCGGGATTTTTAATCGTTGAGAGTCCAATTAATCCGGTCTATATGAGATGCCATAATCGGTTTTTAACGAGAATTAATTTTAGACTTACCGATCAGTCAAATAACCTAATTGATCTACAAGAGGAGGAGTTAGTGATCACTCTCTTTGTAAGATCATTGTAGCCACTTAGCAGCAGGGGGGGCGATGACATCGACGCGGTCGTCGCGCTTTTTTACCGAACGCTGACAACGCTGGGATCGCTGAGTGCAGAAGGTATCAATTAAACTAAATGACGATTGGACGATCCCCCGACGACGACGTCGTCTTTTTTTTTACCGGGCGCTGACGACACCGGATCCGCTGAGTGCAGAAAGTATTAATTAAGCCAAATGACGATTCAGACAAATGTCCGATTCGCCCCCCCCTGCTGCTGCTAGAATTGATAGTTCGGATAGGACAGTAGCTAAGTGTAAGAAAGTGTGTGATGCCTAGCTTAGTGTTTGGAATAAATCCTTACTTAGATTGACAAAATTCAGTATCACTCTGATGGACGAACAAGAACTATTTAAGAGGTACATTGACTGACCATACTTTTTTTAAAATGCCCCTAGCCATAGCCCGGTTAGTTTTAGTGCTTGTAGCGAAATGTATTCATCAATAGGTCAGTAGCTAGGCCAAGTTTTGATACCATTTACGTTGACAAACTCCTGCCCATTCACAAGCATATGTTTTGATAAGCTGATTGACCATTAACCCTTTTTCGAGTAAGTTAGCAACTATCAATTTCCTGCATGATATCCTTTGATGATAAAACATACAAACATATTTTTTAAGATCAGAATCAGTGATCTGGATATATATATATATATATATATATATATATATATATATATATATATATATATATATATATATAACTGCCTCTTGTACACTATTTCGTCTTAAAATTAGTTTGAAACTGTAAGTGAACCAGTAGGTCTAACGGGAAATAATGGCGGACTTCGCTAAGTCTGGGATGTACCAGATTGTCTGTTTTCGTTCATCATCGGGCAAATATTTTCAGAAAAATACACAAATAATTGAAAGCAAAGCCAGGGTATTATTTTATTAAAGATTTAACTTTAAACTGCAAATTATGTAGGTCAGAAACGTAGAGGGCAATGCTATGTTGTGGAATTCGCGAGATGCGCTTTAAGGTTTAAGCTGTTTTCCGACTTTACACGTATTTGCGAAAATCCTGGGGGAAAAAAAAACAGCAAATCAGATACTATTTAACCATTGCCTAAAATTACTACAAGGACGTAGACAAATAAATAAACCATAAATTTGCAATCCTGTCAATGGACTGTTGTAATGAAGCTGTATTAAAGTGAGCGATTACATTACGGAAACCTCTCCATCTAAAATTAGATGCACTCACGTCTGTGTTGATTCTGTAGGAAAGAAGGGACTGCTACTTTTGATGGTGGGACTCCTATTTTTACCAAACTGGGAGTCCTGTACTCCTTGTTTTAAAATCCTAGCGAGATCTCTGAATGGTATTGCAAATAAAACCTATGCACTTATCAACAGTAGGGGTTTATTCATCAGTTCACACACTGTTGAACACAGATGTATCCATGTGGCATATTATTCACTAGTTAGCAACACTTGCCTTCTTTCTAGGACAGAATATATAGATTTCCAAGAAAGTCATGAAATTAGAAATTTCCTGATGTCTGTATACACTTCATGATAACTGTACACAGCAGGCCCATTGTTAAGCACAGTATCATACTGTACCCTACCATAAAACATCTTGCAAATTAGAACTGGTGAAAGTTAAAACTTAACTATATAAAATAATTAATTTTATATCATCAATTGCATATGACATCCATCAATGAAATGTGGTAATACATTGTACAGTAATAATATCCAATGATTTTATATTTCTATTTTCTCATGCGTAGAACTTGTGTATTTAGGGTCAAAAGGTCACCCCATTGCCGTCATTAACATATTCATCTCAATGCACTGGATATACACACATGCACATGGCTTGAGATGCTCATTGCACAATACTTTCAACACACTACTGTTATAACTTTTTTCTAGATTTTGTTTTCCTTTTCTAAGAGCAGCATATATAAAGCTAGATTCCACTTAAATAATTATTAGGATTTTCATACAAGTGGCCAAAACCTGATGACCTCTATAAAGAGTGAGAACAATAATATTCCCTAATTGATGCTGTGTTTTAAATATGCTAAGTTATTTGCAAGGATGCAGGGTTATTTTAATTCAGTCGGACAAAATTGGGTGAGAACAATAATCTGATGGTGTTTAGTACCAAGATAAGGTAATCCCAGTCGCAGGGTTACATTATTTTTTCTCCCCTCTTGGCATTGTCTCGGGGGAAACAAATAATATAACCCCTTGACAGGGACTTCCTTGTGTCCATCCAGACCTCAACAAAGATTATATTAATCTTGTCACTGGGAAAATTATTGATTCTTGTTTTAAGGTCTAGCAGAATTGTATTATGGTTGTTGTTGAGTAATTAATTTGGGCTGGTGGTGGTGGTGGTGTTTTTTAACGCCATTTTTCAGCATACGATAGGCTATACATGGCGACCAGTATTAATGGTGGAAGAAGAACCCAGGAAAACCCCGGAAAGAACCATCGACCCACGAGAAGCTTCTGGCAAGCTTTCTGACATACCCACATTGGCTGAATCCGAGACTCGAACCCGCAGATAGAGGTGAGATGGCAGTGTAATTTGCACAATTGTATTACGGTTGTTGTTCAGTGGTTAATTTGGGCTGGAATTTATTTCTTAAATTGTTCAATTTAAGTGAGTTTTCTCAGGAAATACAGACTGCTCATAAAAAGGTAAGATTTTTGGACAGAGACATTCACTGGGAATTCAAAGTTGGATTTTTGTTGTTGTGATACAACAAAAGACAATGTTGTTACAATACCACAATACTGGCCAATATAGGCACATTCAGCATTTGGTTTAATTTGGATTTCCATTCAAGTTTATTCAGAACATTTGTTATCTTGATGTGTGTTTGTACTTCTAGCATTATTTGGGATTTAATTTGCAATACTATAATTGTTTATTTGTTGCACTTTTGCTTTGCATTCTATGGAAATAGATTATCTGTTGAATTTTACAAAGCTTGGTGCTTTTCACTCTTTTCTGTTACTTATTGTAAGGTGGCCTAGTGGTTAGAGCATCTGCCTTGGATGCAGAGGGTCACAGGTTTGAACCCCGGCCAAGACATACCAAAGACTGTTAAAAATGGTACTAACAGCTGCCTCTCTAAATGCTCAGCATTAGGAGGTTAGTGTTAGAACTGGTCGGCCTGGTGACAGAATATCTGCAGCATGATGCCCCAGTGCTAGACATCACTATAAACTGTCACACAGGAGACATCGTAGTGATATGAATGAAAAATTGTTAAAGCTACGTTAAAAATCCTAATCTCTCTCTCTCTCTCTCTCTCTCTCTCTCTCTTATTTTAAGAGCAAAGTCTCGCAAGATAAGCAACATATAAAGATACATGCTGCAGAAAAAAACCCACTGAAATGTGCTGTTTTTAGTAACACCAAAAGATGCTCCAACACCAAAATTGATTTTTTATATCTTTGTGTACACCAAAATTGTGACAAGTAGTTCAAGTTGTTTTAAAGCAATAAATGCAAAACCAACTGTGATTTAAGCAATTTTGATATGAATTATTTCCTTGTTACTGTGTTAAAACGTTTCTGATGCCATATTGATAGTGACACAAAATACTTTGTTTCTATGGACTGTCAGACAACTAATGATTCACCAAGGACTAGCGGATGAAAACCTGGACAAAGGAAATGCAAAATGAATGCACTAACTGGACAAAGGAAATGCAAAATTAATGCACAAACTGGACAAAGGAAATGCAAAATGAATGCACAAACTGGACAAAGGAAATGCAAAATGAATGCACAAACTGGACAAAGGAAATGCAAAATTAATGCACAAACTGGACAAAGGAAATGCAAAATGAATGCACAAACTGGACAAAGGAAATGCAAAATGAATGCACAAACTGGACAAAGGAAATGCAAAATTAATGCACAAACCGGACAAAGGAAATGCAAAATGAATGCACAAACTCTGACAATTACAGCCAAAAAGTCAAAATTTTAATCTTAAAATTCCACTTCTCTAGATTTCATAATAAATATGCTATAATTCAGGCTGTGTTTATGTGTGAATTTCGTCATTGTATTTTGTTTGTCATATAGAATTTAACATAGCTTTAAAAAAAATTCAGTCATATCGTTACGATGGCTGCAGTGTGGCTGTCTCCCTAGTGATGTCTAGCACTGGGAAATCATGCGGCATGATGTCCCACCCAGTCACATTATGCTGACACCAGACTAACCAGTCCTAACACTATCCTCTTAATGATGAGTGCTTAGTGAGGCAGCTGTTAGTGCCATTTTTAAAAATAAGTATTTGGTATGACTGGGCCAGGGTTCAAACCCGCATCCGAGGCGGATGCTCTAACCACTAGACCACCGGAGTGGTCTGCATTGTAATTGTTTTTGGTTAAGTATATTGGAATTTATCAAACCAACATGTACACCGTAAATCCACTGTTGGATTATATTAATGTGTTAATCAGCAGGTAAATTACAATGCACATATTTCCAATTCGAATAAATTACCCACCCATAATACGTTAGAACTATCAATACCTCGCAAGTCAAGCCCTCCCAGATACTACTTTTAGCTCAAGGGAACTAAAATTTGCCAACCTATTTGATGGTCAGGCAGAGTGATATCCCCTTACATATAAGACTTGGCGCCAACTTGTAAGGATATTTTAATTTTTACTTCTGTGCGTGCCAAGAAGTACGCTATCGTCACGAGAGACCTCGCAAAAGTCAGAAGCTACGTGGAAGATATACCACTACAAGTTGGAGATGGGGCGCCGAGTAGTCTAAATCACTTGCCGTTCCGGATCACTGTCATCTCGTCTGTCTGCGTGGGTTCGAGTCTCAAGCTCGGCTAACGTGGGTAAATGAGAAAGCCTGCCAGTAGCTTCTCGTGGGTCGGTGGTTCTTCCCGGGATTTTCTCTGGTTCTTTCTCAACCAGTTATACTGTCCGCCATATGTTGCCTATCCTGCGCTGAAAAACGGCGTTAAACCCTACAACTACAACAATTTGGAGGAGTTTTTCACTTCATAGGAAAGTATACTCCATCTATATTTTCAGCTTTTTCTCTCCTTCTATCACGACAAAGTTCTGCCTTTACACGTTGCCACACTTTGCCATCGTCATACATTTGGGTACTTGCACGTGGAGGCTAAGCGACTTCAGTCAGTTCAGGCTATCCTTATTTTATACGTTTAAGTCTTTAGTGCTGATATAACTCCTACATATGCGTAATTCCATTACAAAGGAGTGCATATTAGCGAGTTTTTTCCAAGGCTTTCATAACATCCGGGCGCCAACTATAATAATGTATTTACATTTATGGGCGGTCTCTGGGCTTTTTTCCCCAACAAGTATTGCCTCATCGATTTTGTCGCACCTACCGTGTACGTGCCGATAACTGTGACTTAATTCCCTTTTACACGAAGTTTTGTTGTTGTTGTTTTGTGTAATATATACACTCGTGTACATTTCTGTGTTTCTTCCACTCTGGTCAGACAAGTACAGGTCAGCACTCTATACATGATTCATTCAGTCACCTCCTGCGCATTCTTGTTTCTATAGGCAAACACTTAGTCGCGCACACGTGTAGTCCATATGACTTCACATGTTAGGTTCGGGTTACATTATTTACATGGATGTATTTATATATGTACAATTCCATTCTTTCTAGTACATCAAGTTAAATTATTTTACTATGGTATATTTAGCTTTGGAAACACCATGCTGCAATGATTCTACCTGCACATGCCGTTCTTGACCTCCCTTCAGGTATTCATGGTCATTGAAATAGTCTCCTATAACTTTTTCCAGGTAACCATCATTTTCGACAACTCTGTACCTACACGTTATGCAAACATCACATGTGCAGGCACACATGTTTGTAAACAGGTGGTATGGTCATCATAGTTTACCCGTATGATTCCGTACCTTATTTTAATTTCTGGGTTACCGTTTTAATAAATTAGCTCGGCACGTACGTTGCTTTCTAGAACAGGTACAGGGCTACAGTTTTATCCGTTTTGTTCCATTTTGTCATACAGATTACAACTATGGGCAAAGCACAAGTCACTAGTTTGTATGCGGATTTCTTTCGCAGTATGAACCTTTATGCGAACAAGGGAGATAATTCAACTTACCATTTAACCACTAAGTGCCAGATATTGACACGCTGAGAAGCAGCTCCGGCATCCAAGTCACCACCATTGGGTTCGTCAATTTGTTTAAAATTCACCCTACCTTGCCTCCTCGGGGTCCGACTTGATACCTCTTACAGAATGGGACAGAGCTCACAATCAGTCGGGACCCGAGTGGCCGATTGGTCTAAAGCGCTCTCCGTTACGGATCACTGCCATCTCACCTCTGCCTGCGTGGGTTGGAGTCTCGGATTCGGTCAGTGTGGGTATGTGAGAAAGCGTGCCAGTAGCTTCTCGAGGGTCGGTGGCTCTTTCCCGGGATTTCTTCCTCCACCATTAATATAGGCCGCCATGTATAGCCAATCGTGTGCTGAAAATGGCGTTAAACCCTACAGCAACAACAAAAAATAGTAAAGTTCCCTCTCATTCAGCGGATATTCGGACAGGTTACATTGATCATACATACCATAACCAGTTCCAACCGATGATCCTAGCAAATATCTCCCTCACTCAGAAGGCCTATTTTCGTTTCGACAGGCCTAGTCCCTATAATAGGGATCACGAAGTCCAAACATCGACATTATGGGTTCGAACAATAACAGCCCAGTCTTCCAGTACGTCGAACCCGACTTTTGCAGACATGTACAATCACCATTCTAACTCGTACCATCTCGTGATACTCGCTCAAAATGATACCATTAGTAGATCTCATGTCTCAACAGATGCCGCTTAGCAATTTCTCAACACACTGTCATGAGAAGAGCGTTTTTTGCTCAGGAACCTTCTTGAAGTCACGGTTTCTAATTCAGGGCATTGTACCAGTTCAGTGAATGACATACCTCGTCACTCTTCGCCAGGTAACTCTCGTGCGTTAGACCAACTCCACACAACCAAGATGATGTTGATTGTTCTATCAGTACCGTCATCGATAATACCCTTCACGAGGGCATGGGAAGATTCTGCGCTCCGAACATCCACTGAGGACGTTTTATCGCCCCCTGAACATTGTCCTTCTGTTCCAATTCCATCAAAAATATGCAACAGCGCTCCATCATATTTGATCGACGAGCGGACGGTTCTGACTTTAGTTACGTTCGCAGTGTGGGAGAGTTATGGACTTTCTGGGGCCGCCTTCATCAGTTCGTTGGTGGTTCTAACATTTGCACTCCACCAGCTAATCATTCAGAACACCATCACAATGATGTAACCACGTTGGGGAAGATGTGTGTGTGTATGTGTGTGATTTGTATTTTTAACCTAGTTTTAACAATTTTTCAATCTTGATACGATGTTTGCAGTGTGACAGTTTATAGTGATGTATGGCACTGGGGCATCATGCCGCAGACATGTAGCATGAAGTCCAACCCAGTCACATTATCCTGAAACCAGGCCGACCAGTCCTAATACTAACTTCTTAATGCTGTAGTTTTAGGGTATCATGTTTTAATGACTGCATTTAATTAATCCATTCCTATTTGATCTCAGAAATTTTAATTAATAATTATAACATCAATGATAGTAATAATATAATGTATACTAATGTATAAGTTACAGCTCCATGGTCTTAAACTAAGTAACAGAAAGTAGCAAAACCATCACATTTGTAAAATTCAACAAATAATTTATTTTTCTTGAATGCAGAGTGAAACTATAAAAGGAACTAAACTATTATGAATTAAATGACTAATAATCATAAATGTTCTATCGTAATTTAATAAGTATAAAATATTCTAATTGAATGTCAAGCATTAAATATGCTAATGTACCAGTAGTCTTGAATAGGTTGATTTACCAACAGTCATGATGTATCACAATGATATAATTCAGAATGTCTTTGAGTCTTTAATACTCTCATAATAGCTTTTAAATCCAAAAGTCAATAAAAATTTGTAATTCCAATGAATAATTTTAATAAATAATCACTATAAAATTGTATTTGAATGCAACTAAGCGAATGATATTAAGATAAGAATGAACACTTTGTTGACAAAACCCTCTTTTATATACATCCATCCATCAGTTTTGTCACAATTTTGCTACCAGAACCGTCTCAGGTCATCAACAAGACTAGGTCTTGAGCTCAGACCCATGAAACATGTATTTATAACTTACAAACAATACAAAACGGTGGTAAACCAAAAAATTGATTCCTAATTGATGGAAAAAGACTAGGTCTTGAGCTCAAACCGTTGTATCATGTATTTATAACTTTCAAACAATACAAAAATGAGGTAAACCCCAAAACTATATCCTCAATGATGGAAAAAGCCAGGAACACAATTAAAATAAACATTTGCATTTAACAAGATAAGTTACAAGTGTTTTTATTCCTACCTTTTACAGTCTAATGTAAAACAGTCCTGTCTTCCTTTACTAACAATCAGATTGTAATATGCATGGTTTCTCAGCTTTTTCTTCACGCATGATTTTTTTCTTGAAAAAATCTCTTAGTTTGATATTATATTGCACATCCACAAAAGTAGGTTATTTGGTGCCAGGGGATGTTGAGTACATTTCTTTGCCCTAGGTTATAGCATGGTGGCTGACACGACCGGATCTGACGGTAGAATTTAAACCATAACCATTTTGGTTGCAAAATCCAGTATACTATTCTCTGAGTCATTACAGCTCCTAATATTGAATGATTACAGGCATAAATAATTATTCAGTTGAATTGATATAACAAAAAGCATGAAAATACCATGTCTCAAACATTTTGAAACTTTTTCGCTTTATTCTTGGAACAGAAAAAGATGTTGCTATTGTATCTAGAATATAAGAGTTCACTGACCAAAAATGAGTAGTGATATAGAATCTTGACAAGGAGTAGAGTGATTCTTGAGCCTTTTGTTTTTTTTTTAAAATTACTTTTCTATGTCTATGCTTCTATCCCCCCATTGACTAACATTAATCATCGTAAGCGGACATAGTCATACAGTAACACAGAGCAGTTTTCGGGGTTTTCTTTGGTGTTTTTTTACTCGACATTTATTCCCTGCAAATCTGCAAATACAGTTTCTTGTTTGGCCTCAAGAGTTGTCGGCTATCAACCATTTCTGCCAACACAGTATTGTACTCGGCCTTGCTAGCCATTTTATACTGGATAGCCACTAAATCGTTGTCGTTTAGAGACTACTTTGTGACACTGCAAGCATTTATGAATAAACACGTATTCATGTATCTAGTCATCTCAAAATTAATTGGTTAGCACAACCATAGACAGGTTCACATCAATATAGCTCCAACAACAATTCTGATTTGTACACCTACGATAATTGTTGTTGCCATGATTTCAGTCACACAAAAAAATAACCGCTGTTGCTGAGGCAAGCCCTTAGATAGTATCTAAAACCAAACATGCGCTTTTATATTTATGATAAACACAGTTCTGTTGATTTCATTTCGCAGTTATTACTCCACTTCGATTATATTTTCAATTTGGTAACGTTGAGGGTACATCATAATTCTGCTAGTAATAATACAGTTGCGTGGTATAATTGCAGAATTGGTAGACGCTGTCTGGACTCATCACGCCCGATGCAATAAATATTTTTAACCAGTTACCATTCTTTACAATCATACAATTATAGTGGCATAATTGCACAATTGGTAGACGCTGTCTAGACTCATCACGCCCAGATGCAATAAGTGTTTTTAACCAGTTACCATTCTTTACAGTCATACAATTATAGAAACTATCTTTTTCTAGGGGTATCTAAATCCCAGGCAATTGGGTGTTCTTGTGGTCCACCGCTTTTATTTTATAAACACAGATTACGCCTGCAAATATTTCCAATTACTGTTACATGGACATGTGCATCGTTGTTGAATTACATTTAAGAATTTTTTTCCCTAACGGAGTTAATGTTGGTGTACAATATTCGCAGGCTAAAGTAACCAGCGTGGATATAGTGGTGAATTCCACTTTGCCGTTATGGAAACAATCCCGGAGTGTTTTTGCAGCTGTTGGTGCAGTCATTGATTGGGCATATTTTCGTAAACTTGCGACGATTCCACACTGACCTCTAGTTGGCACTGGTATATCCCCTAAGAGTAATTTTCTGTTTAACTAGATTATATTTCATTTTATATGAGGGTCTGGTAACACCGTTCTAGTGCAGGTATTTGCTGACAAGGGGTACAAAGTTACTATCAATGTTAGCATCCACAGCCAAATGGTCTAATGCCCATTAATGAACTCAACAACCTCATCACGACAGTCAGAATCCATCATGGATATCGTTTATAGTAAAAATCATGTTGAACACACACTAAAGACTTTTTAGTACTAGACCAGGGGCCTCGCAGACGCGGATATTTGGCAAGATAAAAGAATCTATGCTTAAAATCCACTATGTATCTGGTACGGATAAACATGACATACGTAAAAATATGACATCTTGGGTATCATCTTGGCGGTGACGGTCTATGTTGGAAAACGGGCAGCACAGGCTATACGTGTTAAATATTTCAGGACCAATTATTGGATAATTAAAAGTGTTTAATTCACACTAGTAGATAATATTGACGGACGATAGATACGAGGAATTAAACATCATTTTTCTGTTAAACTGGAGACCACGTGCCCTTTCTTTTACCGATAAAAGAGAGTATCGTCATCCTTACACAAACGACTTTACTTTGATACGACAATCTAAAATTAAGATTCTTTCCGTAAATTGCACTTGCTATGTTAACATGGTTAATCCCTTGTCCGTCGCTAATAAAATCTCAAAACTGCTACGGCGCCCTGCACACACACTTGATCACACAACGCACACACACTTAAGTTTCCCATAAAATGATTTTAATCGAAGTCATAATTTTATGTTTCCGCTTTACGGTGCTTCTAAAACAATGTGTCAGGAGTCACACAGGTTAGACGAAATGTCAAAAAACTACATCCCTTAGATGTTTTAGAACCAATTTCCTTCAGTGGATTGTAAAAAAAATCTTCAGTTTACTTGTTCTTTTAAGGTCAGATAGCTTTCTGATTTTGGCACTGCAGTGTGTAACGAGAAATATTTTAATATGAGATCTACCGCTCCCGAAAAAGGAACAATACCAAACGCATAGCTTTACAGTGTAAGTATAAACTGAGTATGACCAGTACTATTCTGCAATCTCATTACGGAGTAAAAAACGGGTGCTTTAAATACCAGTGCATGCCATGTTTTCAGGCAGTTGATTTCAAACTGCCGATAGCACCTTTTGTGTTTCTTGTTTGCTTGTTTTATGCTATTATTTATGTTATTCCGTCCCTTGGTAGAAATTTTATAATGTAGACTCAAGGCGTGTTCAGCAAGACATGATATATCCAAAATTTGGGGACATACAATCAAATGTTATTGCAACCATTAGAAGTAAATACAAGTCTACTTTTTAAAACTGGCAAATTAAACATAACTGACAGTGAATATTTCTTACACAGAATATACCTTTAAATTGGGTAACCTACTGTTGATTTCTTATTGTCCTGAAATTTAAATTTAATTTTTAATTAATTTTACCATTATATATATATATACATATTAGATAATTTTAATTCATACTCTGTAAAGATTCGAACGCAGATCCACGAGTAAAGGACACCCATCGCCTTGCCTGCACACACGAGCTCATGTTTTCTCAAGACTAAGCACACATCACCAAAAAATGATGATATTTAATCTGTTTTATAATCTGTGCACTGGTGTGTAGCAGACACCCTCGCATGACGACCTAGTATTTAATCTATTTACACAGTCATTCCGCATTCCTATGAAAGAAATCAGGGTATGCAGAATTAATTACTAGCATCAAGCATTCTTCTATATAATCCAGGGATAAAAATTTCCGTTCTGTCTTGTGTATTTTTAAAATATTTTATAATTAATTCTATTTTGGGGGTCGAATACACGGTCACATGAAACCTGCAACCATCGATACAATTTTGGCTTAGTACAGCTGCTGCTGATGGTCGAGTTCTAGTTAAAACATTAATATTGTTGTTCACTTTCTGCAGCGCCGCGATTGTTATCGTTAATGCAGTCTGGAACCGCTTCAACTCACTGTTCGCACATGTACCCGCCAAGTGTTATTGTGGTACTCAAAACAATTGTTTGTGGCATTTCCTCTTACAAATTTAAATGATTACCAAACATAGAGTAAGATGATACTTGACCGTTTAGAAAAGACAGGTTTTATTTGCGTTAAGCAGCAGAGAGGGTGAACAGACCACTTAGGGGAATGGTCACCCTTGTGTTTTACCAAAAAAAATAGTGACCACTCATAGAGGTCAATTACCACGTCTACGATTATTGTTTGTCCCAAACAGAACCGTTAACGCCCCTCTCTGCTGCTATCAATATTGGGAATCATCATCTGAATCATGGGAATCTTCATCTGTTTCATCTTCATCTGAATCTTCGGAATTTGTTCTATGTTTCAAGTAATATTCAAGTTCTGATGGTGGTTTTTCTATTTTGGGATTTATGTTCTTTCTGTGTTTATAATATATCATCAAACTTCTGTATCGATCTCCACCACAATTTTTGCAAATCTGATATAATCCTCTAACGCCGTTGTTACATCCAACACATCTTCGTGGACCAGCATGAGGATTTTTCTTTATAAGATAATTATGTTTCTTGCAATATTCTCCACGGCACCTTTTGTTGCATTTATCTGTTGTTCCTTGACGCAGCCACGCACAGTTGTTCATTATATTAATGATATCTATTTAATTAAATTTAATTTTATCATCACCCCTGTTACCCAAATATTTTATCAATACCCACACGATATCTTGTTCTTGGATCATGTAAATTTATTGTTATAAATCCATGTGGGGTAGCTTGCGCTCGTGAAAAGAAATTTTTGAATTTAATTATATCCATGTCACCACCACACCATGTTTGATGAATATTTCGCAACGTGTGTGTGTCTACGCCATTAAACACAACTAAAATGTTGCAGTTGTCTCTGATCACTTTTGGTATTTGTGTATATCGTTGAGTAACATAGATCACGTCTGTATTTTTATGTCTCCCTCGGGAAAATATTCTGGCTGGATTTGATTGTTTATCTAGCATCACATCGTCGTACACAACTAAATTATTAATAAATCCGTCTATGGAATCTACGGATGGTGCTTCATCAATATCGGTTATAAACTCTATAACATCATTATCTTCATCCAGTAATCGTGCGTTTTCATTGAAATCTTTAAGTACATCATAACATCGCTGATCATCAACGGATGGTGCTACTAAATACAACTTATCCCATTTCAACCATCTCATTATCAGATTAAGTAATAATTGCGTCTTACCCGATCCAGATGGTCCTATGATAATCATTCTGATGGAATTCGGTAGCGCAGGATGATGCTTAACTGGCTCTCGTTGCCGAGTTGCTGAGAAATCAATTATATCCATATATATTATAACATGAATTTATATTGTTTACGCTGTAAAGTTAAAACTCCAACTATTGATTTAGCTACAGTTACAACAAAAAACAAAAAAATAGCGTACGGTGGAAAATGTTCTGTCTGCTGTAGAAAGAAATTTTCATTTTTACCTAATAAGCGCGGTGGTGATATTGCTAATTTGATGTCAAAGTTTCCAGGTGCTCCATGGGCTAAATACAGCGGAGAAAAACATCTACCAGGATATAATTATTGCGGTCCTGGTACTCGACTCGATATCAGGCTCGATAATCAAGATCAACCAAAACCAGGCGAGGAACCAATAAATGCTATTGATCGAGCTTGTCATGCTCATGATGTAGCTTATAAAAGTAAAAATCTACAAGATAGGCATATTGCAGATGTAAAATTAATTCATTCATTAAATTCTATAAAAAATAAAAATATTAGAGAATCATTAGCTAATTGGTTAGTAAGATCCTCGATGAAAGGTAAATTAGCGATTGGGGCTGGTAATTAATAATGGAATCAATTTATTATTCACCGAGAGGATACTGGAGAGGCAAAGCAGCAATTGGTAAACTCGCTGATGCAGCATCGGTTAAACATTCTACTGCTAAAACGTGGTTATCTAAACAAGCAATATGGCAAATTTATCTACCACGTCCTAAACAAATTCAGTACTCGTATTTCGATGTCAGTGTTCCTAATGAAGTTCATCAAGCTGATATTCTGTTTTTACCGCATGATACTGTGCGTGGAAAAACGTACAAGTACGCGCTAACCGTAGTTGATGTTGCAAGTAGATATAAAGAAGAAGAGCCGCTATCAGCGAAAACATCATCTGAAGTAGCCGATGCGTTTGAACGAATTTATCAACGAGGACTTGGACCACAAGGTGGTCTGCGATGGCCACAGCTGCTACAGGTTGATCCTGGTAAAGAATTTCTTGGTCCAGTATCATCGCTGATGAAACAACATAATACCAAAATACGACGAGGTCATACTGCAATTCACCGTGATCAAGCAATTGTTGAGCGATTTAATCGAACACTTGCTGAGCGGTTATTTGGATATCAATACGCGAGGGAATTTATTCAGGATAAAAGATCTCGTGAATGGGTTGCAAGATTACCAATCGTGATAGCTGCATTAAATAATGAGATCACACGAACAACCAACATGAAACCCATTAGCGCGGTCACAAAAAAAAATATACCAACACAACGGAAAGATGCTGGAAAACAAAAAATATTAGGTGATGTCACAGTCAGATATTTATATGAGCCTGGTGAACTTGAAGGTGGTAGCGCGAGAGCAACTGATCCTATTTGGAGTGTTACCACACACAAAATATCTACCGCGACAAGATCCACTGGAAGAAATGTAGGCGTTTCCAGACCTGCAATCTACAGATTAGATTCTGCCGCTCCTCAACGTGGATTTACACGTGAACAACTACAAATAATTCCCGCGGATACACAACTACCGCCGCGATCACTCCGGTGATTTCGATCACTTAACTAGCACTAGCGCCAAGGGTGCCTGCACCCCGACGTCGATTACACTCAAGACAGGTTAACATGGTATTTTCTCGTGTATGACCGCGACTATTATCTTTTCTATCTACGGTAAATTGTCTTGAATCATTATTCGAATATCGCCATAACATTATACAATTACAACTGGTGCAGTGATTGTTCTGCTGCTGTTTTAACTCGGTAATAAATTCAACATCAAGATCAAAGTCGCGTTTATTTTTTTTGTCAGATTGTTTGTATCCGATTAATTTTTTTCTTATTATATCATCATCGATGATGTTAAATTTATCAACGATTTCAGGAATTATAATTCTACGTAATTGAGATATATTTCTGACCCTCGATACCGCTAAATAAACTAAATTTGACCACTCGATGCGATCGTCTATAATCCAGACTCGTGTGTCAGAAATAGTTAATCCCTGTGACGAGTGGATCGTCATGGCGTATCCCAACACCCATGGAGATTTGTCAGCGCGTAATGCATCTTCGACCACACTGATATCAACGGCGACAATATCATTTAATACGAGATTTTGCTTCCTTGACTCTGTCAAGGGTCCTGGAATATCAACATTAATATTCTGTTTTCGTGTATCTGATGGTCTATAACATAACGGAACGGGTAGTTCTGAATATTGTTCTTTATGTAGTTGAAATAACTGTTGTTGTAAAGCGTCTCTGATTATTTTTCTACTTGCTACGATCAAATCGGTGGGTCTCCATGAGTTCAAAAAATCACTCATTGATGTCTCTGAGATCACTCCACGTAATATTTCACACTGAATTTTGTTTGATTGTAATCTGATTAATTTTTTAAACTTCTTCAAATTTGCATCAAGAGCTCTATGATCATCATCTATTTCTTCGTAATAATTAACGAAATTTTTTAACCAATCATGTGGAGATGGTCCAACAAAAGGCGGAGGTTGACCATGATCGCCACACATTATTATAGCGGTATTTTTCGTCAACAACCAATCAAGAAACATTTTTAATGTATCTAATGACACCGTGCATATCTCGTCCCAAATAATTATTTTAGGTATATATTTTTCTCCCATTCGTTCAGGAGTCCATGTATCCCCGCGCCATCGGAAGAAACTATGATACGTACACGATTGTACTTGCCGCTGTTTCATCTCACGTGCAAGTCTATGTGTGGGTGTCAGCACGATTATATCTGAATTTCTAAAAACATTAATCGTTCGAGTTGTTTTGCCGCATCCACCAGGTCCATTGAGATATACTGTCTTATATCTGGTTATTGGATCACTCAACCATGGTGCCTTCGACATTTCTGATATTTTATTACCCTCACGATAAACATCTCTCACTGGAACATCTGCTGATTCTACATAATTGTGTAATAGTTCCTTTTTTATTCTCCACGAACCCCATCGTTCATCATTACTTGTAAATTTCATAACAGGTTCTAAATATTTACTTGAAATATAAAACGAGTCCGTTGCGACTCTGACTGCGGTCTCAGGAAATCTATTAATCATCGATAATAAATTTATAGAAACATAAGCCAACATGGAAGATCTTAGATGAGTATATTGCGGGGATACGTCATTTATGTAACTAACGATCGTACCTAATTTTGTTCCGTCGGATAAATAAACACTCTCTCGATTTACAAATGTATTTTTCGCCGTTGTATCAGCGATTATAAAATCGTACTCGGCATCATCTAAAATTAATCGTGCGTGATGTCTTTTATAATCATATGCACCACCTTGAGTAAATTTACCTATAATTTTTCTACCAAGATCTTTTGCGGTTTTGAGTTTATTAGGAATATCGTCCTTAAACTCGCTAATAACTTCAGAATCTGACATCGGCAACCAAACTTTGGTCTGTGCATGATATGATATAATTGCCTCACTGACCACCAACGATGTCAGTATCGCACAATCTAGCATATATCGCAACAAAACTATAGGTGTCCAACGTTTTTCACAAAAATGTCTGCCAAACCAAACATAACAAATCTTGTGAAGATTTTCGTTAAACTCGAACGACTCAATACAGGCGAATCCAGTCAGATCAAAATCAGGTAATGGTCCATTAATTGCCACTCGCGTCATCTCGTTTGTAGGGTGACCAAATCTTTCAAAGTACGTAGAACAATCTCCGTATCCCAGAAAACTTCCTGGATAACATGCAACCATATCAACCGAAATAACATCATTGTAATTGTATTTGGTATTCCATAATCCGCCATGTCCATATTCGACGCAACTTGCGCGTACGTCCTCGAGTAAATCAAATCGTGTTGGTTTCCATGAATTTCGTTCCCTGGCGAAATGAGCCGCAACAGATGGAACGGTAAAACAATTAGTTAGTAATTTGTCAGTATTTTCCGCGTGCTTGCACTGTAAAAACGTCGCAAGATTTTTCATCTCGTCATGGAGGGATTCTGTGCGATATATTTCACCGTTCGGTTTGACAAACTGATCAAATTCACCCTCCTCATTACTTTTGAATAACCATACCGATACAGGATCGGTTTTACTTATTTCGTTAATAAAATCAAACATATCTGCCACAGCCATATCTGCCACAGATAATTCTGTGGGATAAAATCTAACAGTTCGATCACGTGGAAATATTGTTACTGCGTTAGTCCATGCGTGTGCGTTATGATCGATAATATTTATTGGAGCTCCTTTCGATTTATATTTCGACTGGTACAGTACTTCTCCCGTTATTGTCGCCACAGTTATTGGAAATTTTAATATTTTTCCTAACTCAGCAACATCTTTTATTGTAGCAACGGTATCCCTAACTGAATCAGCCCACGAGTTTATTTTTTCACGCCTTAAATCAGTTAATCCATTTCCACGCATCGCGTTTGTAAAGTGTTCTATTACTCGTTCAGCTACACAATTTAGCCTTGACAAGGTCAAGGATGATAATTTCATCGGCGCTAGTTTATCAACGTTAGGTTTTTTATTTATCTCATAAATTCCATAAATAACTGCTGTTACAGGATATGCTCGTTCATAATACGGTTTATCAATACCAGTCAATAGACCCGGTCTGGAATTTTTACTTAATATGATAGTTTTATTATTGCCAAGGACAGGATCATATTTGTCACGGATAATCCAACTATCTGTTTCTGTTAATACAATAAATTTTACTCTGAATAAATATTTTTGATTGCCCTCGTATTCAGCGATGTAGTTAATGATAGTTGCCGCTCGCTTGTCATTCATTGTAGCGTCCGTGACAAAGTCAGTGTCCCTGACGGAGTCAGGGCGTATAATCTTGAACGTTGACCATGTATGAGATGCACCATCCGTGTAAAATTCTTTCTTAGCGTCATGAATTTTAGAGATCAAACTTTTATTTTTCGGATCAACCAGATCTCGTACTGGCAAGTCAGAAGATAATCTGTCAAGGTTGAATTTATACTTAACAGGCCTAGTTTGGGATAATCTCTCAAACTCGTTCATATAATTAAAACAAATATTTAAATAAAGAAAATTATATATATATATATATATATATATATATATATATATATATATATATATATATATATATATATATATATATATATATATATATATATATATATATACAATGTCCCAATGCAGATGGTTGATGATCGGCTCAGTAAATCGATGCAACAAATCCTGTAGAAAGGAATTTTGTTGGATGCACTCACAAAACATACGACGAGGAAGTCTAGGACCAATACCATGTCTACGGTGTGGTATTGGAGTGCGAGGAAAGACAGAATTATGTGGAAAGTGTGGCGGGAAACGGTTCAGAGAGCTCAAAAGATATTATGACAAAAAAAATAATAGCGGTGAAAACGCTATAAAATCCGTGAAGGATTATATATCAAGATTTCAGACAAACAATGATTTAAACATATAATATTATTATAATGGAGCAAAATATATTTGTCCCACATCCTGTCATAACAAACTATGAATCAAATATTAATGGTATCATCAGGCACCGCAAGTTGAAGAGACAAGTTGGTAATGTTTCTAATACTGGCTATCTTAGATTTACAGTTGGAAAGAGAAGATATCTATGTCATAGATTTACATACGAGTGTCACAAGGGTTTGATCAATGACGGTCTTGTTATTGATCATATTGATGGAAATCCTCAAAACAATAATTTATCCAACCTTCGAGTGACAACTCGAAGCGTGAACTCTGCATGTGGTAATACAGGAAGATGTAAGACAATCGGAAAGAGGGCGGTAATTTCTACAAACATAGAAACCGGTAAAGAAATTATGTTTCAGTCTATGAACGCGGCTGCGACATATTTTGATATTAACTCGCGTTCAGTACAAAATGTAGCAGATAATATAACCAGATCTGCTCTCTCGAAAAAATATAAGCAGAAAATCATCTTTCAGTATCAATAACTATCATCACCACATTATTAACTATCATCACCACATTGAATTAATTTTTTTAATTTATGTCACAGTAGGTCCTCCATACACTACTGAATTTTTGATTTAAGGGGAGATTACTTTGTAATATATAGTTTTCTTCGTAGATGGTTGGTTTTTTATGATCGTAATTAGTCAGTTTAACTAATTACATCGTATAGTGCCGACGAACCTAACTCATTAGACTCATAAGTATTATTTATGGTTTTTAAATATTTCCCCATCATACAACAGATAATATTATTGATCCGTAGGAAGCTGTGTGTAAACAGAAACCGTTACTCATTGTAATTGACCTGCAGTTGTGTGTTCACTGAACTTACAATTCTGGAAAGTTCTTTGACTGGTGCATTAATGCCACTATATTATTGATTTTCGGTCTGCTACAAATACAGAAACTATTATTCAGAAACTGTTATAAATACAGAAACTATTATTCAGAAACTGTTATAAATGCAGAAACTGTTATAAATACAGAAACCGCTACAAATACAGAAACTGTTAAATACAGAAACCGTTATTATTCAGAAACCGCTGTTTAGTGTAAATATTGGTTCCTTAGCTATATATTAACTTCCGAAACATATGTTCGTAACAAGGTTTGATAGCTCGATCAGTATGGTATTGGACTGTGGCGCTCGCGGTCCAGGATCAAACCCCCATGGCTGACAATTTGTCGGTGGTGCGCATAATTGCGATTTTTATAATAGTGGGGGGAACCGCAAGAACCCCTCCGCTCAGCAAATTCACAACCACAATATTGACTGGTTGTTGATACCTATTTTTCGTATCACCCACTGGATTAATTATTATGGGTGTGATTTTGCTGAGCGTACCTTAATTAAGTTATATGTTTGTGCTGTCCCAGAAACATCCCGACGAACTCGAAGGGGGTCTGGGATATTTTTTTTTTATTTTAAAGATTTATATATATTATATAATGAACCATGAAAATATCAATGATGTAATTGTCGCTATTAAAAAATTAAAAAAAGATGGAATTAATATATCTGATGAACTTAATCCTGAAAAAATAGTTTCTGACTTTGAGATTTTACAAGAACGTAAAACCATGGGGACACACACACTATCATCTGAATACAGGCTCATGAAACGGATTCAATCGGCAATGTTTCAGTCGCTAGCTACCGTAGAAGATGATCATGTGAAGGAGTTCGTTCCTCTTTCTACCGCCGTAGAAAGAATTAAGTCGTTATTATCTCACGAGTATGAGGCAAAGAAAACGATTAGTACTCGCATAAGACAATTAAGAAAAATAATGTCAGATCATGAAACGATCCAAGGTAACCTCGTTACTGGTGAAACGATCCAAGGTAACTTCGTTGGTGAAACGATCCAAGGTAACCTCGTTACTGATGATAATGAAAATGAAAGTTTTGGTAACTGGGGTCCAAGTCAACGCTGACCACGTATATTGGTAGTCAAAATCAAGAAAGTTCTAACCTTGTCAAATTTGTTCCTAATAAATTTTATTTATTATAAATTTTATTTATTATAAATTTTATTTTTACTGAGGATTTATTTTTTTTTACTAAAATCAAGAAAAATGCACAAATTACTTGATTCTGACGGGGTAGTTGGTAGTCAAAATCAAAGAAAAATGCACAAATTACTTGATTTCTGACGGGGTAGTTGGTAGTCAAAATCAGGAAAATTGAGCAATTTCGTTGTATTTTAGTAAAAAAAAAATAAAAATCTCAGTAAAAATAATATTATTAATAAATAAAATTAATTTATAATAAATAAAATTTGTTAGGAACAATTTGACAAGGTTAGAACTTTCTTGATTTTGACGGGGTAGTTGGTAGTCAAAATCAAGTAGTTCGTGCATTTTTATGTTTCTGACGGGGTAGTTGGTAGTCAAAATCAAGTAGTTCGTGCATTTTTATGTTTCTGAGGGGGTAGTTGGTAGTCAAAATCAAGTAATTTGTAAAATCAGGAAATTTAATAAATATTATTTTTTTTGTGATAGAAATTTTAATTTTACTTTCATCGACTAGCTTTTTTAGTTGCCTAGGCCGATTAATTTGTACCAAACACAAATTTGTGCCAGTAATAATAAAATATTTTTTTAAGTTGATTGAATTTGATTCTGATCTCCGTTACAAATGTTCTTCTAACTGTTAAGAAATCCTCGTGTGTAAAAACCCTCCACATAAAGATCTACGATAAAGTCTTACGACGGAAGTCTTACGACAAAAGTCTTTACGACAAAAGTCTTTACGACAAAAGTCTTTACGACTTTACATACAGATTTATTATAAGCTCTTCTTCACGTATGTCAATCAAGCGATTAAGGTGGTCTGTGAGTTTAAAATTGATTCGTGTTAACATATTATTGTGACACCGCAAATACACGGGATTAGTTGGTTCTTGCACGATTAAATTTCCAGGGGGGACTTGTGGTGTGAACGTGTACAGGATGTATCCTTGTTGAGCTTGATTTGATCTTCCGAGATCTATTTGATAGCTGCCATCGATTACGTCACAAACCAGATTGACCGCGACCGTCGGTGTTATATTAACGATCCGCGGGGATACGTGTCTTCCTCCGCCATGTGGATCATTATCATGTCTAAGAACAGTTGGAGGTGGAATTAATTTTCTCCATGCATCGAGTATTTTAGGAAAAAACTCGTCGATGACATCACTAACAGATTTTCTTAACTCGGTTACACTATACCCGGGAAATTTATAATTTGGTACATCGGCTTCTGTTAATTTATATTTTTCTAACCATGCTTTTGCATCAGAATTTTCAGGTGATTCTAAAAGAATAAGCATCTCCTGAACTATTCGGTTATTAATATATTCCATATCTGATATAAGCTGATTTAATATTTCTACACGCGTGATGATTTTTTCACGTGATGACGCTGATATGTCAAAAATATGTTCGTTAAAATATTGATTTAGTTGATCTAGTTGTTTTTTACACTCTTGATTGATTTCCTGAAAATATTCAATAATCGTTTCTCGATGAAAACCCCAATGAGGTCCTGTTTCTCCCGGATTATAAAAAAACCATGCCTCAATTCCACTGAAGAAGACAAAATTGTGAAGCATTGATGAGTTTTTTATAATACGTAGGTGTTCCCCGTATGATGGATTAATTTCATGATATGATTGTCTATCCGTGACATAATCAGACTTTTTCGGTTCTGGTGGTATCGGTGTTATCGGTGGTGATATTTCAGGCCATCCTAGCACGGATCTGATTGAAGATTGATAAATATCAACGGCATAATCAGGCGAGTTTATTTCAACCGTCGAGGACAACGTCGGCTCATGAACGTTTATTGATATTTTTGATTCCTTTCCCGTTATTGATTTTATTCTACGCGCAAATTCCTCACCGATCTCTTCAATCTGGTAACTGCCGGTTGGTATTCCAACAACAACCCAGTCAGGTGTTCCATCGGGTTTGTTGTTGTTAGTAAATACGAGCGAATTATTTGCTGGTGTACCATTAAATGATTTTGATCTGATATTTGGCCAGCTGTAATATACTCGTAATTGTGCTAGTGCTATTTCTTTTACTGGAATTGCAGTAGGAAAATTAACACTAAATTCAGGATTAGTTGAACTTACCGAGATCATCGTTATCTTTGGCGGAGTTGTGTTGGTCACGATCTGCTGGAGTAATTCTGTCATTATTGATACTTGTATCTTTAATACCTTCATCGTATATTTTGGTCATCATTGAAAATTCGAAATCAGATATAATTCCATCACTGAGACTCGCTGATAACAACGAGGATAATTTCGAGTATGCTACCGTCGTTGTATGTAATTTTATTTTGTAATCGGATAACTTTTCGTTCGTACAAGTACATATTTTTTTTGTGATGATGCCAAGCACACCTGCAATAGTTGTTGCTGCTGAAATACAGATAGTTACAGCTACTGGTGCCATCGTTGTCAACGCTGATAATATTACACCGGTTCCAGCAACAACAGCGGATACTGAATAAACAATCACATCAACGATAACCAATCGTCGTCGATATTTTTTTACTTTTACTGTATATTGATCAACTTGATCTTTTAGCGCAGCCTGCCATTCACGCGCTTGATTGTATCTGTATTGCGCACCGTCCATATATATTTTTATGCCGTAACCAATTGAGGTGTTTCAGCTACAAATTCCAAACACCACCAGAAGGATGTTGCGGTTAATTTCTTATCATCTGCTTCCAGAATAAATATTTCTTCGGTTCCGCTATTTAATACAACAGATACAACCCCGGAAAACCTGTCTGTGGAATGACGCCATGGAAACGTTGTAAATATTTCAAACTTAGCGGCGGAAAACACAGACAGCCTGTACACGCCAGTGACTGTTGCGGTATATTTGATAGTATTATTTTGCTGCGACCATGTTGCAAATCCCGATGATACCGTGCATACGATGTTTGTGATATGCCCGGGAGTTATTGCAGCTGAAATTTTAATCAAATTGGTTTTACTGACAATCTCAGGAATTCCCGCTACGACGTCTTGCTGTGTTTGTTTGATCGTGTCTAGGTTATTTTTGATATCAACGAGTTTCATGTCAATGACGGAAGGAGTTCCAAAGAACTTACTCATGGCATCATCGTTTTTCTGAAAATTTCTTCGAAACCTTAAAAAACCGGTTACGTGAACATCATATTCGGCCCGTAACGTGGATAATTTACCGTCTACGGTGCCATAGTTGACGTCGACGTATTTTTTTGTTGCTGCATCTTCGTCAGATGTTGGATCCGCTAAAACTACTATTTTATTTCCGTTCATGCTGAGTTCACCCATCATTGTGTCACCGGTGTTTTTCATACGATTAGCAACACTTTTTGCAATTTCATCTCTGATGGTTTTAAGTGACATACTTGAATCTCTGATTTTGCCGCTCTCAGTAAACACGGGAATATTATCTGTAACTGCACCAAGTACTCGCCGGACTATATCATTCCATTTGATATTGCTGGTTTTTAGTTTACCATATCGATCTTGAAAAATAACAACCTCATCTGGATCAACTCCAGCAAGGTTCATAATATCAGCGAGGTCATCTTTAGTCGCATACTTTGACAGATCAACGTCGGATTTTATTTTCTTACTAGTAGAAGATCTTCCGTAAATGTCAACCATTATAATAAGATCCGTTGTTTAAAATGCTTTACGCGCAACAAATCGGTTGCTTGTATAATCGTGCACGACTTTATGTGGTGGCCTGGATGATTTTGATATAGCGTCGAGTACATTAATTACTTCACGGCCGCATATTGGCGGATCTGTCATTGTTTGTGTGGGTAGCGTTGAATACCAAACTTTGGAACCTCTAGTTGCATGGAGTGGTGCGACATACTTGATAAATTCAACAGGTGGAGCTAACCCGTACGAATCAAAATAAACAATTCCACGCGGGTCAACCGCGTATGATACCCAATGAGTACCGGGTCCGGAACGTTTGTCAAGATTAATAATACCTGTTTCAAGTTTGTTTGGTTGTTTCGGTAATTGATCTCGCATAAAAACACCTCTAAAGGCAGATATTTTTAATTTTTTAGAAGCATCAAGTAAATCAAAATTTGATGATGGAACGTTTAACGAAATGACCCTGGAAGCCTTAGGCCTCTCCCCCAACGAGATCCCGGTAATCTTAGACCGCGTCCCTTTTTTTTGTACCCCTGCCCTGTTGCTTTCTTTAGTGCCATTCCAGCGGCTGTTCCAACAGCACCTAACGCGGCCGCTTTTGCTATGGCTGGAGCAGCCGCAGCTAGTAATGCCGGAATGGCCGCAAATAGTGGGAATATACCACCCGTTTTAACCATGTCTTTGATGGCGCTCGAGGAGAGATGGAATTGAACTCCAGTTTTTGATTCTAGGGCTTTATTGAAATGTTTAATCTGATTATTTGTCAACGATAATTTGTTTGGACCACCACCAATCTGATCTCGTTTTAGTGATATTTTAGTTCCGCATTTGTTGGCGGTTTTTGATTGAAGCTTTTTTACCTGACCCGGGGTCAGAGTAACATTAACATGACTATACGACATTTTTATATAAAATATATTTTTCTAAATAACACGATTAAAGATTTTCCACCGGTGCATCAACGACCCTCATTCGACCACTGCCACCTTCAAGTAACATGGCCTTGTCGCTAAGTATGACCGCGATCGCTCTGTAAAAGGCACCACCACCCGGTGGGTTAGTAACACGAACTCGAAAGTGTACATCAACAACAGATTGTTTGGATAAATCAAGATGTTCTAATGAAAAATAATAAATCGGATATAGACCTGTAAAATCTAGTTGTGATATTTGCAAACCAGTATCTATATTTTGATCACGTCCCATGAATGACATTAAACGATGATATGCGCGCGCTACATGATTTTGTGTATAATTTAATAATATATCCTCGGATGGTTCTTGATGTCCATTGATCCGTAGGGATACTTCACTAACTCCAAAGTTATCAAATACCATATGTGATTGTTGTTGATTATTTATCCGGTTAATATTTTGTAGTGCAATAAAAATATGTCGTGGTGCAGAAACACCCTGTTGTGATGCTATATGCCATGTAAATAAACCATTAATATTGCTTTGAGCAGCATCTGTGGTTACTGTTAACCATGATAGCAATGATTTACCGCCTTGATCCATAAAAGATAGTAATTTTTGTTCCTCAGTAATAGATGGAGTCATTACTGGCATCCACAATGAAAGTTTTGATATATTTACTTTACCATCGGCAATACCACCACCTCGCCAGATTGCATCATTATCATCACTTTTTCTTACGAGCACAATTGTGTGTTTAGCTCCAAAGATGACTTTTCTAACATTTCTGCAAAATCCAAAGATGTGAGATAATGGAATTGCACACGAAAAATTTCTACTATCTCCCGACAGCGATGCTTGGCGTGTTGCAAATCCTAAGTTGAAAGTCATGCTATCACCTTTTACAATATCAAAATCAGCAGCTGGTCTGGTTTCGTGTTCAAAGTCAACTGGTTGTGGATTAACTGCAGTAACTTGCGGTGTCAGTATTTTAGTATACCTGATATGATTAGCGTTATCGGTGATATCCTTAGCAAACATCATTGTTGGACCAGCTGATCTTGTAAAGTCGTCAGAATATCTCGCCAGACCAATTATTGTTGTAGCAACGTCGACATCATTCTGAATTGATTCAATATTTTTTCCATCAATCATGTATGTGGCGCCACTAAATAATGCCATGATCCCGTTGTTGACAAAACCAACACGCAAATTAGCAGCATATGCCGTATTAGCATCAACATTCGTTACAAGTGTACCTTCTACTTCAATAAACGCCTCAGCGGGCAAGAAATATCTACTTGTATCATGAACCTGTGATTCGATTCTCCCCCGCTGATTTGGTAGTCTTGCGTCATAAGAATAAAATTGATAATCACGTACTGACTCGTACTTAAGGACAGGTGCCTCCATATCAAATGCTGGGTCTGATTCGCGCCTGAACATTTTTATTATAATTATTATTTTTTCAAATGATGATCATCGTCGACGAAAACCGCTTCCTGCTATTAAATTTGCCGTTATATTTTTTTCCGCTTCTTCAGATATCGCCGCTAGTTTTTGATTTGCAGCCTGATTTATTATTTTACTTACGTCTGCGGGCATCACCTCAGTACTTGCCAGTTTCACCGGTGGTTGTTGTTTTCGTCGCAATAATCGTGCTAGTCTTTCTTTGATCGCCGAGAACGCCTTACCAGCAACATTGACAATTGCTCCAGGAGCTTTATCACGAACAATATCAATAGCCTTCATCGATAATTGTTTTGCAACAGGTGCTACTTTTGGAGCTATCCTCGTGAATAATCCTCGAATGACATCACCAAGTCCATTTCCGTAAATTGCTTCATAGATTGGTAATCGTGAGTTTACCGCTCTAACCTGTGTGGGTTTACGATGATTATCATGCACAATCATCTTATTTTATTTACCATTTATCTAACAACTAGTCATCAACGAGGTCATCAATAAGTTCTCGGTAAACGCCAATATCCATGATACCACCTTGAAATAGTCGCCGACAAATATCAGCTGCTTCATTAATTATTTCTGGTGAATTATTTCCGGCACGTTTTCCTCCTATGAGAACTTCTAACCGTGATACGTCATTGATGATATTATCAGGACATAAACCACGTCCTGTTTTAGGTTCATCTTGAGGTGTTTTAAATACTGGTGGTTGCATTACCGGAGTAAGTACTTCAGTGGTGGCCGGGGGTGAACCTTCTCGAAATCCATGTGGTGAACCTGTCGGTGTAAATGTCATTTTCGGTGCAGAAATTTTATGTAAAGGTGAAGGAATTTTCTTCGAGGAGGGTGATTTAAGTGACTCTTTAGCCTTTTTAATTTCCGACTTCAACCTTTGCTGTGGCGAAGAAGATTGTTGTTGTTGTTCTATTTGTTGCAGAGGCGGAGGAAGCTGATACTGGGAGGACTCTCCTTGTTTTGGTTGTTCCCATCTCTCTCTATAAAGTCTTTTTACTTCTTCTTTAAGTCTTTCAAATTCTGGACCTCTAGCTTGTTTTTTGTCGTAATATACGCGATATATCCATTTAATGAAATTATCATCATTTGTTTTTTCAAAACGGGGTTTTAAAATACTAGATTTATTAGATATACTATTTAATATTGCTTCAGGTAATCTCTCTCTTTCAGTTTTTCTAATTTCCTCAACAACTCCTTCGTTAAATTTTGCAATTAATTCTACGTTTTCTCCTGCTGGTTTGGATTTAGATGCAAGTTTTTTTCTCACATCGGCGACTTCAGTACGAAGTTCTCCAATACCTTCAAGTATTTCCTCATCAACAGGTGGAGGTTGAGCTGCGGCTATGTCAGTTGGAAGGTCTCGTAAAATCTTCTTTGTCTGTTTGGTTCTTCTTGCTGTTTTTTCTAATACCGGAAAAATACCCTTTTTCCTCCTCTCATCTTCCTCCGCAATATCTCCCCATATAGTTTTTTCAGCAGCCGCCGCAGCTTTCTCAGTAGCTGCAGTGACGGGTTTAAACAGTTTTTTAGTGTCCTCTTCATACTCAACTTGTGCTTCTTGCTGCGCTTGCAGATTTTTTCTGAATGAGTCTCTGACAGGAAGAAATTTTTTAATTGTTTCTAATCGTTCTCGTGCTATTCTTGCAGTATGAGATTCTGGATGTACCATTTTATTATAACATAATAATTTAATTAATATCAGCAGAAGAGGAATACAGAAGTTTGATGATATATTATAAACACAGAAAGAACATAAATCCAAAAATAGAAAAACCACCATCAGAACTTGAATATTACTTGAAACATAGAACAAATTCCGAAGATTCAGATGAAGATGAAACAGATGAAGATTCCCATGATTCAGATGATGATTCCCAATATTGATAGCAGCAGAGAGGGGCGTCTACGGTTCTGTTTGGGACAAACAATAATCGTAGACGTGGTAATTGACCTCTATGAGTGGTCACTATTTTTTTTGGTAAAACACAAGGGTGACCATTCCCCTAAGTGGTCTGTTCACCCTCTCTGCTGCTCGTTAAATGGTTATCAGGATCATTCTGAAGAAATTACACATCGTCTCAATGTATGCAACACTTGTACCAAGTTACGGGCTCCGAAACGTGCGATTTTCGCGGATATTTTCATTGTGGACAGCGGGAGGTCGTGGGTTCGATCCCCGGCCGAGTCATACTAGAGACTTAAAAAATGGTACTAACAGCTGCCTCGCTTGACGTTCAGCATTAAGAGGTTAGTGTTAGGACTGGTCGGCCTGGTGTCAGGATAATGTGACTGGGTGGGACATCATGCTACATGTCTGCGGCATGATGCCCCAGTGCTAGACATCACTATAAACTGCCACATTGCAGACATCGTAGCGATATGACTGAAAAATTGTTAAAGCTACGTTAAAAATCAAAATCACACACACACACACACACACACACACACACACACACACATTGTGGACACTTCCGTGCTCATCTGAAAACCGGTGACAAGAGCGATATGAGCAATGTTTTCAACTCTATAGTGCATCCCTTCTTGAATTACAGAACAGCGGTAGATGCAAAAGTAAGTTTTGTACTTACCATTAACTCGATTCAACTTTAGGAATCCTGTTCCATGCAAGAATTATACATTGTCTTCTTCACTGCACAACACATCGTATACATGCATCTCTATTTTCAAAATAGGCGGCACTAATGTCAACGCCGAAATATGATTGGCTCAAAAGGTTATACTTGTTATCATAGGAGTACAGAAGTGTCCACTATGATAAACTTAGCGACAATCGCACGTTTCGGAACCCGTAACTTCAGTTTGGTACAATGCAGAAAAGTCAATGATGGCTTGATGGATAGAAAAATATCTCAGAAGTAATACAATCCATATAGTATGGTCGTGTGCCTTTAAAGACGGAAATGGCAGAAGGAAATCGAGGGTCATGGGTGGAGCGAAGTATTTGAAAGTTCCGTACCTTCTCTATTATATATAATGATAGAGAGGGTCCTATGTCAGAACGTGTCATCGGGGTAATCTAAGGTATTTTTGTCACTCTGTATGATTTTTTTCCCCCTTTAGATGATTGTTTTTTTTTTCTTCTTAAAATCAAGCTCGCGTCGAGCACCTGTGGTCGGAATACGACCAGATTATCCTTACGCAGACACTGATCGCAAAGCGAATGACAGGCATGCGAAAGTTAGCACGCGGCCGCCATACGAAATATATACTATTAAACAGTATATACTGTTAAACAGTTTCCTCTTTTCTGTTTGTAGACACACAAAAAAGGTCACCAAATCTGTAAGGGCATTGAAGGGTATGAGTTAAGTTCAGCTGAGTTTACATAATATGCAATATGTTTACTCGTCTCTAACGAGTTGATATATCGCACGGCGAAGAGTCTTTCCAAAATTTAGCTCACGGCCGCCGTACGAATTTACACTTCCGTGATAAAATGTTAAGTCAGAGTGTTAAAGTCAGGATCAATATGAAGTCTACGGGAGAAAACCCATTCAAATGTGAATTTTGTGATAAAATGTTCAGTAGTAGTACTGATTTGAAAAAGCATACGAGGATACACACTGGAGAAAAACCTTTCAAATGTAAAGTTTGTGATAAAATGTTTAATCAGAATTGTGCTCTACGGAGGCACACGAGGATACACACTGGAGAAAAACATTTCAAATGTGAATTTTGCAATAAACTGTTTAGTCGGAGTGATAATTTAAAGAATCACAGGAGTATGCATACTGGAGAAAAAGCATTCAAATGTGTAATTTGTGATCAAATGTTCAGCAATAGTGGCGATTTGAGAAAGCATACCAGGATACACACGGGAGAAAAAGCATTCAAATGTGTAATTTGTGATAAAATGTTCAGCAATAGTGGTGATTTGAGAAAGCATACCAGGATACATACTGGAGAAAAGCCATTCAAATGTCAAGTATGTTATACAATGTTCAATCAAAATAGTAATTTGAAGACCCACATGAGAACTCATACTGGTGAAAAACCATTCACGTGTGAAGTATGCAATAAACTGTTTAGTCGGAGTGATCATTTAAATAAGCACATGAGAATGCATACTGGAGAAAAATCCTTCAGATGTGAAGTTTGTGGTAAAATGTTAAGTACACTTGATATCTTGAAAAAGCATATCAGAAAACACACTGGAAAAAAATCATACAAATGTGATCTCTGTGATAAAATGCTTAGCGAGTACAGTGTTCTTCAGAATCACATGATGATACATACTGGAGAAAAACCCTTCCAATGTAAAATTTGTGATAAAATGTTCATCCAGAGCAGTAATTTGAAAACCCACATGATAATTCATACTGGCGAGAAACCGTTCAAATGTGAAGTTTGTAATAAACTGTTTAGTCGGAGTGATCATTTAAAGAGCCACATGAGAATGCACACGGGAGAAAAACCATTCAAATGTGTAATTTGTGATAAAATGTTCCCTCATATCAGTAATTTGAAAATGCACATGGTCATACATACTGGAGAAAAACCATTCAAATGTGAAGTTTGTAATAAAATGTTCAGTCGTGCTGGTGATTTAAAGATGCATATTAGAGTGCATGCTATAGAAAAACCATACAAGTGTTTAGTTTGTGATAAAATGTTAAGTTGCAAATCTTCTTTAGATAACCACATTATGGATCATATGGGAGAAAAGCCATTTATATGTGCAGTTTGTGATAAAATGTTTAGTAGTAGTGTTTCTCTTAGGCATCACATGAGGATGCATGCAAGAAAACCATTCAGATGTGAAGTTTGTGATAAACTGTTCAGCCAGAATAGTGACTTGAAGACCCATATGAGAAAACATACTTAAAATGAGTATTGTAATAAAATATTTGGTCATGGTGGCATGGAATAAAACTTCAAATGTGAAGTAGGCAATAAAATGTTTAGCTTGGGTGGTGCCTTGAGTAGCCACATGAAAGTACATGCTAGAGGTGAGCCATTCGGTGTTAAGTTTTTGATAAATATTCAGTCAGGATGGAACATTGAAAAACACACATGAAGAGACACACTGGAGGAAACCATCCAAATTCAAAGATTGTGATACCTACTTTAGCTGAGGGGTGAACTTATGAACCACATGACCATTCATACTGGAAAAAAAAAACATTTTGATTGTGAAGTGGGTGATAAATTATTAGTCGAAGTTATTTGATAAAGCAAATGAGTACTGGAGTAAAATCATTCCAGTCTGAAGTTTGTGTTTTGATTCAATTTTTTGTTGGAGTGGTGAATTTTGGAACACATAAAGATGTATACTATAGAATGACTTGGGTATGGAAGGAATGAATTGCTTCACCTTGAATAGCCACATACCTGGTACTAGAGATAAACCATTAAAGTGTTAAGTTTGTGATAAATATTTAGTCAGGATGGTAATTTGAAAATGTACATGAAGACTGGCCTACACACTGAACGAAATCATTTGAATTTTGTGCAGTGTCTAGTCAGAGGGATGAACTTACGAAGTAATGACAATGCACACTGGAGGAAAACTATTTTAATTGTAAAGTTTGTGGTGAATTTAAGTGTTATATATATTTAATTTACATTAATACATAACTAAAATATTCTCTATGTATATGGGTTTAATATTAGGATTATTATCAATAGAATTAAACATGTTTATTTGGGTCTGGGTGTAGGTTATTGGGATTCCCCAGGTGTACCTGACAGTGTCCATGCTCTATATTATAATTGTAGTAATTATGGTCAATCGATGTACCCTACAAATTAATGCCAAAACATGTTCACTTTCCTAACAAAAGAAGGTGAAGCCTCCACTTTTTTTAGGCGAGTTGTCCTATAAATAGAAAATGTAAATAGTACATATTAAGATAGAGATTATTATACCACTACTTATTCAAACACAAATACAAATACATTCAACTTTATGAGTTTTATGGGAAAATTATATGGGTTTCAGTTTTTGTACATATTTTGGTATTTCTATACTGTAAACCATTCAGGTGTGTGATTTATAATAAATTAGTGAGCCATTGTCATTCTTTGAAGAAAACAATGAAGATACATACTGGAATAAAGTAATTGAACTGTGAAGTAATACATACTGGAGTAAATTAATTGAAATGTGAATACATACTGGAGTAAAGTAATTGAAATGTAAATACATACTGGAATAAAGTAATTGAAATATGAAATAATACTTGCTGGAGTAAAGTAATTGAAATGTGAATACATACTGGAGTAAAGTAATTGAAATGTGAATACTTACTGGAGTAAAGTAATTGAAATGTGAATACATACTGGAATAAAGTAATTGAAATGTGAAATAATACTTACTGGAGTAAAGTAATTGAAATGTGAATACATACTGGAGTAAAGTAATTGAAATGTGAATGTGAATACATACTGGAGTAAAGTAATTGAAATGTGAAATAATACTTACTGGAGTAAAGTAATTGAAATGCGAAGACATACTGGAATAAAGTAATTGAAATGTGAAATAAAATACTGGAGTAAAGTAATTGAAATGTGAATACATACTGGAGTAAAGTAATTGAAATGTGAATGTGAATACATACTGGAGTAAAGTAATTGAAATGTGAAATAATACTTACTGGAGTAAAGTAATTGAAATGCAAAGACATACTGGAATAAAGTAATTGAAATGTGAAATAATACTTACTGGAGTAAAGTAATTGAAGTGTGAATACATACTGGAGTAAAGTAATTGAAATGTGAATACATACTGGAGTAAAGTAATTGAAATGTGAATACATGCTGGAGTAAAGTAATTGAAATGTGAATACATACTGGAGTAAAGGAATTGAAATTTGAAGTAATACATACTGGAGTAAAGTAATTGAAATGTGAAGTAATACATACTGGAGTAAAGTAATTGAAATTTGAAGCAATACATACATACTGCAGTAAAGGAATTGAAATTTGAAGTAATACATACTGGAGTAAAGTAATTTAAATTTGAAATAATACATACTGGAGTAAAGTAATTGAAATTTGAAGTAATACATACTGGAGTATAGTAATTGAAATGTGAAGTAATACATACTGGAGCAAAGTAATTAAAATGTAAAGTAATACATACTGGAGTAACATAATTGGAATGTGAAATAATACATACTGGAGTAAAGTAATTGAAATTTGAAGTAATACATACTGGAATAAAGGAATTGAAATGTGAATACATACTGAAATAAAGTAATTGAAATGTGAGGTAATACATACTGGAGTAAAGTAATTGAAATTTGAATACATACTGGAATAAATTAATTGACATATGAAATAATACTTACTGGAGTAAAGTAAATGAAATGTGAATACTTACTGGAGTAAAGTAATTGAAATGTGAAGTTTATTGAAATGTGCATAGAGTGGTTATTTTATAAAGTATGTGATCAAAGATACTGGAGAAAAGTAAGTAAAATGTTATGTTTGTGATTAAATGTTAGGACAGACTTTTAATGTGAAAATGCACATAAAGATATATACAGTCATAGTGTGTACTGACAGGTGATGCTAGGTCAGCTGTGGTCCCCACAATGAGTTGTGACCCATATGCCTTATGATAGCATCATCACAATGAATTGTGACCCATATAGCTTATTATATCATTATCACAATGAGTTGAAACCCATATAGCTTATGATAGTATAGCAGGAGCATATATTTTATAATTTTATATATTCATGTTTTAATTAGGGAGAAGTAGGTATTTTATTATTTTATGTAGTTAATGTTTATAAATGAGTGAAATAAAGTCATCAGATGCAATTATTGTGTTAATCTCATTTTACACATATTTAGCCACTTAGGTAACCTTGAACCAGGATTACCTGTTGAGTTTTGTTCACTGCGTAATGCAGCTGCACTGATTACTGTTCATGCTGGGCTGTTATATTGTATGACAAGTGGTAAACTACTTTCTGATTAGTTAGTTTGCTACTTGTATGTATAAACAACATAGTATGAACAGCTTATTAGTGGTGGTCAGTCCATTGGAGCTTCTGAGAAGTGCTGGTCATTGCATTGCATTAAGAAAAGTGCCTGATGATTCTTTTGTTTGCAAGAAAATGTGAATTGGCCTTTGTCCCATATCATATGGGCCAAATGATAAGGGTGTATGTAACAAAGCAGGAGAAATGTATAAATCTCCACTTATCAACCTCGATGCACAGTAAACCCAGTAATGAACAAATACTGGACTTGCATCATCTATTCAGTGACTAGAAGGCAAGTGCTGTATAAATAGCATTATCGCAATGAATTGTGACACATGTCTTATGATATGATTATCACAATGAATTGTGACACGTCTTATGATATCATTATCACAATGAATTGTGACACATCTAATGATATCATTATCACAATGAATTGTGACACGTCATGATATCATTATCACAATGAATTGTGACACGTCTTATGATATCATTATCACAATGAATTGTGACACGTCTTATGATATCATTATCACAATGAATTGTGACACATCTAATGATATCATTATCACAATGAATTGTGACACGTCTTATATCATTATCACAATGAATTGTGACATGTCTTATGATATCATTATCACAATGAATTGTGACACGTCTAATGATATCATTATCACAATGAATTGTGACACGTCTTATGATATCATTATCACAATGAATTGTGACACGTCTTATGATATCATTATCACAATGAATTGTGACATGTCTTATAGCTTTATTGTAAGAAACTAGTGTGCATGTGTTTTCTCTGTTATTGTTAGTTGTAATCTAGCCACTAAAGTAGTTAGACCAAAACCTTTGTTTTGTGGTATTCAACAAAATATAGCATAACATAAACCTTTCAAATGTTAGGTTCCAGATGAAATGTTTAGTGCAGGATGGAACTTTGAAGTCACACAAGGATAAATATTGGAGAACAACCATTCAAATTTGCAACTTACAATAAGATTTTATGAGCATCCTGGTTTCAAGAAGCCTATTGTGATGCATGTCCATGTGGAGAAAAGCCATTAAAGCCATTGTGATACATATCCATGTGGAGATAAGCCATTAAACTTTTAAAGCCATTGTGATACATGTCCTTGTGGAGAAAAGACATTAAAGCCATTGTAATACATGTCCATGTGGAGAAAAGCTATTAAAGCCATTTTGATTCATGTCCATGTGGAGAAAAGACATTAAAGCCATTGTGATACATGTCCTTGTGCAGAAAAGTCATTGTGATACATGTAAAGAAAAGCCATTAAAGTGCAACGTGATACATGTCTATGTGGAGAAAAGCCATTAAAGCACAATGTGATGCATGTCCATGTGGAGAAAAGCCATTAAAGCCATTGTGATACATATCTATGTGGAGATAATCCATTAAACTTTTAAAGCCGCTGTGATACATATCTGTGTGGAGAAAAGACATTAAAGCCATTGTGATACATGCCCATGTGGAGAAAAGCCATTAATGCCATTGTGATACATATCCATGTGGAGAAAAGACATTAAAGCCATTGTGATACATGTCCTTGTGCAGAAAAGTCATTGTGATACATGTAAAGAAAAGCCATTAAAGCCACTGTGATGCATATCCATGTGGAGAAAGGCCATTAAAGCCATTGTGATACATATCCATGTGGAGAAAAGCCATTAAATCATATTATGATGCATATCCATGTGGAGAAAAGCCATTTAAGCCATTGTCATACATGTCCATGTGCAGAAAAGCCATTAAATCACATTGTGATGCATGTCCATGTGCAGAAATGCCATTAAAGCCATTGTGATACATATCCATTTGGACAAAAACCATCAAAGCTATTGTGATACATGTCCATGTGGAGAAAAGCCATTAAATCACATTTTGATGCATGTCCATGTGGAGATAAGTCATTAAAGCCATTGTGATACATATCCATTTGGACAAAAACCATTAAAGCCATTGTGATACATGTCCATGTGGAGAAAAGCCATTAAAGCCATTGTGATGCATATCCATGTGGAGAAAGGCCATTAAAGCCATTGTGATACATGTCCTTGTGCAGAAAAGCCATTAAAGCCATTGTGATGCATGTAGAAGAAAGCCATTAAAGCCATTGTGAAGCATTTCCATGTGGAGAAAAGTCATCACAGCCATTGTGATACATGTCCATGTGCAGAGAAGCCATTGTGATACATATCCTTGTGCAGAAAAGCCATTAAAACCATTCTGATACATGTCCATATGGAGAAAAACCATTAAAGCCATTGTGATACATGTTCATGTGCAGAAAAGCCATTGTGATACATGTAGAGAAAAGCCATTAAAGCCATTATGATACATGTCCATGTGCAGAAAAGCCATGAAAGTCATTGTGATACATGTCCATGTGCAGAAAAGCCATCAAAGCCATTGTGATATATATCAATGTGGAGAAAATCCATTAAAGCCATTGTGATACATGTCCATGTGCAGAAAAGCCATTAAAACTATTGTCATGCATGTCCATGTGGAGAAAAGCCATTAAAGCCATTTTGATTCATGTCCATGTGGAGAAAAGCTATTAAAGCCATTTTGATTCATGTCCATGTGGAGAAAAGCCATTGTGATACATGTCCATGTGGAGAAAAACCATTAAAGCCATTGTGATACATGTCCTTGTGCAGAAAAGCCATCAAAGCCATTGTGATATAGATCAATGTGGAGAAAATCCATTAAAGCCATTGTAATACATGTCCATGTGGAGAAAAGCCATTAAAACCATTGTGATACATGTCCATGTGGAGAAAAGCTATTAAAGCCATTTTGATTCATGTCCATGTGGAGAAAAGCCATTGTGATACATGACCATGTGGAAAAAAGCCATTAAAGCCATTGTGATACATGTCCTGTGCAAAAAGCCATTAAGGTAATTGTGATGCATGTAGAGAAAAGCCATTAAAGCCATTGTGATACATGTCCTGTGCAAAAAGCCATTAAAGCCATTGTGATGCATGTAGAGAAAAGCCATTAAAGCCATTGCGATGCATATCCATGTGGAGAAAAGCCATCATAACCATTGTAATGCATGTCCATGTGCAGAAAAGCCATTGTAATGCATGTCCATGTGCAGAAAAGCCATTGTGATACATGTCCTTTTTCAGAAAATCCTTCAAAGCCATTGTGATACATGTCCATATGCAGAAAAGCCTTTAAAGCCATTGTGATGCAGGTCCATGTGGAGAAAAGCCATTAAAGCCATTGTCATGCATCTAGAGAAAAGCCATTAAAGCCCAACGTGATACATGTCCATGTGGAGAAAAGCCATTAAAGCCATTGTAATACATGTCCATGTGCAAAAAAACAATTAAAGCCATTGTGATGCATGTGGAGAAAAATCTTTAAAGCCATTGTGATACATGTCCATGTGGAGAAAAGCCATTAAAGCCATTGTGATACATGGCCATGTGCAGAAAAGCCTTTAAAGCCATTGTGATGCATGTCCATGCAGTAAAAAGCCATTAAAGCCAATGTCATGCATCTAGAGAAAAGCCATTAAAGCCCAACGTGATACATGTCCATGTGCAAAAAGCAGTTAAAGCCATTGTGATGCATGTGGAGAAAAATCTTCAAAGCCATTGTGATATATGTCCATGTGGAGAAAAGCCATTAAAGCCATTGTGATACATGTAGAGAAAAGCCATTAAGGCCATTATGATACATGTCCATGTGCAGAAAAGCCATGAAAGCCATTGTGATACATGTCCATGTGCAGAAAAGCCATCAAAGCCATTGTGATATAGATAAATGTGGAGAAAATCCATTAAAGCCATTGTAATACATGTCCATGTGGAGAAAAGCCATTAAAACTGTTGTCATCTGTTATCAGGTTTTAACGACTGCATTTAATTAATCCATTCCTATTTGATCTCAGACATTTTAATTCATGATCATAATATCGATGATAGTGATAATATAATTTATAATAACATATAAGTTACAGCTCTTTGGTCTTAAACTAAGTAACAGAAAGAAACAAAACCAGCAAGTTTTGTAAAATTCAACAAATAATGTATTTCCCCAGAATGCAGAGTGAAAATATAAAAGGAATTGCAGTATTATGAATAAAATGACAAATAATCATAAATGTTCTACCATAATTCCATAAGTATAAATTATTCCAATTGAATATTAAGTACTAAATGTGCTAATGTACCAGTAGTCTTGAATAGGTTGATTTACCAACAGTCTTCATGTGTCGGAATGATATAATCCAAAATGCCTTTGAGTCCTTAATAATCCCATAATAGCATTTAAATCCAAAAGTCAATAAACACTTTGCAATTCCAATCAATAATTTAATTAAATGATTCCTTCAAATTTTAATTGAATACAACGAAAATAATGATATTAAGATAGGAATGAAAACTTTGTTAACAAAACCCTCTTTTATGTACATCTATCCATCAGTTATGTCACAACAGCATCTTGTGAAAAACTAATTCTCTTAATGAAAAATTACACAAAACTGTAAACAAGTTTGCTTCCAGAACCGTCTCAGGTCATCAACAAGACTAAGTCTTGAACTCAAACCCATGAAACATGTATGTATAACTTACAAACAATACAAAAAGGAGGTAAACCCAAAAACTCTATCCTAATTGATGGAAAAAGGTCAGGGACACAATAAAAATGATATGCATTTAACATGGTAAGTTACAAGTCTTTTTATTCCTACCTTTTACAGTCTAATGTAAAACAGTCCTGTCTTCCTTTACTAGCAATCAGATTGTAATATGCATGGTTTTTCAGCTTTTTCTTCACGCAGGATTTTTTCTCTCAAGAATCTCTTAGTTTGATATTAGATTGCACAGCCACACAATTAGGTTGTTTAGTGCCAGGACATGTTGAGTACAGTACCTTGTCCACGGTTACAGCATGGTGGCTGACAGGGGCTGATCTGATGGTAGAATTTAAACCAAAACCATTTTGGTTGCAAATCCAGTATACTTTTCTCTGAGTCATTACGGCTTCTAATATTAAAATATTACAGGTATATGTAATAATTCAGTTGATTTAGTACAAAAAATAAAGGTATCAAAATACCAGGTTTGAGACATTTTGAAACTTTTTCGCTTTATTCTTGGAAAAAGATGTTACTATTGTACTCAGAATATTTTCAGTAACCAAAATGGGTATTGATATAAAATCTTGACAAGGAGTAGAATGATTCTTGGACTTTTTTTAAATTACTTTTCTAGATCAAAGCCTCTAATCCCCATGACTTGTGATAATTTCATCAAGCAAGCCACACACTTTGCACAACTCGTGGAATATCAGCGTTAATAATCCACAAAAGTAAATTGGACTACACAAGCGACCAGAGTCATAGAGGGACACAGAGCAGTGACTGGCAAAAACCGCCTAAGACAAATTGTTTTCGGTATTTTTTTTTATAAATTTTTTTGGTGTTTTTTTTTTTACACCACATTTATTCCCTGCAAATCTGCAAATACAGTTTCTTGTTTGTCATCAGAGCTGACGGCTATCAACCATTTCTGCCAACACAGTTTTGTACTCGGCCTTGCTCGCTTATTTTATCTTGGATAACCACTAAATCCTTGTCGTTCAGAGACTACTTTGTGACACTGCAAGCATTTATGAATAAACACGTATTCATGGATCTAGTCATCTCAAAATTATTTGGCTAGCACAGCCATAGACACAGGTTTATATCAATATTTCTCCAACAACAATTCTGATTTGTACACCTACGATAGTTATTATTGCCATGATTCCAGTCACGCCAAAAAACAACAACAACACAACAAAAACGTCGTTGCTGAGACAAGCCCTTAGATAGTATCTACAAGCAAACATGCGCTTTTGTATTTCATGATAAACACATTTCTGTTGATGATTTCATTTTGTAGTTATTACTCCACTAAGATTATTGTTTTCAATTCGGTAACGATGAGGGTATATCATAATTCAGTTATTAATAATACAGTTGCGTGGTACAATTGCACTATCGGTATACGCTGTCTAGACTCATCACGTCCAGATGCAATAAGTATTTCTATCCAATTACCATTCTTTACAGTCATATGCTTATAGAAACTATCTTTTCCCAGGAATATTTAAATCACAGTCTATTGGGCGTTCTTCTGGACCACCAGTTTGCTTTCTAAAACACAGATTGCGCTTGCAAATATTACATCTAACAATCGTTTTGTCCAATTACTATTAAATGGACATGTGCATCCTTGTTCAATAAGAGTTAAGAATTTTTGTTCCATAATGCTGGTGTACAATATTCGCAGTTATATTCACATCTTATTAATACTGGCTTAAACATTAGAACTCTATGGTGCGCAAAGGCTAACTATTGCAAAAAGGTACATAACTCTTGTAAGCATGAACAATTTTGCTAATTCAAGAAAGGAGACGCAGTGTTATGGAAATAACTTACTTGCTGACAAGCTTGGTTAAAATTGGTCGAAAATTAAGCACAAGGTAAATTATTACAATTTCAAATAAAGTTTAATAACTCTGGTTAACATAAACGGGTATTGCTGGTTAAAGACAGGATCTGGGGTATTGTTGAAAATGCAAATTGTTATCAAGTTTATTTTATTCATTTTAATTAAGATTGTATTATTGTTGTTGTTGTAGGATTTAACGCCATTTTTCAGCACACGATAGGCTATACATGGCGGCAAGTATTAATGGTGGAGGAAGAACCCGGGAAATCCCCGGAAAGAACCACCGAACCTCGAGAAGCTACTGGCATACTTTCTCACATACCCACATTGGCCGAATCCGAGACTCGAACCTACGCAGACAGATGGCAGGGATCCGTAACGGAGAGCGCTTTGGACCACTCGGAAGATTGTATTATAATGAAACGTCTAATGTGCACACAGGTTATACGGACTGACGGACGGGGAAGAGAGTATTCTGATCAAATCAACAGACCATTTGAGCAGTTGCTCGAGTGAGATAATGAAATAACAAGAGCGTCACCTTTTTATATTTTGTGATGTATTTTTTCTTGCTAACAACATTTATATAATTATTTATGGTGTATATTCAGTTTACCTGGATAAATGTATCACGTAGCTTGTCACGTTGTGAAGACAATCCTCATGTACACAACGTACCTGGGGTGTACGTTGGCGGGTGACCTTTGTTGCGGTTTGAATCGACACTGGGGGAAAAAAGGGGCGGATATCTCCAAGAGGACGAAGTTAACTGGTAAGAGGTTGTTTATTCACACCCAAGCGTAAGCCTAGCCACGAGAGAAAGAAATTTGACATGCGCGTGAGAAACTAAGCAGACTAAGTGAACACGAGACCTCAGGATCAAACCAGGGCTGAGTTAGGAAAATATTGGCGGAGCACCTGACCGAAGCAGATCCTTACTCTCCAGGTCATTTTACGATCACTTCAGTACTCGCCAGGATTTTGTCTAACGCATAGATCTAGCAAGTTAGGGGGTGAATTCTATTAGGCGTACTCCAAATGCACGACATTCGTAAAAGGGAGAGCGGGAATTCAGACTTGAAAGCTTCTCAAAGAGAACCTTTATGTGCTGTTTAGAGTTGTTCGGGTTGATTATATATGGCGTATATTCTGTTTAGCTGAATAAATTTATAATGTAGCTTGCCACGTTGTGAAGACAGCCCTAATGTACACAACTTACTTGTGGTGGAGAATGTCGCCACGACATTGGCCCCTGACCTTTGTTGCGCAAGAATCCGGATAGAATCGACACTGGAGGGAACAAAGGGGCGGCTATCTTCAAAGGGACGAAGTAACTGGTAAAACTGGAAGAGGTTGCTTATTCACACCCAAGCTTCGGCCTAGCCGCCGTAGAAATAACTTTGACATTCGCATTAGAAACTAGGCAGACAACAACTCAGCGAGACCCCAGTATCAAACCAGGGCTGAAATATGGGCGGTGTACCTGTTTGAAGCAGACTCTTACTCTCCAGGTCATTTTACGATCACTTCAGTACTCGCCAGGATTTTGAGGTCTAGCAAGTTAGGGAGCGAATTCCAATAGGCGTACTCTAGATACACGTCATTTGTAAAGGGGACAGCGGCAATTCAGACTTGAAAAGCTTCTTGAATAGAAGCCTTAGAGTTCGGGTTGGACCGAGTTCCACCAAAAGGTGACGAAGTAGTGAGAAGTTGTTATAGAAGTCACGGGACCGGATATAATAACGTAAGCAGAAGTTTGAAGGCAGACCGGTGTACGGAAGTGGAAGGGTGAAGGACGTAGTCGAGGGACGGAAGGAAACTAGAGTACCAGTCAAGAAAAAGGAATAATACAAATGAGAATAGTAGCAGGGTTATGTTGAAACAGTCTCACGTTGCACAACAGATGATTCAATTGGGAGATTAAATAGGTCGACCTGAGTAGAAAAATTGTGGAAATTTACTTGTGGTGTTTAAATATTTAGATCTGTTATCAAATTGTTATTCCTCACATATTCTTTTTTTTTTGTATATTATCCACCTTGACCTTCGGCGTTGCTGACTTGGGGCTCGGAGCTATATCTCCATCTATCTAAAAACTTTAAACTGTACGTTCTCCTACGAGATTAGCAATAATGCCCAAGGAGACAATGTTACTTAGCTTTTAAAGCACAAATGTGTTTATTATACGCCCCTCGTATGTCGGGACGTATTATGTGATGCCTCATGCCATCGGTCTGTACGTGTTTCTCAAATTGGTGTCTAGACTGTAATTCTTGAATTAGTTGGTATATTCGAATTATAATTGGTACAAATGTTACACACAGTGGGACGATATGTTAAGTCGCATCTTTCAGCGCGTGCAAAAGCAAGGTTACTGTAAGAGTGAGGGTCAAAGGTCAAATCTTGTAAGGGCCATAACTCTTTAACCGGTTGGTATAATGGAAAAATAATTTGTTACACATGTTGCTGACATTGAGAGCAGACGGGCATATACTTGACGCCATTTCAAAGCAAAGATAGGCTTCACATATCAACTAGAATAACTTGTGGAGAAAGAACCCGGGAAAACAGTTTAATGGATATAAAAGTGAAACTTTACTCATGATATACTTAAAATGCCTTAATTAATACTTACAGAAGAGGGGGAATTTAGTAAATCGTCCTCCTCACATAGCCGATATGAATTTATGAAAATAAACCGCTCAGTAATGGACATAAAGTTGCCCTATAGCCCAATGTAATGATCTCGTGTGTGTTATAGATAGTTCCCGGATGACGTCATCATCAGCCATATTTGTGGTATGCTGGCAGATTTACCGTTGATCTTATATGGTGTTTTGAAGTTGAAACAACTTCATTGAATCTCAAGATGTTGTTACAAAACAAATACATTCATTAACAGAATGCAAATCAGGCTTTTTACGTATGACTATATTTGTAGTTTATAAGTTGAATTTGCTTCAGTGTGCCTTGTTTAAAATGGTCAATTTTCGTGATTTCATATAGGAAATGCTGCCAGGTTGCCCATCGTCAAGGTAAAATGGGCAGCATATAGTCTACTAATGACCTTATCTGGAAGCACCAATTCTTCATGTCATTAAATGAAAATGCTGCCAGAACTTGACTTGGTGCAGACAAAAGTTGGAGCATGGTAAGTTAAGTAAGACAAACTCAAATTAATAGAAACTTCACATATTTTAAACGTCCAGGAAACACAAAACTATTTAATTATTAATTGATGACAACGTTAAGTACCGCGATATTACAGCGCTCCGGCTTCATAACCTAAAGTCGTTATGTGCTAGGGCTACGGGACCATAAACCATTCGTTGTTGTTTATTTTTCTCGTGGTTTCAGTAATTCCTCTTCTTATTATAAAATATATATTTTGCTAATTAATTTTTTTATATGTCTACCAATTCAGCTGTCCATACGAACTGACTATTACCACCATGTCTGCTTTTATTGGCATTGTTACAGTGAATTGTGTAAAACTAGCTATAAACCGGACCTAATTACTCGACTGAACTACTGACAGAAACAGTCCAAAGTAATGTATTTCATTGCCATAGCCGAATGGATAAACATTGCCTATCTTCAAAGCTGTGCGCAGAATAGGCCTACATATCGCGAGTCATGAAAACACAGCGGTGGTATCCGGTGTGTCCAAAATTATTATTTCGAATAGGATATTCTGGTGATAAGTGCCTCTTTGCAAATATTGCAGCATTTTATTTTCGTCAATCGGTCGAATTCGGTATCCGTTTTTGCTTCAGTATTGAAGACGAAAACCTTAGGTGCGCAGAAATGCCCGACAGCATTGTAATTCAGATTATTTGGCCTCCAACCGGCTGTCCTTTGGCCTCCAAGTGGTGATTTCATGAAGTACACGATACAGGGGAGTATACCGTACAAGTGTTTTCTTTGTGATAAATAGCCCATGCTATTTGCTCGGCCGCCGTGCACAATAACTGCGAAAGACTATCCACATGGCTCCTATGTACCTCATCTAGAACACATTAGAGCGTGTAATTTATGTAAAGCTATTTGTGCGGCTGTTACTTACTTGATCTCAGAAATATAATCATTTTTGCACCTGTATCAATAGTTGCAAGTCACATTGGTTAAAACTTCTTCTGCTGTAGCTAGTCCGAGTTTCCTCTGACCCGTGCCATCCCATTTTGGATATTTGGACATTTATGTTGGGGTGTAGGGTCAGAGTCCATTCCCTATCGAAAGGTTGGAATTCGTCGACACCATTTGGTGTCGGCACGGAGTAGCCGCTTACTAGCAGGCCCAGCTAACTTGAACGACCTTTCATCGAGATATACCTGCATGAAATCGATAGGAATATGATTTATTTTCTCAGAAATTGCGATCACAGTATTCGATCTGTCTTTAATCTGCTGACAGACGAGTCGAAACTAATTCGTTGCTGAAATTTGACCTGGATCTGAGCATTTGCATTCCTAGTCATGTTACTAGACAACTCTCGCTACCTACTTATATTGTAACATGTCACTGTCGTGAAACTTTATAGGGCGGATAGACAAATCTGAGAAAATCTAGACTTTAGGTCAGTATAAGAGAGTCCATGGTAAAATCCAGACCGTGTTGCATTCGTGTGCATAGGTATATTAGAAAATGCCACCGAAGGAGGCCGCGTGCAGTAAGAGCTGACGTTTTTCCTCCCCAAGAGTGTCAAGTTAGAGTTACAGGGATAGGCACCACAGAGGACGACATCTGGGACTCGTCAAGTCATCTATAACACCCACCACTGGGGGAGGGCATACCTTTACTCTCAAACGCGTTCTTTTTAATATTAAAAAAAACTGTTCTTAAAAACTATTATAAACAGGAAAATGTATAGCTTAAACCTTTGATATAAAACTAAGCTTTCACATTAAATAACACCAATGGATAGCAATAAAACCATAAGTGGAGAGGCCTTCCACAACCAGTGCTTTCATGTAAAGTAGGGGTGGGCAAACTACGGCCCGCCAAGGAACAAGTCATTATTCGTACTGACTCTGTTTATGTTACTCTGTTTATCAAATAAATGTGCTTCTTTTGAAGTTTAAGTGTTCAAATATTAACAACATATTAACAACTGAAAATCAATTATGATGTTATTTAGAAAAACATTTTGTTTTTGCTATTTCGAATATTAATTATTTTACTTAATGAACTATGCGGTGTAAATTTGTGTATGCGGCACTTGCACTGGAAAGTTTGCCCACCTCTGATGTAAAGAGTGTAAAGTAGAGAAGGAGACTTATAGAGATCAGTGTGCCCAAGCCCTGGATAAGTCGGACATTCCGGCCCTTGAACGGAGGAATTATACCACTATCATTGCTGCCCTAGCAGCCAGGGATCTTGAACCGACAAACTAAAAGCCTTTTCTAAAGTGGGAAGATGCATCATTATTTCCCCCCCCCCCACCAAAAAAAAGAAGAGAAACTAATAAAGACCAATAGCGTTCTAATCTACGAAGTGACGATTGAAATGTTCCAGAAAAGCTTAGAAGAACGCCTTAACATCAAAATATACGAATGTAAAAGAGATAGTTTCAAGGCCTGGCCAGGCCTAGAAAAAAATAGAATCCTTTTACGGGTCGAAAAAAGGATCTATAAAAATTTCCAGATTTTTTTAAAGTGCGTGTACTGCTAGTGCAGTTATGGTACTTTAATTGCCACCTGGTGAGGCCATGTGGCACATGTGGTCAAACAGACCACAAGACAAAAGACTATGCCATAGATCCTAAACATATAAAACCAAATGCAAACACTGCAGCGCAAAGTATTATAAGGGAGGTCAGTGAGGATGACACCGACTCAAAAACTTTACTCCAACCAGACACGACAGTGGCACACACAACAACAGCACAAGAACCCAACAACCAAATCACTGCCCCAACAACACAACACAAACAACAAACGTTACCCACGCACATGAACCAGAAGCAGTTCACACACAAGAAGAAACACCGATGGAGACGACAACAACACCAAGAAAGAAAAAGGGGTCGAAAAGGCGAAAGTCGAAGTCACCCAATATCAACCCGATGAAAGCTAAAAGGACAGTCCTTCAAGCAAACATGAAAAGCCTTCCAGTACGACAGTATCAGCAAGAGAAGAAGTTCCTGATACGGTCTCCATAGCAACGACGGAAGAAACACATATCACAAACAAAGAAACAAAACCAACACCAGGTGGATCGGAGACCGAAACATACAATGAAATGGATACATCTGAAGCAACAGCGAAACAAACACGACAAAGGAAACACCACAAGGCAAACCAACAGCAACAAGACTCAAGCCGAACGCACCGAAAACCACAAAGATAAAATCCTATCTGTCATAAATGATCGTCAAAGACATAATTCCGACTCTGACTACAGCAACAACAGCATCACAACCGCACCGCAAACTACAGATGAGGAACCCCCGGAAACACCAACAGGACCTACCGAAACCAACACAACACAAAACAACAGCAAAACTGACCTGCCACATCGAGCAAACAACCATAACAGCAAAACAACACCAACCCAGCAAATGAAAACAAGCAATACACCCAAGACTCAAATGCACCAGACTCTAACTAACAAAACAAACACATAATCGAAACAAAACACAAAATCGCAATCGTCCAATACCACTTTAATAACCAATTATCACATTAACCTCCCAAATGGGAATGGCTAATCAAACCAGCATCCTAAAAATATCATCCATTGACATCAAGGGTTTAGACTTTGCGAAACTTATAGAGAGAGAGAGAGAGAGAGAGAGAGAGCAAGGAATTATGACACAGTCTGCATTCAAGAACTACACAATCTAGAACAGGTCATAACTAACTATGAAGAAGACAGAGTAAATGCAGTGTTTATTACACTAATGGACCACACAAATAAAAGATCATGAGTGGAGAATATTCTTAACAACAAATGCACTAATGCAGACTGGAAACTGTTACCAACTCCAGGACACCTTCAAGGACGACACCTACACCTAGTCCTAAACAACAGTTATGCCCCACTAAGGCATATCAGGAGAAAACCCTTCTTTCTAAACCTGACCTACTATATCAACGAATTCAACCAGGATAACATAATAATATGTGGCGATTTCAACTCCGTCGCAGAAGAGATAGATGAAAGCAAGAGTCTATCAAAATGGGATAGGGATTTCAAACCACATCTACGCAAATTTACATAAAACAATCAATTAATAGACGCTTTTAGATACTTACATCCAAGCAAAGTAGCATACACATTTATTAAAGGACCTAACTACGCATCTAGAATAGATAAATTTTATATCAATCATGGCCACACAAAAGACAGTAACATACTAACACAGCAATTAGCCAGTCTCATGGCAATATCTCTTGACTTCCTAATGACAGGCTCTAGTAAATGGGGTATGGGACAGTGGAAGACGAACAAGGAAATTTTTAGAACTACCCAAATAGCAACAAGAAATTAGAAATCTCCTAAAGAACACATTTGAAAACGCACACTAAATCGACACAAATTGGGAGAAAACTGAAGGAAAATTCCACGAATTTCACAAAAGCACTCTAGATTAGGGATGGAAAATTTAAAATCACTGGAAAAAGAATGCCATAACATACTAATTAATACAGACACAGAAAAGAATGCCATAATATAATACAGATACAGAAAAGAATGTCATAACATACTAATTAATACAGATAGAGAAAACAATGCATAACATACTAATTAATATAGATACAGAAAATAATGCCATAACATACTAATTAATACAGATACAAAAAAGAATGCCATAACATACTAAATAATACAGATACAGGAAAGAATGCCGTAACATTCTACATAATACAAGTACAGACAGGAATGCCATAACATACTAAATAATACAGACATAGAAAAGAATGCCACAACATACTAATTAATACAGATACAAAAAAGAATGCCTAAACATACTAAATAATACAGATACAGAAAAGAATGCCATAACCTACTAAACAATACAGATACAGAAAAGAATGCCATAACATACTAAGTAATACATATACAGAAAAGAGTGCAATAACATACTAAATAATACAGATACAGAAAAGAATGTCATAACAAACTAAATAATACAGATACAGAAAAAAATGCATAACATACTAAATAATACAGATGCAGAAAAGAATGCCATAACATACTAAATACTAAAAAAAAGAATGTCATAACCTACTAAATAATACAGATACAGAAAAGAATGCCATAACATACTAAATAATACAGATACAGGAAAGAATGCCATAACCTACTGAATAATACAGATACAGAAAAGAATGCCATAACATACTAAATAATACATATACAGGAAAGAATGCCATAACCTACTAAATAATACAGATACAGAAAAGAATGCCATGACATACTAAATAATACAGATACAGAAAAGAATGCATAACATACTAAATAATACAGATACAGAAAAGAATGCCATAACATAATAAATAATACAGATACAGAAAAGAATGTCATAACAAACTAAATAATACAGATACAGAAAAGAATGCATAACATACATAATAATGCAGATACAGGAAAGAATGCCATAGCATACTAAATAATACAGATACAGAAAATAATGCATAACATACTAAATAATACAGATACAGAAAAGAATGCATAACATACTAAATAATACAGATACAGGAAAGAATGCCATAACCTACTAAATAATACAGATACAGAAAAGAATGCCATAACATACTAAATAATACATATACAGGAAAGAATGCCATAACATACTAAATAATACAGATACAGAAAAGAATGTCATAACAAACTAAATAATACAGATACAGAAAAAAAATGCATAACATACTAAATAATACAGATGCAGAAAAGAATGCCATAACATACTAAATACTAAAAAAAAGAATGTCATAACCTACTAAATAATACAGATACAGAAAAGAATGCCATAACATACTAAATAATACAGATACAGGAAAGAATGCCATAACCTACTGAATAATACAGATACAGAAAAGAATGCCATAACATACTAAATAATACATATACAGGAAAGAATGCCATAACCTACTAAATAATACAGATACAGAAAAGAATGCCATGACATACTAAATAATACAGATACAGAAAAGAATGCATAACATACATAATAATGCAGATACAGGAAAGAATGCCATAGCATACTAAATAATACAGATACAGAAAAGAATGCATAACATACTAAATAATACAGATACAGAAAAGAATGCATAACATACTAAATAATACAGATACAGGAAAGAATGCCATAACCTACTAAATAATACAGATACAGAAAAGAATGCCATAACATACTAAATAATACAGATACAGAAAAAAAATGCATAACATACTAAATAATACAGATGCAGAAAAGAATGCCATAACATACTAAATACTGAAAAAAGAATGTCATAACATACTAAATAATACAGATACAGAAAAGAATGCCATAACATACTAAATAATACAGATACAGGAAAGAATGCCATAACCTACTAAATAATACAGATACAGAAAAGTATGCATAACATACTAAGTAATACATATGCAGAAAAGAATGCCATAACATACTAAATAATGCAGATACAAAAATGGATGTCATGACAAACTAAATAATACAGATACAGAAAAGAATGCATAACATACTAAATAATACAGATACAGGAAAGAATGCCATAACCTACTAAATAATACAGATACAGAAAAGAATGCATAACATACTAAATAATACAGATACAGGAAAGAATGCCATAACCTACTAAATAATACAGATACAGAAAAGTATGCATAACATACTAAGTAATACATATGCAGAAAAGAATGCCATAACATACTAAATAATGCAGATACAAAAATGGATGTCATGACAAACTAAATAATACAGATACAGAAAAGAATGCATAACATACTAAATAATGCAGATACAGAAAAGAATGCATAACATACTAAATAATACAGATACAGAAAAGAATGCATAACATACATAATAATACAGTTACAGGAAAGAATGCCATAACATACTAAATAATACAGATACAGAAAAGAATGCAAAACATACTAAATAATACAGATACAGAAAAGATCGCCATAGCATACTAATTAATACAGATACAAAAAGAATGCCATAACATACTAAATAATACAGATACAGAAAAGAAGCCATAACCTACTAAATAATACAGATACAGAAAAGTATACATAACATACTAAGTAATACATATGCAGAAAAGAATGCCATAACATACTAAATAATACAGATACAAAAAAGGATGACATAACAAACTAAATAATACAGATACAGAAAAGAATGCATAACATACTAAATAATTCAGATACAGAAAAGGATGCATAACATATTAAATACTACCTATACAGAAAAGAATGCCATAACATACTAAATAATACAGATACAGAAAAGAATGCCATGACATACTAAATAATACAGATACAGAAAAGAATGCCATAACATACTAAATAATACAGATACAGAAAAGAATGCCATGACATACTAAATAATACAGATACAGAAAAGAATGCATAACATACATAATAATACAGTTACAGGAAAGAATGCCATAACATACTAAATAATACAGATACAGAAAAGAATGCAAAACATACTAAATAATACAGATACAGAAAAGATCGCCATAGCATACTAATTAATACAGATACAAAAAGAATGCCATAACATACTAAATAATACAGATACAGAAAAGAATGCCATAACCTACTAAATAATACAGATACAAAAAAGAATGCCATAACATACTAAATAATATAGATACAGAAAAGAATGCATAACATACTAAGTAATACATATATGGAAAAGTATGCCATAACATACTAAATAGTACAGATACAGGAAAGAATGCCATAACATACTAAATAATACAGATACAAAAAAGATTGCCTAAACATACAAAATAATACAGATAGCGAAAAGAATGCCATAACATACTAAATAATACAGATACCGACAGGAATGCCATAACATACTAAATAATACAGATATAGAAAAGAAGCCATAACATACTAAATAATACAGATAGAGAAAAGAATGCCATAACATACAAAATAACTGATACAGAAAAGAATGCCATAACATACTAAATAATACAGATGCAAAAAAAGAATGCCATAACATACTAAATAATACAGATACCGACAGGAATGCCATAACATACTAAATAATACAGATATAGAAAAGAAGCCATTACATACTAAATAATACAGAGAAGGAAAAGAATGCCGTAACATACTAAATAATACAGATACAAAAAAGAATGCCTAAACATGCTAAATAATACAGATAGCGAAAAGAATGCATAACATACTAAATAATACAGATACAGAAAAGAAGCCATTACATACTAAATAATACAGATAGAGAAAAAAATGCCATAACATACTAAATAATGCAGATACAGAAAAATGTCATAACATACTAAATAATATAGATACGAAAAGAATGCTATAACATACTAAATAATACAGATACGGAAAAGAATGCACAGCATAGTAAATAATACAGATGCAGATGAGAAGCAAAAAGCTATAACAAGAAATATATTGGAACAGGTCGTAGAAAATAAATATAACGGAGCCCAACTTAGATCTGGCAAACTTGAAGATATATACAAAATAGGAAAGAACATCTACAGGAAAGAAGACATACGACGATGGAATGAAAGGAACATCTCCCAGCTGAAAGAAGGAAGAAAAATCATAGAAAGTAAAGAAGAACTACTTAGTCACATAATAAACTACTATTCTGTCTTATAAAAATCACAAAATATACCAGGACAGGATATCAGAAAATACATAACAAAAATAAACATTCCCAAATAACAACCACACCAAAAACTACAATGCGACGAACCAATACAAATAAATGAAATACATAGAGCCATCGAGCAACTATCCAAAAACAAAACTCCTGGAATAGATGGAATAATTGCCGAATTCTATCACAAATTCCAAACACAGATTACACCGATATTAGTGGAACTCTATAACTAAATTAACAATAAGAAAGAAATGACTGACACATTGAAGAAAGGTCTCATAACACTATCAAATAAAAAAACAAGAGAAAATAACATACCTAAAAGTTGGAGAACTGTATCCGTACTAAACATAGATTACGAAATCCTTAGTCAAATCCTGGCAAACAGACTAAAATATGCTAGGGAAATTATAGTAAACCTTAATCAGTCACGTGGAGAGAAAGAAAGGAATGTAACTAACAACATTCTCTCCATAAAAACAACAACAGAACGTATAGAACAGCAACGGAAAATGGGTGTTATGGTCCTCATCGACCAGGGGAAAACTTTTGACCGAATCGATCAAAACTACATCTAAGAAGTGCTCAAACGATTTGAATTTGGAACACAATTTCCAAAATGGGTCACATTCTTATACACAAACATTACCTCTATGGTGCAAACCAATGGAGCAACAACCAAACCATTCCCAGTGCAGAGATCAGTAAGACAAGAGTGTCCCCTGTAAATGCTGTTCTGTGTACTGGGGAAAGAGGTACTTAGTAGGGCTATCCAAGAAGACGCGACAATAAAAGGGTCAGTATACCCAATTTTGAATATGAATGTGAAGCATTGCAACATGCAGATGTCTGCACAAATTTCATAACGGAGCAACGCTTTTACCAAACTCTCATGAAACGATATGAACATTTTAGCAAAGCATCAGGCTCTAACATCATAAAAGAAACATAAATATTACTTATTGGAAACTGGAAAGGAAACCACCCAGGCCTTCCATAAAATAAAGTGATGTGATGCTATGTGATTTGGATTTTTAACGTAGCTTTAACAATTTTCAGTCATATTGCTACGATGTCTGCAATGTGGCAGGTTATAGTGATGTCTAGCACTGGGGCATCATGCCGCAGACATATAGCATGATGTCCCGCCCAGTCACTTTATTCTGACACCAGGCCGACCAGTCTAAAACTAACATCGTAATGCTGAGCGCCAAGCGAGGCAGCTATTAGTAACATTTTTGTAAGTCTTTGGTGTGCCTTGGTCGGGGATCGCACCCACCATAAAGTAAAGAAACAAGTTAAAGCCTTAGGATTGTGTTTGGGTGAAAATAGCAAGTCCTTAATCTCCTACAAATTAAGGAAAAGCTACTCCAACATAGCAAAATATGGAGTTCCAGACACTTCAACCTAGCACAAAATGTACAGATAGCGAAAACATACCTTTTCAGCTCTATCAAGTACAAATTTGATATAACAGACCTCGAGTATAGTCTCATCAATCAAGGCGACAAGATTATATATAATTTCATTTGGGTAGACAAAAAGATACATCAACTAGAGAAACATACCCCACAAAAACAAAGGATAGAAGGGAGTCTATACACTCCTGAACAAAGGGTCAAGCAACTAACAAACTACATAGACAGAATCCAAACCCTACAACAACAACCAACACATATATGGCAAGGGATATATCTGTACTGGTTTGGTTTTTTACTGCAAAACCGGCCAGAAATATATAGGAATAACAGACTAACCAAAACACTACAACCCACCTCCAACAAAAAAAACCCCACCAGAATACCCCTTGACAAATACAATTAAAGTGTATCGAACAGATACAGAACTATGGAAACAATTAGAGAAAGAAAAAATATACCAATACCTTTTTTAAAATAAGGCATAAAAACCTACTCAACAGGGTAGAAACATAGAACCCGACCATCATTTGGAACCAAATATGGAAAAACTGGGCAAAAATAAAAGAAACACAAAAACAGGCGAGTATTCTACTCTACCTTCATGGTGCATGATGGACGGGGGAGAATGCTTTCAGAAGGGAAATCATAAAGAGCACCTCCCCCGTGCCCGGTTTGCAAAAGCGGCCAGACACAAAAAACCACTTAATACTACAATACAAAACAAACGAAGTACACATGAACAAAATCATAAATAAACTACAAGCAATAAGGCATTACAATGAAAAACAGCTTTTTATACACCACAGAAATTAACGAACCTAAGTTGCATAAAGAATTAACTGACTATATATATAACACTATGGATATGAGACAAAGAAACATATGGAAAACAAAAATAAGTGTAACCTAAGCGATTAATTCTGCACCAACACTTCTCCATTCTTCTCCCCCTCATACAAACACAGAAAACATACCTAGGTAAAAAGGCAGAGGAAACTCACGCGTGGATCAGACTACCAATCATCCATTCTGTGTGTGATCTGATTTGTCAGTTTATACATTGCTGTGACAACCTCCATATCAATGTACAAATCAGGCACATTTCCGGCAGATTCACTGTCTTGGACAACACTCTCCAGGAGAGGTCAAGTTCTTCACATGAAATGTTCTCTCCATCAATCAGTCTACACCCAGATCTATGCACTTTGGGGGCGTCTGATGATCGATCTTTTTGCGACAAGGTGGAATCACAAATTATTTTAATTGCAGCGATGAAGCAGTGTTTATTGTGGATTTGATGTATGCATTTGGTACCAAAGCTTTTATACATATCTTCACCTTTGGGTCAAATGTGATTCTGCCGACGATTCTCCATATTTTGTTTGATTACACCTTTTGATGCCATATTTATACTGTGGACTCTTTCTGATGACATATTTATACTGTGGACACTTTTTGATGACATATTTATATTGTAGACCTTTTTTGATGACATATTTATACGATAGACTCTTTTTGATGACATATTTATACTGTAGACTCTTTTGGATGACATTTATACTGTAGACTCTTTTGAATGATATATTTATACTGTAGACTCTTTTTGATGACATATTTATACTGTGCACTCTTTTTGATGACATATTTATACTGTAGACTCTCTTTGATGACATATTTATACTGTAGACTCTTTTGGATGATATATTTATACTGTAGACTCTTTTTGATGACATATTTATACTGTGGACTCTTTTTGATGACATATGTATACTGTGGACACTTTATGATGACATATTTATACTATACACTCTTTTGGATGACATATTTATACTGTGGACTCTTTTGGATGAATATTTATACTGTAGACTATCTGCCCATATGATACTGATGTTTAGTAGCAACAGTTTCCTTAGTTTACCGACATCTATTCCATCCCACCTCCATCCTGTTGTAGTTCAAGATCCGTTACAGTAATATTATGTTAATTATGCGTGTAACTTATGTGATATAACATATCTGATAATTTCGGTTCCCGTTTTAGCGTTTGATTTGATTCATGTTCGCCCTGTAAGTAAACTGTTACGAATCTATGGCCGTGAACTAACAGAAAAAAGCAGGACCAACAAGGTTATAAAACTTAACAAATAATTTAATTATCAGAGTTATAAATGACAACGTGAGAGGAACTTACAGTAATATGAACTGAATCCAAGATAATGTTAATAAAGTTCTAGGAAAGTCCAAAATAAATGAAACGTTTCGTCTAAATTTGAAAACCGGAAATGTATTGGTCCGCTGAGGATGGTGACGTTGTCAAAATGGTAGCACGGTTGCAACAATCAGTTTCTCAGTGGGACTTGAAGTCCAGTGAATCCCTACATACATATTCTCTTGTGCTGATGAAAATGATTGACAAGACGATGAAGGACACTGCCATATGTGGACCTAGAAATATTTATTAATGTTGAAAAGAATTTTCGGCTTCGCAGAGAAATGAGGGAATACACCTTAGAACATGCAAGATGTAAGGTTAATGCTTTCCGATTTCAGGGAGGTTGTACTTTCTTGGACTAAAGATGCACTTAAGCGATCTATACACGTAACATGATGTCACACCCAGTCACATTATCCTGACACCAGGCCAACCAGTCCTAACACTAACTTTTTAACGCTGAACGCCAAGCGAGGTAGCTGTTAGTAACATTTTTGTAAGTCTTTGGTATGACTAGGCTGGGGTTCGAACCCACGACCTCCCGATTCCGATGCGGACGCTCTAACCACTAGGTATAAATGATTGTCAGGGACCACCTCAGCACATTAGAATACCAGAAGTATAATAACTTAGATCCGATTGATATGACTAAATCCCAAGTTGTGTCCTTCGCCAATAGAGAAATAAGAACCAATAATATCATAAATAATAGCAAAGAAAGACAGTCAGGCCAAGTGGACAAAAATGAGTGGGTTTGCATTTTGAATTGGGAGGAGATGGGTCTTAAGTTTGTTTCTAAGTTTAATAAGAATTAATACCCCAAGGTCATGGATCAATGGTCAAATTCAGAAGTCACCTAAAGTCACTGGACCATCAGCGTTGAAGGTCAGAATTTGCACGTGTTAGTCGAGAGACTCGAGATTATGGATAACAGGGATACAGAGAAAATTATAAGGGAAAAACGTAGATTATATGTACGCAACAAGCTGAAGCCACACGTGCAGATAATTAGAAAAACCAACAAGGAGAGTAATGAAAAAATACAGAAAATGATTTTTCAGTTTAATAGAAAATTAAAGTGAAAGAAATGAAACACAATATTTTCTGTCTACAAAAGAATTTTAATATACAGTTGGCTCCACTTAAATGCATGTTGCTTAATTGCATAGATCGCTTAAGTACATAACGAAAGTATGGTCCCGTTTTACATTGTAAATATACATAATTCCGCTTAAATGCATAATCCGTTTACATGCATAGCTTGGGTCCGGTCCCGAGGCTATGCATTGAAGCGGTATTGACTGTATGTTCAGAATTGTATAACCATATAATGGCTTAAAATGATAAACAATGTGTATTTATCTTGTGCTTTATGTTTCCGGATATACATGGACGTTTATCGGACAAATCAAGTAAGGAAGTATATCTCTATAAATCATTGGTTCGCATCATCACGACAAAGTTATATATTGCCTCTGTTCCAAGGGAAATAACTCAAGATAAAACTGGTAACTTAAGCTGGTCAAGAAAGAAACAAGGAAGCAACTCCTTGAAAACAGATTACGCAAGGGGATGTAATGCAATCGTAAAGAGAAACAGATAAATGATAGGTTTAAAAGAATTATCACGTGTATATTATAACAAATCATTTCATAGACCTGAATAAATTAAAATATACCCGAAATTTATTGGCAATGGATACAAATAATTAAATAACTTCTTTTTAGAAACTGTCAGCAAATTGTGACAATATTTCACAGAATGCATTTTGTTATCAGTTTTCAAATATGTACGGATCTTGCCGATCTGCCATTAAGTATATCCAGCGTAACGTAAAATAAAAATGCTTTAAATGATTTCTTCCAAACAACGAACACCCAGCATAATTAGAAAATATTTTGCAGAAAGCAATTTGCGATAAAGTGCAAGTGATTCCAGTCCGCTAAAAAGCATGTATATTTTACTAAACGGTACAACTCAAAACAGACAAAACAGCTTTAATAACTTCAAAATTCTAGCTAAGACACTTTGATCACATTCATATAATTATGCATAGGGTGTTTTCTGCATGCATAGATGAATGTAATTGGTAAAAGTACAAACATTGTCATGACGTAATCTAAAAATTGCTGAATGATTTCACCAGCTATGACGCAGAGGGTAATGATATAGAGTCTTTCGCAATTGTAAAAAGATGTTGGCAATGATTGCAAAACAGATATGTCACAAAAGCTAGATAAATATATAGGAATAATTCTTTTCATAATATATTATCAATCACATGGAAATACATTTAATAAAAAGGTTCCTTCTAAACCTGATATGTTTTCCAATTTCTTTTTGCGTTTGGCTACAGGAAGAGTGTGTTGATGGTGTAATAATCAACAACCTTGATGAATTATACTGAATCTTGGTACACATTATATGCATGCGTTCAGCACACATGTCATTCAGCGTGCTATGATGATCTCATACCAAAAATTATGTTCTTTGTTTATTATGTATGATCGTTGATTATTGCCCATTTGTTACTATGACTGACTGACCTTTGCTACAGTCTTCACACGCTAAATCGGCTTAGTTTATGACATCGAGAAAGTTATTTCATGGATTGACGGAGTCGTTTTGTCCATTAATATAATAAACAGTTTGATTTAAGGGAAGTAACTAAAAAGTGCTTGAGTGACATGCAGCTGTGTTACATTTTGCAGATCATCGTCTCCATTGCAGATGAGGCAATTTTCATACTGCGTACAGTAAGTTGTAAAGTTTTTCCCATTAATATCAACATTTTTGGTCAGATGTGAAAACACTATTGAGGAATACCTCACAGATTAGCGTTAACACAGAGGGAAGCTAATTGTGGTCTGTGTCTGGTAGGCGTAGAAACTGGACTTCAGAGAACATGTAAACAACGCCATTGCATTCAGAAATTGCGTGACCTCATGATAGCCTCATGTTTAGTTGTAATTTTAGCCATTTTGTAATCAATATTCGGCTGTTAATGCAGTATCATTTCGAGAGAAGTAGCATGCAGTCTGATGCAAGGTTTTGTCTTAAACAATATCATTGGATCCAAAAGACAAACATTTATCAATATAAGATATAACTGAAATGAATACAGATTTAATTATTTTTTCTTTTCGTCTTTTGCTTCGATATAATTGGTTTAGGATTCCACTCATTTGAGAATTTTCTAGTAAATATTATGAATATATTCATATTTAAGGATTAAGAATGGTGAACAGTTTCTAACACAACATGACAGAGTTATGGCCCTTTTATATTTAGAAGTTTACCTTTTGAAAACATTATAGCTATATTTCTAGTCAAATGATAGATACAGTTATTTTGCATATCGCACCATGACAGTTATATGTTGCGTTTTGATTATTTCAGGTACATGTGTCATACATATATTTCGAGTTTTAATTCATTGATAACTATTATTTGTTATAGGAGTACGAATGTGACGGCAAAAATATGCTATATATTCTCAAGAACAAAGAGATGAAGAAGAATGTATTGGATGAAAATTACAAGTAATTGTTCAGTATCAATATATGATTGGAGATTATGCTATTGGAAAATGCAGCTGTTCGACTTACAATGTCCTGGTGGTTGTTTTCCTGCCTGTGAACATATTTTGCTCTGACATTGTAGTATTCCACCAATGCAAACTGTACTCTGTTTCTTCCGTTGCTTTCTTAGGTAGAAATGTTTTAAATAAATTAGATTAAATCAATACTGTACTTTTACAGAGACTAAAATTATATAGTATATATCAGTTTAGGACACATGTCCTTGAGTTATGTCATTTCTATATCCCACTCTCAACAGTTTCAATGTTTTTTATCCTTCGAAAACGATGGACCCATAAGAGTACTTTAATGAAAGAACTGAACTATATTATACTGGTTCAATGTTCATTAAAAACATGTATGTATTATTTATAAAGGCTTTCAATGGAATATTTAAAACAAGCACAATATACACCAAACATACTGCCAGATATTTTCTCCATCTATAACGAAAAGAGCAAATCAATTAATACAAGGTTTCAGGCATGTCATAGCTATTAAAACTGCAATAAATCAGATGTTCGCAATGTTTATTGGCTGTGACCCTAGAAATTAATTTACCGGAGTCTCACAACGCCGTTAACATATTTTGATATATTTTGCTATCCTCAAAGGAAATCATGGTGACCCGTTGAGACCCTCCAGAACGCCTTAGCAACTCTTACTAGGGTTGCGACATGAGGGTTGGGAACCATTGCATTAGCATTTTCGAGGACGATCATTCAATCCAGAATTCTGGCGAATTATTATTATCTTACATGCAGGCCAAGAGTTCCATCGCGGAGATCCAAGAGATAATGATATCTACCCCTAAATAGGGTTTGCTGGCGACAAATCACATACAAGTGTGCGCTCAATGCCTCCTGTGGTGCTTTTATCTTGATATGGACATATAAGCTTGCGATGCTGATAAATGCTGGAGAAAAAGGTTGCCAAGTTAACATTTCAGAAACATTACAAAACCTATCTTTGTCCTCACAACCAAGGATATCCCAAATGGCGTAAAGGTGATATCAACGGTGCTTCAATCGTTTATATTGTCACAAGCAGTAGTCATGATGGTAACATATCCTGTCACCGTTGTAGTTCACTGCGCTATACGTTATATCTAGGAGCACTATCCTGGAAGAGCTGTCGGTGGAGATCATGCTCTCCGTTGCAAACAACTCATCGTTAGGATTGTTTAGTGCAATAGTTCGCATTTGTCTTGACGTTGCAAGTTTCTGCAAAACGGCCAGGATTTGTGCCAAGTGTACATTCTGAGTAATAATGGTATTTCTGCAAGACCTTTTCAAACGCGCCGCGAAATAAAACAAAGGCGATGAAGCGAGCGCGCGCGCGCGCGCGCGCGTGTGTGTGTGTGTGTGTGTGTGTGTGTGTGAGAGTGAGAGAGAGAGAGAGAGTGAGAGAGAGAGAGTGATCCACGACCTACTGATCAACCTCGACTTGCACATCAATAAATCTTCCTCTATCCGGTCCATGTTTATGGATATCATACAGATGTACTACTCTGCATAAACAAAACTGACATTGTTTGGTTCAGGTTGGAGGTGGCTGCAAAAATAATCGTGCTCATGATGAACCCGAGCGCGCTTAATATAAATCAGTTGCAAAGGCCTGCAAACGGAAAAGTGTTCGCAGCCGCATTTCAGGTTTTTATCCTTGTGGATGGTTAAAACTGCCAGTCTGAGGCCTCTATGCTAGTTCTTCTTCGAGCTGATGGGTGCGATCTCGTATCGTTTGGCTCTTCTTATCCTTTTGGTATCATTTTCCACCTAGTCCAATTTTTATGATCTACGGCTATGCGGTCATTACTCGACGTAAGCCGCTGTATGTTTCGTAATATAATTTGTAAGCTTGTTACGTATGTTTTGAGACCAAGGATCTCGTGCTCTTACAGGTTGATGTTACTGTCGCATAGAACAGTACAGGTTGGGGTCCTATTCCTGGCACTCCTACTTGAACTGACAAGACAGACGCAAGCAACATGTGAATGGTCCCTCGATCCTTCTTGAATTCACGAGGACTGTCAGGTTGCTGCCTTTAATCGATGTGATGCATCACCCGATTCAGTAGAAATCTGCTGGTAATTGTGACGGCTGTTAACGGCAGGGAGATGCATTGACTGTTGTAGTAGGACTGTATGTTGCCGTTCCGCTCGAACATAAGGACTATGTACGCATCTCTGTGTACATGTGACATTGATCTTTGAGTAATTTGTTGAGTCACGTGTAAGCCGTCGGTTTTATCAACACCTGCTGTCCTGCTGGTATAGCATCAGCACCAGGTGATAAGCAATTTTACATCAGGAGAATCGCTTTGTCAGTTTCAATCAGAGTTGGAGGATTAGCAAGTGATATTTCAATCTCTATTTCAACAGATGGCCACCTAGCTTTCACTGATAGATGATTGTTGATTGACGATATTGTTCAAGTGATAGATCTGTCTGATGAATATGGTCCATTTTTTGTCTTTGAAGTATCATATTAGTGTTTCATGACATTACTGTCTGCGCATGACTGAATCGTCTGACACTGACCATGTATGAGATTTGCAACTCTCTAGGATTGCATTGGACAGTCATTTTCATGTTAGAAACACTTTTTATATGACGATGCGCTCTCTAAACAGGGTAGGTGGAACCGCTGTTTCGCTATCAAAAGTATGCATGTCTCCATCTTTTTCATCAAAGCAATCTTGATGCCAACATGAATAAGGACTCAATGTTTTAAACTCAGTCAAGTACTATATGTCGTTTAAGTAAATCCAGCTTTTCTTAAAGCTGTTTGATGGATCTCAACAAACGCATGTTTTTCATTTCTTTCTTTAGTTTGAATATATTGCGCTTTTGGTGCGCTTTAATGCCATGTGATCAACTGCTGGCTATATTCGTATATGGAGCTTGGAGACTATGAGTCGATGGTCAGTGAAGTAGTATCCACTTCTCATGGTCGTCGTCATTCGGACATTGTGCCTGTTTCTTCTCATGACGATAACTTAGTAAAATACCAGTGTTTGTAAAGCGGCTGTATCCACAACGGCTTGCTCAGTTTTGGTAGGAAGAAGGCTGTGTTGGTGATTTTAAGGTTGTGGTCAGCGCATTTCCTCAGTTGGAGGAATCCGTTGTTATTACATTTTCCAATAACATTTTTATTTCAAAGATGCCTGGCCACGTCTGGTGCTCTGCGCAAACTCTAGAATTTAAGTCACCAAGAATGCTGAGCTTGTCTGCCGTTCTGCGATAAGAACCACCAGATCTACATCTCATGCCGGATGGTCTTCCTAGGTACACAGATACCGACTATACTATCATGTTGCTGTTCTATGCTAACTTGCACGAGTCTGTAATTCGCACCCTTTGGGAGATGTGTGATATGACTAGCTGTGAATTGATAGAAAATCTAACACCAGATTGACATAGTTTTTGTGTACTTAGGACACTTTTGGATAAAGTGTAGCATGATTCTACCAAACTGAGTTTTCTTTTCTCAGCAAGGCGAACTTCTCTCAGGGTTACCGTCTGGATGTCACACTAGAACTATTCTTTTCTCTTGTATATCTACTAATGTATTGTCCATTTGCATACATTCTATGCATTGAGGTTGAGTGGCATTAACGTTATTTCTTTTTAGTCGCCATGATTGAATCCCTATCAGCCGAAATATGCTGAAATGGGTTAATGTGTACGTGGTAATGTTTAAGACACCTTTTCTAGCCTCTTCCTTTAACCACAGGGATAACCAATAGGATCCCAAAAAGAAACTGCTCATCTTGCCAGGTAAAGTAACGAGTTCCACTGCTGATTGAATACAGTTTAAATGGACCATATGTCTCTAGACGACTTCGTGAATCTCTGCAGCTACACTACTCTGAATATGTATAACTCCTGCTTCACCTTTAGACCATCATCCCAAGACTGAAATGTATCTCGTAGGGGAGCCGAATAATATCATGACTTGCGCGTGAGCTTAATTGAAGTGAGAGAATGTTGCACAGTCCCACCATTACCATTTCGTTTATGTCTGTTTGAATACAGTCGTAGGACAAGCCTAGGTTCAACAGAAGGTCACTTGCTTCTACTGCGCATGACCTTAGGCATTGTACAGTCCACATGGTCCATGCCATATACATTCATAGTATGGGGATCAACATATATTCTTAGCCGCTCGATCCGTCAGAAATGACAGACTGAACTCGTCAACTCTAAGGTCAGGTGTTGCTGTCAACTCCGGGGCAACAGTTGCATATAGCACTGTCTACTGTTAACACCAGTGGCAGACAAACTGACCCACACACAGATATAAATTGCCAGATATTAAATACGGATGAAAATTATTTATGATGTGAATGGTCGTTTATAGTCCAACCTGTTATAGCAACTAACTGCATATAATTAGCAACGTTGTATGAAGACAAAGGTGAATAAGGTCCTGTTTAGACTTAAATGAAAACATGATATAAACACGATATACTACTTATCAATACCGCTTTCAGAGAGTCCTTAGAGTATTCGGATTATGTCTCATTTTAACATTAAAAAATGCCTATACATTTTTGAACTAAATTGTATAAGCATTACCAATAGACACCAAATATGGAATATATATATATATATATATATATATATATATATATATATATATATATATATATATATATATATATATATATATATAGTATGTACGCTCTATAAATTATATACCACGAAATGTATAAATTTTTCATTGAAGAAAATGAGACTTGTCGAGTTTCGTATTAACGAAAAATGTATACAGCTCAACGAGTATATTACAAGATCACGAGAAATAAGAATGAGAACACTGTTCAGCGAATCTCCTACATCGCAAACATCTCACAGGATCTCACTCATCCAAAAACATTATCACTAAACCGACATTTTCGGTAAGAAACAGCTGAAAACTTGTCCACATCCCTACAAATATTTTTATTAATAGCAACTGTAAACGCGAGGTAAGCGTCTGTTGATAGATTCTGTGCAATTTTACGTCCCTACTATCTTAAAATAAAAATTATGCACGTATGAAATTTCAACTAAATGTAATCACTGCAATTTACTGGCATAATAAAAATTTACAGAAATTAGAGATATGCATAACAATTTGTTTAAAGGAGGAATACTGCATAGTATGAAAAAATATAAACTTCCAGGAAACTCAAAAGGAGTGTTGTTCTTGTAAAAAGAACAACTTCCTTTCCCATAAAATACAGATCAAATAGTTGATTTACATAGATAATCTAAGTCCAACTTCCAGAATTGAAACGTTGCGACGGTACCTTTTAATCTGATAAACAGCGCACAAGAACAGTGTATAGAAATTCGAACTACCGTGAATGTTACCAAACCGCCCGTGATTCTGTGTAAATAGACTAGAGATGTCGTACATCCCAGAAGAAGAAATGTATTTTGTGGGATTAATTTGATCTAGAAGACAGACAAAAAAGACATATAAGACAATACACAATATACTATAGAGATAGACGCTTACAACTTATATGAAAAATGGCTTAAAGCAAGGCGATATCAGAGAACTATGATGGCCTCAAAACAAATATACTTCGGCTGGGTTTTTATTGATCAAGTTGGTATCAGTCGATGCGTGCAGCAAATTTAAATCAGAAAGATATTTAAGATTAATGATGGAGGAACGGATATTCATTTAATATAATGGCAAAGGATATCATTACGGGAAATTAACATGGAGCGTGAATGCTTAAACATGTACTCTCATCCTTGAAAATATGACCTTTAATTGAGTGTATGACTGCAGTGCATGCTATTTACATAGCCATTAGCTGCTCCTAATGTAACGAATATTGCTTGATTCTGAGAAATGTTATGTTAATGTTAAACCAAAATTCGGTTTCTTCACTCAGTTCCAAGCTACGCATTTGTATGGACTGCAGATCCATTCAGCAGAGTATCATTCTTCAGGAATTCGTTCTAGTTTATGTTCCTTATTCATTATCTTTTTTTCCCCAGGTGTTACATCACTTAAATGTCGCATAAAATCATTATTTAACGGAATTATCATAGCTGGTTTAACAGAAACCTGGCAACAATTCTCAATTGTTAAAATCCAGAATTACTTTTACGTTTTGACTTTTTGTGGGCTTAGAAGTGCACCTGCTCTTTTGCAGGATTTTATGTATATATTTACCCTGATCTGTGCTTCCAAAGAAGTGGTTTAGTTTTCTCTTTTTTAAATTTCTGTTCTTGGACAAATGAAAGGGATGTGTTGTATAAATATTTGCAGTGTTTCTGTCCTGTTTCATAATATAGATAATAAGTTTTGTATCAAATAGTTATCATATAGTTATCATATAGTTATCATCTGAAGGCAAGAAATCAGTTTTGATTGTTTGACAATATTATTAGAACTTTGCTATCATAAATTCTAACAAATTACTTCAAAACAATTTCATGCATAAAGGACAAGCTTTAAAAGCTTATTTCCTATTTATAAAACAGGATGAAATAATAATAATAATAATAACAATAATAATAATAATAATATTTAACCACAATGCGGATATGATCTAATTTCAACCGCTAGAATTTCTGTTGTTTATAGTTGTTATGAAAGTATTATTAGTATCAAAAATTTTAAAAGTCTTGCTTTTGGTTATATCAGTATATTCAGATATAAATGAAGGTAAATTTCTTTTGTGTTTTCATTCCATATAACGCTGTTACTTTATTAACCACTCAAATGTTCTTCTCAAACTGTTGATATTGTTTTAAATCTTTTGTGAATTGTCACTGAGAGTCATAACGATTAGGCAAAAAATAATTACAGGGTCTTTTTATCCCCATGCATCTTTTAAACAGTTTAAACAGGTGGAGAGTATGTCGTCCTGTCTGTCAGTCTATCCTACCATTAGTAATGCACTGTATGTCCTAAACCATTAAAGACATGCCATTAGTAATGCACTGTATGCTCCAAACCATTAAAGACATGCCATTAGTAATGCACTGTATGCTCCAAACCATTAAAGACATGCCATTAGTAATGCACTGTATGTCCTAAACCATTAAAGACAAGCCATTAGTAATGCACTGTATGCTCCAAACCATTAAAGACAAGCCATTAGTAATGCACTGTTATGTCCTAAACCATTAAAGACAAGCCATTAGTAATGCATTGTATGCCCTAAAAAAATAAAGACACGCCATTAGATTAGTAATGCACTGTATGTCCTAAACCATTAAAGACAAGCCACTAATAATGCACTGTATGCCCTAAACCATTAAAGACACGTCATTAGTAATGCACTGTATGCCCTAAACCATTAAGGACAAGCCATTAGTAATGCACTGTATGCCCTAAACCATTAAAAACACATATTTGAAACTTTGGAATATGATTAGAGGTAGTCTTTTAATACAAAAAGTGTTTCCAAAATGTTAATTATGATGCTTAAAATGGGAACAATGTCTCGCATGGTTATGGCTTTTAAAAACGCTTAATATCCAAAGTATTGTTGTTGTAAACCCAAACTTTGGATTGTGTCATCTACAAGGCCAGGTCTATGATATGTTCATTGGTGTTTGGGCTTAAACTCATTGGTAACCGTGGGTATGCTTCAGTTGGGTCACAATCTAGAAACTGTTGAGTTCGAAGATGACCATGGCATAACTAACTGGTGAGCACATGAGTAACTGTCCATCATGGTGATGTAATCTGCACATTTCATCTTCAATTTCGTCAGAAGAGTGTGTATGGATTGAAAGCCTGTCCATATTTTAACCACAGTGAATGTCGCACAAAAGCGTTCTCGACATTTTAATAAATGTACCAAGGTTATTCAAAATAAGAATGTTAACTTTACATGGTGGTCATACATTGCCATACACGAAGATATTTAAGGTTAAATTATTAGTGACTTAAAGCGGTTCGAAAGGTTGTTCTTCATAATAAACTAAAACAAATCATGTGTGTACTTACTACAAGTTCATACCTACAAGAAGGTGATGTAAATATATTCTCTGTGATTAGATTAAGTGAACTGCAATTTATCCCAAGTCGAACATGAAGATATTTCCGTGTACCCCATTAAAAGTACATGGGAACATGAGTGTCCAGATTTTTAAAGCACTTTTAAAAGTTGTAATTACAGTCGTTTCTACGAGTATTGTATGGCGAAAGGAATAAGCGAGCTGTACTAAAGACGTGTTCGAGCCTTTACTGATTGGAAATTGATTACATTATGTAAGTTATAGCCCGAATTAATGATCAATACGTCCGAGCATTTTACTACTCCAGCAGAACATTGTCCCATGCAGCCCACATCGATGACGAACCAACACCACAATTGTTAAAGCTGGTGTGGCCTTCCTTAGACTAAGCGATAATGTGTGTGGGATAGCAGAGGCTCTGTCTGTATACAAAACGGAAAGTCTACAAAACCACCATGTTGCCGACCCTGCAGCATTCGTGTGAAACTTGAACAGTATACAGACGTCTTCGGAAGAAATCGAACGATTTCACACAGGCTGCAATGAGGGTACTGATGGAAATTATATGGCAGGACAAAGGTTCAATATGGTGTGTCAGATATTGAAGCTTTCGGCAAGAAATATTTCATATAAATATTTCAGTTCAAAATGCACAAAGAATTTAAAAAAAACAACAACATGAATCATACAAAATAAAATGTATTGAATATAAATAATGTGTTTTACCTATTAATATAAAAGTATTAAACATAAATTAAAGGTGTGAAACTAAATGGAATATTTATTACATATAAATAATAAATATTGTACATAAATCGACTTTAAATACATCTATATTCATTCAGATGCCTCGACAATTAAAACGCCAAAGGTCAATCTATGCATTGCCCATTTTACAAAGTACATTTTTTCACTAGGCTGATAACTGGCAATGATTGTTTACTTCTGGCCGCGCAGGTACATGAAAGCCATGGGTTGTACTTCCTCTTGGGCTTATAGATTTTCAATTTCATTTTTCAATAACATATGCAGAAACCACACCTCTGCCATTTGGATTGCAAGATTCAGATATAGCTGTTAGAAACTTTGAACAACTCTGTAATCGGCACTTCAGGTGTAATGTGTGAACTGTTTTAGTGGCTGCAGGTACTACACATGTTGTTCAGTGAATACCCGTTCTGTATGATGCGAAAATATTCCGACATTGTTGCCAGCATAGGAACTGATAACACAAAATTGACATATTGTTTCATTATTGCCATTTACAAGTTCATTCTGATTTATGCATTGAAAACTGGTTTGCTTTTTTCTTTCTCAACAGATTGCAGGCTGTGTAATTGTTCCTTATTAGGTTCTTGCTGTCATAAATTAAAACTCTCCTCATATACATGACAGCCAGCCAGCCAACCACGGGTGTTTAGCGATCGTTCTCATGGAAACATTTTCTAACAATTACATCTATCTGCACACACACACACACACACACACACACACACACACACATATATATATATATATATATATATATATATATATATATATATATATATATATATATATATATATATATATTACCATTACTATCTAACCATATTCCTGTTGTTGTATAGTCCACAAAAACAACTGGGAGATACTGACATATGACAAAGATTTCATCTTAGTAATGAAATGTGTTTACGTTAACACTTCTGGGGCATGACTCAGTTTCACAGTTAAATACTTTGTATAGTACATTTTGTATAGTTGACGTTATTACTGTCGGCATAATGTCTCATAAAGTGGCCGGTGTTTATTTTACTGAGTATTTTTTGTGGAATAAAAGTAGTACAAAACATTCATACATCTAAACTTAGTATATGCTCTTTATGCCTACGTGAGCAAATAGCACGTACGAATTTGGAAAAAGGAGGAGTTTATTAAGAGGCGTTATTCTCCATAAAGCATGTGAAACGAAAATCGTCATGTTCTCACCCGTCTGAAATTAATCATGATAAAGATAAAAAGGGGTGTAAATCCATGTACGTGAGAGAGGGAGAGGGGGTATGTATGTGCCATAACACTGGACGTACGCCTTACGTCTATGCCAGGTTGGCAACGTAACTCTAATTTGTAAGGCATGGATAATGAAGTTTAATCAATGTAGCTTCTCTTCATGTCAACACGTTTCCTTGTGTTGGATCCAGGGATATTTATTTTCCCTCTTCGTTTAGTACAGTGTTATAACTTAGAATATTTATTCACGCTTAACTGAATCTTCGCAAAACGAATCGTGAAAAGCAGTATTATTTAGATTCACGCATCGAAACCTTCTTTCACCGTCTAGAGATTATATCAGGTAACTTTGCTCTCAAGCAGAAACCTGTGACTGATGGAATGGAGATTGGCCTTAAAGAAAGACGTTTGGTCAAACGTTTGTAACGTTTGGGGTGTATATAATCTCGCATTATATCAGAAAGTGGTACAATAGATTGCCAAGTTTTGTGTGATTCAGCATTATCTGTAGAAGAAGGAATGATCGATGGACACAACGGTAAACATATGAACCGTTGTGGATGGACACAACGGCAAACATATGAACAGAAAGCTGACAGCTGGTCGAAATGGAGAGAGGTTTTCAAATCTCGACGGGAAATAACAACGATAAAACAACATAATATTCATTCCGTTCTTTCATAAAAGAATTGAAAGAAAGGAGGGAAATGTCCGAAAGTTTACCATTATTTTGCCATGCAAAAGTTTACCATTACTGTAATATGTGAAATTTCAGCATTACTGCATTATACGAAAGGTCCCATTAATTTATTACTGTCTACAATCAGTGCCGTTTTACATCTACCCTCTTGAGCTAAGTGGGAATGCCAGAAAACGTGCCAGTAGCTTCGCGTGGGTCGGTGGTTCTTTCCGAGGTTTTGAGAGTTCTTTCTCCATAAGTTACAATGTTCACTATGTATTGCCGGTCATGTGCTGAAAAATAGTCTTCAGCCAACAACAACAATAACTGATGCATTCAACTAGCCTTCGCATAAAGAAAAGAAGAAAAATATTAAAGACGCACGCTGAAGCTAGTACGAGAAAAGAAAAACAAAACTTATTTTCAGAGAATCTTTTGATATATAGATATTATATATTGTTGCAATTCTATGGTCTTAAACTAAGTAAAACAAAACAACAAGTTTTGCAAAATTTAAATGATTAAATATATTTCCCTATAATGTAATTAATAATTTTAAAAAGATATTAAAATTTTGGGAATTAAATCCCAAATGTTCCTTAAAGTTCTATAACAAATTCAAATATATAAAGTTCCAACTAAAATCCAGTGATATTCTAAATATATTCCAATTTTGAATGTGTTGGTATGCTTGTAGTCTAGAACGTCTTAGTGTGCCCTTGACCTGGATTGTGATGATGTGCCAACAGTCTTTTGATGTATCACCATTGCATAATCCAAACATTCCTTTGTCTGACTTCATTATAATTCCAAATTAATGTCTTTTCCAAGAATATCATCGAACACGTTGTAATTCCAGAGAATAATAATTTGAATAATGTAACACATCCAATCAAAACTGAATACAACAATAAGGATGAGTCATTCCGATGTTAAAGCAGGAATTAGTCATTTTTAGATAAACACGATTAAATACCCATCTACTTGAAAGAAATAGGTCACAATTATCATTTTCTGAAGATACTCTGTCACCTAATGAAATTTTCCGTTCTAGAAGATTCTATGGTCAGAGTCAAGATTGTATATTTTTATTTATGTTTAGGAAAACGTGATTACATTAATAATGATCTGAAAATCTAATTCACGCTCACAAAGAATCATTAGCTATTATTATAAATGTCAGTCAATGGTCAGGTACACTGTATACAAGGTTGAGTACACCAGTAGTTATACATAACATGGTCATTAAGAAAAGCCAACAAACAAATACACATAACATAAATATACATAACACCGCTTCTCATATAGATAAAAAATGATTTTTACACTAAAGCTTTCGCTTAGCTATTAGTCAAATATACATGTGATTAAAAGTTACATAAGACAAATTATTATGAATGACACAAAGTATACATGAAGCAAACTAATACCTATATACACCAGAAGTATATTTGTAATTAGATTATCTTTTACCTCAATGTGCCCGATCTCAATATTGTATTCCTGCAAAATCAAACTTAATAATTTCTGATTTTCGTAATCTTCATCTAGTCAATGAAACTTAGGGGTTGTGATCACTGAATACAATACAAGGAGAATGATCTGAACGAATATAAACTTCAATATAAACTGCGAAGCCAACACCAAAATATAGTTTTCCTTCTCACCTGTGGTGCTTATTTATTTATTTTAGAAAAATAGCACAGGATCATCTACAGCACTTTTTTGTGGAATCAATATTTGACAAACTCCAACATCATTTGCACAAACAAGCATTTTAAATGAATGACTGAAAATTGGAGCTGAACGAACTGGTGCACTCTTCTTGATTCTGAACAGACAGGACAATGCAACAAGTGTAAAAACCTCGATCAAAGTATACTTTACTATAATTTAATTTTAATATATCTCAAAGGAATCTTGTGGATGGATACATTACTGGCAACAAGTATTGGTTGCTTGGCTTGTTGTTAGATAAGGGACGGACATAGTCTACCATTATTCTGCTAAATGGTTCGTCAAAGACAGGAATAGGTTACAGATGAACCTTAGGTCTGATTGGGTTTTCCTTCCATTTGACAATTGCTACAAGATCTATGATGTTTACAAACATCACTTTCAATTTAATAGCGCACTGACCACCGTCATCAGCAGATAGCTCATGTGGTTTTCATTTCCTGATAAGGACCCCATGTTTAACACAATAACAAACACATATGCGAATTCAGTTTCGCTAATAACCCTCTGAAATAAACAGGAGATCTTAGAATTTTGTTCCTGTGCAAACAAATATGATTGGTGTTTGTCGCCTTGATTTTAATAAAGAGAATGCGTTGTAAAACGAGGATCGTTGTGATCAGTATCTCTCTGTTGATACAATACACGGATCAAGCGTGACCTTATTTAATGCCTGGCCAATTCATTTACATGTGTCAAGTAAATGAATTGTTTCCTGATCGACATCATTCGCAAGAAATGTATTTGCCATAACTCTGGTAACTGCAACAAGGTGGGTAGAAATCAGAGGTTTCATTTGTAATATGATCAACTTTCTTATTTAAACAATGTTTGCCATTTATAAGCGGATTAAACACAACCCTATCTCTAGCTAAGTCATTGCCTAGTTATAAATGAATAACCTCGACGGGTAAAGACGGCCCTCTTCCGACTAAACATGATTACAGATTTACCATATTAAAATCAGACTGGAATTTGTTTTACCCAGCAAATGAATTGCTTTCAATGCATGACCGTGACTGTAACCTTTGACGTCTTAGAAATAAGATCATTTGGAATAGCTCTGTCTTGATTCGGTTGCTTATCTATAGATCTGTACCAGTCAGAAATAAAGTACACTTTCTTCTTGCAATAGGTGCATATAATACGAGATAAGGATTTCTGATCAGTCTTACCAGAATCTTGATTCCAAAAAGATGTGCCAGATTGAGGTTTGAAAGTGCGTATATAAAAAGGTACTAAGTGTAAGACTTGTGAGTCAATAAATAATAGTCAGCTGTACGAGGAACATATTCTAAAGTTTCGCCCATTTGCAAATCAAGGTACGTCTTAACGACACTGTCGACGTAATTCTTGAACACTTCAATTAATATGAGATGTCTTAGGTTATAGTAGTCTTAGCCAACCTTCTTCGTTGAGCACCACCAATCCAAAATTGTTTTTTCCTTCTGCAAATTAAACGATGAGTCTGTCAAGTATCTTTTCTAAAGTTCCTAAAACTTTGTCGATGTAACAAAGTATCAATTCATAACCTTAAATAAATTCCTTCACCACATCATTATCATCACTTTGTTGTACAGACAGGAAATCGCAGACTTCACGATCATCGCCAATAAGTACTCTTTGTAATAATAAAGGCGAATGCTCTATTTTTCCATTTCAAATTATCATCAATTTGTCAAGATAAGGAAAGAATTTATCTACTTTATTTTCTTTAAAAGGGGATATTAACCTAATGTTTCTGGCAAAATCAACTCAGTTTTTTTAAAGTTAGGGGTACTCCGCCTCCTCATTTCTGATTTGTTTCATTTCAATTGCATTTTCCTTTCTTCGCTTGCTCTGTACATCCGCCTCTCTCCTTTTTCTTTCTCTGAATTTGTATGTATATCTCTTTGCATTTACATTAGCTCACTTCTCTCGGCATCTGCATTTTTCTCTCTTCTCTCTTCATTTGCATCATTTCCGTCTGAAGCTGACTGGTTTCCTAACTGTATTTCTGTGAATTTCCGATCAGATTCTGGCTTAATAATAACAAACAAATGTACTTTTGTTCTAAAACATTTTCCCACCAAATAAACTAGTTGTAATTCTTGGTTTGGTGAATATGTCTATACTAACGAAGCAGTATAATATCTGCAGCTCGTCTTTTTTCAGAGACTCTAACACTTCCTGGCTGTGATTTGTGACAAAGTTCAGTACATTAGATCATAATATGGATGCTTGGTGGCTTCAATAAAGATTTCTTATTTGTATGAAATTGAAAGATTTACCAGCGACAAGGAAACTTCAGAAACTAAGTCGACTTAACTTTCGAATGCAATTTTATTTCTTCGAAATATTTTAAAGAAATGCACATCCTGGATTAAACCCGCGTTTATGTTACGACTCTATGGCCTTTAAACGAAGTAAATGAAAGAATCAAATCTGAAAAGTGTATACAATCCACCAAACAATTTATTTTCCTTGAATACAAAGTGAAAATTTCAAAATAATTTCTAGCATTGTGAAACAAATAATCCTATTTATCATATCACAAGTCAAAAAGATATAGTATTTCGAGTTAATGATATGTCTTCAATATGTTGATGCACCAATGGTCTTGAACAGGTTGATTTACCAACAGTCTTGGCGTATCACAATGATATAATCCAAACTATCTTTGAATATATTCACAGTAATCTCAAACTAGAATTTCTTTCCAAAAATCATTGAGTACTTTGGAATTCCAATGAATAATTTAAATGAATAATTCCTATCAAATTATATTCGAACACAACAGTAAATAATTCCAACACAGAGCATAAAGTAGGAATGAATAATTGTGTTTATTAGAGCCTTATTCATAATAATTGCAACATTATAAAACGACCAGGATATGGATAAAAAGTCTTTCGAGAACCTTTTAAAGAGGTATGCGCCATAAGGCCTCTTTTGGCCCAAAACATCCATAAAATTTCAAGAAACGTTGTTCATCACAAAATACCATAGCAAAAAAATGTATCAACGTGTACGCATATGGTATAGCAAAACACCGTAAAAGAATCAAATGATTTTGTTCCTAAGTAAATGGGCGCATGTTCGTCAAAACACATACATTTTGCCGTATTTCTGCATCTTGAAAAGACCTAAAAACAATTACATCTATCTGCACACACACACACACACACACACACACACACACACATATATGCAGTTGAGAATATGGTTTTGGACAAAAGAAACACTCACATAACCATCCAACACATGCATCTCAAACTTCTTCTCCTTTGCGCTCCTATTTAACGAAAAGAAACAACCGTGTTCGTAGCTTACCCTTAATGTCCCCCGTCATTTGAGCTGCAGAATTCAAGCACAAATAATCACAAAAATGTCTTTATCTCATCTTTTCTACAACAAAAATAACTGACAATACAGTTTATCTTTTTCTTACCATAATCATTTTAAACAGCATTTAGTTTTGTAGACTCTAGTCCACCCTTGTGTGACTTAACACACTTGAACTCAGATAACCAACTGCATGGCTTGAAATAATAATGTGAATTATAAACATGCAAGCAATGAATTTAATGAAATCATTATTGAGGAAATTTAAAATGCAATATGTGTCAGTATTATTGGTTATTGTTACCTACTTTAGGAATCACTTCAGCACAAATCTTTACAAGTCTTTATAAGACTGCTGAAGCCTAAAGAAAACGTCATAGAGCTCATACAGGCGTTCAGAACCGATTCTTTCAGTAACGAGCGTCATTTTATTTTCGAATTTGATTACTACACTTACTTTAAAATGACAATTATTCACTTTTTGGATCAGCATGCCTCCATATTTCTTCGGAATGTCTTATTTATACGCTGCACGCAGGACATACGGCAAGATCAATGTTAAAATTGCATTTACATATTTGGATGAGGTCAACATAAAGGTGCGATACAGTACTATCCGGCTTGAATGTCACGCGCTGTGATGGCACTATGCAAGCATCGCGTTTCGAAAACAACTTCATACCACCCTGTATGTTTTATAATAGGCCCAATGTCTTCTTTTCTTGGCCCGGTTTAGTACCTGGCTACCATTGTAAAAGTCCATAGCGAGCTATAATTTTCGACTGAAACTTTCTTCCACGATATTAAACAGCATTCATCATTCAGGGCACATTAGACTTTAGTTAAACTATTTTAGTGTTAATTTTTTTTTAAAACAATTAATATTTAAATTGAATAAATTTGTCTGCATGACTACATTAAAACACGCTTTAGATTTTGAACTGAATATAAAACGAAAACAATAAAACTAAATCCAGTTGTTATCGAAAACGTATTTATTGAAGGAACGAATTAAATTTCAGTGTCCTGATTTTCCCTCCACTTGTAATTCAAAGATATGTAAAAAAAGAAAACACGTTTGAAAAAGGAGAACAGAATTTTTAGGTCACTACTGATCTTACCAAGGACAACCCTACACGGCAATAAGGTGTCTATAGATAATACTTTGCTTGTCACTGGTTTAATAACTCCACTTGGTTTAGGCGTAAGTGCATGACTGCTGTCCACTACCACTTCGAACCTCCTGGGGGTGTGTGTATTTTTTTTTCCGATTTTATTTATGAAAAAATCCTCCTTTTATTTGTCCGTCATTATTTAAGTTTTGTTCCTTTCTGCAAAATTTCTTTCAAAGATTTTAATTACTTTTAAAATAACATTTAAAGCAATAATGTTTTATATACTACGATTGGAACTGGTTACTTACATTTGTCATTTTCCAGCTTATCATTGTTTTATTATTCCACTGTTAGTACACATCTTTTGGTCATGACCATTCGTATGTTTCTGTGTGTGTGTGTGCGAGAGCGAGCGAGCGAGCGAGGGAGAGAGAGAGAATCTATAAAAATGGCCATATCGAGGAAAGAAGTATGGAGGTGACTGAGCCTTTTCAGGTTTGTCTTTCGCATCTTTGCAAGTGTTCAGTTGCTGGATTTTGAATTTTCTATACCTGTCTTTTTATTTTATAACTTATAATGTAAATGAGTGTTGTGTACATGTTTGTGGATCGTCGAAATCGGGCCAGCCTGTTTACCATATTTGCCCCATCTTTTCTTCAAATCAAATTATATATTAACAGTTTAATTGGTGGCCTAACCACTGATAAAAAAGTCTCTTTGAGTAAAAAGCCTCATTAAAAATGTATCGATGTCTTTGGATTCTGTATGTGTGCGTTCCTGTGCGTGTTGGCGTGTCCACGTGTTCTCGGCTGGCTACACACACGCGTGAATGTATATAAATGTACTTATGCATGAACTCCATATTGATACACATATAAAAACACTTGGACATTTTTCGCACCAGAAATTTGCCGATTTTTCCTTTTCAAGGTTCATTTTAGGTTCATTCAAAGTTCATCCTTCGATTAATATAAAAGTAGTGAATGTGTTTTCAAGGTATATAGTTCTATGTGTACATACTTACAAACAGACAAAATGTTTCCATTGTCAACTTTCAATTCAATGCCAAACGGTTTTGTTTATTTTGAAGTACAAGGTTTCGGGAATACAATCGTCATAACGAGAACATTGTATGGTTGTATCTGGACATGCATAACGGACCATCCTTGATTTCCATGTCATTTAATATAATATTTAAAATCTCGTACAAATAAACGCTATAATATTCACAATATTCTACAAAAACGAATTCTAGTGCCGTTTCCCGATCATATTCACCACTGAATATACAGGAACTTACGACATAACTATAATTAACAATTATGAGATGATGTGGAGTTTTAATTTGGTATCTCACAGTTAAGGATGTCGATGATAAGAATCACGGGAAGGAATTGCATAGCATTCTGGAATAAATACATTTGTACTCATCTGCCTTACTGTAATCTTCATGTTTTCATTCCATCCATTCTGGGGAACAATTTGATATACAATAAGAAACTAGCGCCAATTCGTCTTGACAATAAACATATCAACGCTGATATCTTAGGTGTGTGAAGTAATAAAAAAAATTACTTTTTAAGTTGAACGAAGGTATAATTTATAGTTACTTCTCCCTCTCTCTCTCTCTCTCTCTCTCTCAGATGTATAGAAATATATGACATTTTAGTATCAATCACATCGTAAGGAATATGTATGTTCTGATTATCATTAATATAAAGTAAGCTTTATCAGAGATAATCAACGGAAATGTATACATTATTTATTCAATGTTTCAGAACAAAAATCAAGTTTTAAAATCTCATCATTAGCTTTTAAGCGCACTGCGTGCAAATGTACAATGGATGTACATTATATATACATGGTAGGAGGTGCGTTGTAGTTTACATATCTACATTCCACGAGTAAAGGTACCACAACATAGAAGAAACTATAAGCAAATTATTTTTACCTTCCTTTATTAAAAGCGGTTCCAGATAAAAATCCAACATACTTGAAGAAGTGAGAGGTGGGTATATACTTGAAGAAGTGAGAGATGGGTATATACTTAAAGAAGTGAGAGATGGGTATATACTTGAAGAAGTGAGAGATGGGTATATACTTAAAGAAGTGAGAGATGGGTATATTTTATCTATATATTTCATCAGGATGTGATTATGGGCGGTGCCAGCGCCTTTTTCATCAGGATATGATTATGGGTGGTGCCAACGCCTTTTTCATTAGGATATGATTATGGGCGGTGCCAACGCCTTTGTAAACAGGATATACTTTGAACTTAAAAATCAGGAAGCAATTTATTTATAACTTACAAACAAGAAAAATGTCAGGTACACACTTAGCTCCGTCCTTAATTATGGGCAAAGATCGCACACGCATAAATTAATTACACATAATACAATATTATATTTTATAAAAGAACAAATTAGCACATTGAAAGGACAAATTAGACTTAGTTCAAATTGCAAGTAAGGTACATAAAAGACAAATTTTGGCTAGCCATCACTACAAACTATATAAATAGTTCAAGTATGTGGAACTATTTTCTTACACTGTTAACATTTATATGTTTACGCCAAGTAATTCGGCGTTGGAATAAAATAAAAGGCCAGACAGCAGAGACGCTTACCTAAAATCGAAGTTGGAAAGTGAAGGCGTCAGAAAGCAAACTTTGGAAGGAAACATACACCCCACCTTTAAAATGTCCAGTTTGGCATTATACGTTTTAGTTTTTCTCGCGACTCCTGTGGCATGTACTTTGTGGTAAGTCATTTATACATTATTGTAATAAATCACTTAATTCATAGACATATACGATTCAGGATTTTCATTTTAGATAATTGTATCTAGTTACTGATATCTCGTGAAAAGAATATATAAAATAAAGTTTCTTTTTACGGCTTTGCAGTGTTAACATTTGAACAATAGATTAGTTTAGTTCTAATAATTGAGGATAATACTGTTGGAAGAAAGATGATTATCTTGTATAGAAAAGGAAATTTCCACCAGGACAAAGAGCTTAGAATTTCGCAGTAAATTTAGTTTTTCTTTGTCATATTTATTGATGAATCTTGAGAACTGCCATGTTTGTAACGAATATGAAGTTTCATTGCAACATCTACAGCTGAATATTTTAACGTTAATTTAATTTAATTTTAATTTTAATATTTCCATTTAAATACCATAATGTCCCAGTTACTATGAGCGTACTTTCAACAAACTCCTTCGAAAATGTTACATTTATGGTGACGTCGGACTAATTAATGCAATAAACTCTGTAATATTAGTAGGCGAGTAAATATACGGATTCCCTCGGAGGATATTAGAGGATATGGGTTATTAGGTGTGATGCCGTATCATGCAAGGTTGATCGGATGAATTCTGGCTGCAGCCAATACTGATATAGAATAAGTCGCATGTATCTGTTAATCAAAATCTTCGGATATTGATTGCGTGTTCATTATTTGTTAGATATGTAATATGTATCCAATTTACAGAAACATTAGGGTTTTCTACATTATATCAACACATTAGCTGCTTATTCCAAAATCATAGACCATAATATTAAACCATGTAGATTATAGTGATGACAGACCTCGGTGTCAAAGTGTACCATAGTCAGCTCATGTCAGGCTAGGTGATACGCACCACCGCATCCAATTATAAGCCATGTGTGAATGCAATTAAGATAAAACTACCATTTGATTAAAAGATTTGTAAATTAATTGGTAGACGCCTTTCAACTTTAAAAGATTATACGTCAGCTTGAGTTTATTTGAAAGTCATAAATGTTCTCAATTAGGTTTAACAGCCAAAGGTAGAGTATAAGGCGTTCGTACATTTTCTGCATCTTTATAAACTTTCAAGATTGAGGACTTACACTGAATTCGGATCAAATCCGGGTAGCTATGTAATCAAATGTCAAGTTCGGAAGAGTCCATTATTAAGCTGTGCTCATGTCGTCATTTAGGAATCAGTCGCACATATTAAAATAGGCCCAGTTTGTTCAGCAATGACCAGCTTATTTTAAATTAGATGAAATTTACTTAAATTCTGTAGCAGCCTAACTATTTAATAAAATCCAAATTACAAATACCATAACTGTGTAATAATTTGAAAAAATGGGATTGAGTTACGTATATGATATCAACAAAAAATATCTCGATGTTTTGATGCCTTTTTAACTTAATTAAAAATACCTATACAGAACGTCCGTTCCATGATGTAAGTTTGATTCATTTTCAGGTAAGTATATTATTTAGCAGACAACTTCGATTATTCCAATGATCTATATTTTGTGGCAATCTATGCATTGACATTATTTTATTTTTTTACTATTGTTTAACAATATCCTACTCACATCAACAAAGGGGTACATATTCGAATCGAACTATACTTTCATATCACTTTATCGACTGACTGATATCGCACTATTCGGAGCTTTGTGGATTTTAATTCCATTTTATATACTTATCTGATTGCTCTCATATCTGCAGAGAGGATGTTTGATTTTACAAACTTTTGAAGATAAAGATACGTGCCATAATGTAGAAAATCGATATATAAGGGTTGACTAGAGCTAAATTGACTTGGTTTCGTCATTTTAAGTTTTTCACTGCGGCCGTTCTCTGCGCTTACTTTTTGTTTTATTGCTTATTTTAAAATTCTTATCTAAATTGTTTTGAACAAAATGGGTAGTACTGTAAAATGTTCTTATACCACTCTATTTCTGTCAAGAGGAAGTTTAGGAATTTATCGTACTTTCATTAAGCTGTTTCATGCACCCTCTTTTTTATCGTTTTGCAGCACGACAGAAAACATCGAATTAGTGGCTCGTATCGTGTTTGGCGAAGCTAGAGGCCGGAATGATCAGTGTCAATTAGCCGTGGCATTCACTGTGGTTAATCGAGTAAACACACCGGGTTTCCCGAAAACCGTACCTGAAGTTCTTAACCAGACGTACAACAATGGCCAAAATCACCAATTCGTCACCCTAGATAGAGCAACAGATGATGCACATTGGGTAGAAGCTAAGGCATATAACACATTACAATACCGAAGATCTAGAGATGCGGCATGGTATGCAGTCTGTGGAACGAAATCTGATCCAACGTTTGGCGCAACATTCTTTTGTACAAACCCTTCATGCGGAACAGACTATGAAACCCCAGTCATCAAGGTCGTCAGCGTAAAACATTTTGGGAACCATTATTTTTTCGTTATGGGCCCACGTTAAATGCAAATGCATAAGAAAAGGAAAACAAATTAAGTTTACATTTTATTGCTCTCTTTTTTCTATTTTTAATGATTAATTAGTAGGTTGTGCGAGCATTATTACAGGCATAATAGATGCACCAGGATAGCTGTTTTATTTATGTGTCCAATTTTCTAGACTCCTGCGATGTTTCGCTCACATTGGTTAAAATTGTTTCAAAACTGAAAATGCCGGAATGTTCTTGCAGAATGTATTCATGTATTTCTCTACTCCCCTAAATGAACAAGTACAAAAGCAACAAAAAGCAAACAAACCAACGGATAAAGGGATAATAACTTTCGCCTTTTATCCGCTAGACTGTTTTATTCCACGTGCGTTCTTTTATTTTCATTTTCCCACCCTTTATTAATATCCTTTTGCTGACAACTTATATTATTATAACCTGAATTTCAAATTAAATTAGTTAAGAAGATATGCCTGGTTGTTTTGGACTGAAAACAAATTTAACATGTAATTTCTCTCTCATTCTCTCAATATATATATATATATATATATATATATATATATATATATATATATATATATATATATATATATATAGTGTGTGTGTGTGTGTAATACATATTATATGGCGAATAACAATCCTTTCAAGTGCAGTGGACCCAGCAAGGGGTCATGTATATCGGGGATTGATTAAGATAAATGAAATAAACTGACAACGAAGAGTGCGAAACTAGTATCTAACTAGCCTGAGCGATTTCGACTCTCTAACGAGTCTTTTTCAAAGGCAAATACAAAACATAGACAAGACAAACAAATAAAATAGAAAAACGGTTATGTTTGCAAAACTTTGCAAGACTGTTTCTACATGAATTAAACCTTATAACTTTATTATGTTTCATCAAGTTTCTTTCAACGTGTTGCTGATACTGGGGAATATTTGTATTGACCTACAAATCGATGAGCCATAACGACATCTGTTTTTTTTATGTATATTTATGTAAGCACAAATTATATCCAGGATATATCATTGTTGTAGTAGTCATTATAAGATATTAAGCAAATTTAGAGAATTATTTAAAAGAATATGTGTCGGCTGTAAAAGATAATTTTAGAACAATTAGATTTATTATGCTAATTTTGGCAAGCCATCACAACAAACCAAATACACAATTCGAGTGTGTACGCCAAGCAATTCGGTTCATTCTGTTCATTGCTGATAATTGTATCTAGTCACTGATCTTTAGTGAAAAGTAAATATAAAATAACGTTTCTTTTTACGGCTGTGCCGCATTAACCTTTGAACAATAGATTATTTTAGTTCTAATAATTGTGAACATATTGTTGGAAGAACCATGACACTCTTATGTAGAGAAAACAAAGTTCCACCTGGATAACGATCTTATAAATATTCGCAACTTTACAGTTGTGAAATTCCTTTTTATAGGCATCAAACTTGGTAGCTTTGCAAGAAAATGTTTTATCTTTTAATGAATTCGACATATTTATTTCATGCTGTTTCCTCAATAATAGTGAATTCTAACAGAGAAATTCCATTCAGACAGACTTTTGTATTGGGATGTTTCTGACTGAAGACTGTAAAAAGGAAACTAACCAAACAAAAATGTCATTGCATCTTTATTAAGACAAATTATAACAACTACCTTTCAGGTCAGTTGGAAGCGACATATTTGACAGCACTTAAAAAACATTCCTTTTTCGTTCTACTTATCAAATAACATGACAGCATCATAGTAATCCATAATGCTAGTGGCAGACTGACTTGACCAGACTGACTTGACCAATGCGTGCATTTCGATATGATTATACTGATGTTGAAAAGTGCCTTTTCTATAAGCCCTTTTTAAATACCATAGAATTTCAGCTAGTACAAGCGTATATTCAACAAACTCATTCGAAAATGCTAAATTTAATATTGTGGTGACGACGAACTAATTAATGCAATAAACCCTGTAATATTAGTAGTGGAGTAAATATACGGATTCACTCTGAGGATACCACTGGATTTGTGTCATTAGGTGTGATGTCGTCGTATCATGCAAGGTCGATTGGAAGAATTCTGGCTGCAGCCAATTGTGATATAGAATAAGTCGTATGTGTCTGTCAATCAAGGTCTGGGTATATTAAATGCATGGTCATCATTTGCTAGTCATGAAATATGTATTCAAGTTACAGAAACATTAGAGTTTTCTACATTATATCGACACAAAATCGTCGACCTTAATGTTAAAGGATGTAAGATTATAGTGATAATAGAACTCGGTTTGAAAGTGTTCCAGTCAGCTCATGTCAGGCCAGGTGATACGCACCACCGCATCCAATTATCAGTCATGTGTGAATGCATTTAAGATAAAACTACCATTTGATAAAAGATTTGCAAATTAATTGGTAGACGCCCTTTAACTTTAAAAGATTATACGTCAGCTTGAGTTTAATTGAAAGTCATAAATGTTCTCAATTAGGTTTAACAGCTAAAAATAGAGAATAAGGCGTTCGTACGTTTTCTGCATCTTTATAAGTTTTCAAGATTGAGGACTTACACTGAATTCAGATCAAATCCGTGGAGCTATGTAATCAAATATCACGTCCGGGAGAGTCCATTATTCAGCTGTACGCATGTCGTCATTTTGGAATCAGTAGCACACACCTATTTAGGTTTGTTCAGCAATGACTAGCGTATTTTAAATTAGATGAAATTTACTTAAATTCTGAAGCAGCCTAACTATTTAATAAAATCCAGAATACAATGTAGTCATGTAGCATTGTCGATTAGTATTTAGTCGTGTCATACCAAGATTTGTACCATCCTAGCTCTTACACTGGAATCAATACAAATAGTTTCAGTAATGGAAAGGTAATATACTAGCTCTGTAACGTTAGAGATAAACTTTTTGCACCAATTTCAATATAGAGTTACAAAACATATATTCAAACATTGACATCAAGCGTTAACATAATTGTGTTAATATCACACACACACATATTTATGAAACTAGTCGAAGAAATATATATATAAGTTTCATAGAATCTTACAATGTTGCAGATGTATGCGACAAATACATGCACTCCTACAAATAAATGCTTTCACACAAAGGTTGACTCATGCAGCTACTACAAATGTAATGTAAATATTACAGTATTTTTTGCCGTACTATGATCATGGTTTTAATATCCTGGGAAAATGATTACTAAATAAGCAAGTCAACTTAAACTGCAAAATAAATTGAATCTACTTTTAATATTTTTTATTATACCTAAACACCAACTGCACAACCAAACATACAGAATTTAAGAAACTCACAGCTGATGTAAAAAATGTACATTTTTTGCTAGACATTTATAAATTGCATATTAAGCAACCATTACATAATATCTGTGTTTCCAGAAGTTGTAAGATACCATCCTACTGCTGTTTCTGTGTTCCCAGAAGTTGTAAGATACCTTTCTACTGCTGTTTCTGTGTTCCCAGAAGTTGTAAGATACCATTCTACTGCTATTTCTGTGTTCCCAGAAGTTGTAAGATACCATTCTACTGCTGTTTCTGTGTTCCCAGAAGTTGTAAGATACCATTCTACTGCTATTTATGTGTTCCCAGAAGTTGTAAGATACCATTCTACTGCTATCTCTGTGTTCCCAGAAGTTGTAAGATACCATTCTACTGCTATTTCTGTGTTCCCAGAAGTTGTAAGATACCATTCTACTGCATTCTCTGTATTCCCAGAAGTTGTATGATACCATTCTGCTGCATTCTCTGTGTTCCCAGAAGTTGTAAGATACCATTCTACTGCTATCTCTGTGTTCCCAGAAGTTGTAAGATACCATTCTACTGCTATATCTGTGTTCCCAGAAGTTGTAAGATACCATTCTACTGCTATTTCCTTTCCTTTCCTTTAGTCATGAATAACGACTTATTCTTTTCTGTGTGGGACATTTAGCACGAAGCACAAAGAAAGGCATATTAGAGGTTATGTAAATGCTGCAATAAATTTATATTTTAGGACGCCCGTCGTTTTGTAATCGCAGATTACAAATTAATGTTTACTTCTCTTTGCTGTCAGACTCTTCAACAGTATGTTTAGTTCCTCCCACAACATGGCATTCACAATGTGGCTGAAACTTCCTCGGCTACATGACCCCGAATCTCGATATGTCAGGTTCTTTAGGAGAGGTCTTTGTTTTGTTTTGAATGATACCACGCTGTATCTGTCTGATGATTGGCGCTTCAGAGTGCGACATATTTCTACGCAAGGTGGACCGACTTATTCCTGGTTTCTTTTCGCCGACTGTATCGCCGACTAGGTCGTCGAATGGAGTCGCTGAGTCGTCGACTGGATCGTCTTTTGGTCGCCGACCGAGTCGTCGACTGGGTCGTCCTTCTGGTTCGCCGACTGGGCCGTTCTTCTGGTTCGCCGACTGGGTCGTTCTTCTGTATCGCCTTTTGGGTCGCTGAACCATCGACTGGGTCGCTGACTGATTCATCCTTCTGGGTCACCGACTGGGTCACTGAGTCGTTGGCTGGGTCGTCCTCTGGGTCACTGACTGGATTGTTGAATGTGTCGCTGACGGGTCGTTGATTCGCCGACTGCGTCTCGCCGACTGTGTCGTCGAGTGACTCCTGGTCGCAATGTATTACTCGCTCACGAGAGAGAGAGAGAGAGAGAGAGAGAGAGAGAGAGAGAGAGAAAGAGAGAGAGAGAGTCGAACACTGCGAAAGGATGAGAGAAGAGTTATCTTCAGCTAAAATGTGTATTGTCTCAAGATAATAGATTTTCGTGCTTCTTGGGCGAGCCTTGTAGCGCCTGTATTCTTGTCGACGAACTGATTCGTTACACACCACCACTGCAGTAACAGTTGATACTTAATATATACCCAGGCGGGATTCACGTGACCCAAAAACCTATGACGTCAGAGGGTGTTAGAAAGCCCACTAACATCTAAAATCAAACAAATTCTTTAACGAAACGAAAATTACCTAATAGAAAACGAAAATTACTATCCATCTTTTTTCTCCTTCTCATTACAATACAATTGACCTTACGCCAGAAGGTAGATTGCTCCTCCTACCGAACACGTGACTTGACAACGTCTTAACCTCCGATAAACATTCTGTGAAAATGGCGGGCGTGATAACATTAAAAGATATACCAAACGATATTGGTGAGCAATATTTGCCATATGAAACAACATTGAGACAGAGACAGAAAGCGAGTGCATTTATCCATCGTTTCCACTTCTCAAGTTACGTCACTATGCGGAGAACTCGCCCCCACGTATCTGGAGAAGTCGCCCCAGAGTGGTTGGAGAAGTTATCCCAAAACTTGTCACCCAAATAACCTTTGAATAACAGAATTAACTAATCTATTACGTGATTTATATATATATATATATATATATATATATATATATATATATATATATATATATATATATATATATATATATATACGCGATCACACAAGAGATATTCACTAAATTAAAGCAATATCATAGTAATATTTATAAGGACGAAATTAAGTCTGTATATAATCTAACGAATGACGACAGTATAGTGATTAAAAAGGATGATAAGTCAAACACTATTATTATTGTGAATCAAGATGATTATGTTAAAGAAGTTGAATGTCAATTAGAAATTAAATAAAAAAAATTCAACATGCATTAATGAGATCGCTAAAAATAATAATACCGTATATGAGGAATTTGATACTTTCCCTCTTAACATACGTACACCTCAAAAATAACAATTCCGTATATGAGGAATTTGATACCTTCCCTCTTAACATACGTACACCTCAATTATACATATTACCCAAAACTCATACAAATCCTGACCATAATTTACCTTTACATTTTCCAGGACGACCCATTATATCAGGTTGTAGCTCATATTCTGAAAACCTATCCAAATGTATTGAAGATATTTGTAAAATAATAAAAGATTATCTTAGAAAATAATTATTTTCAATTTAATAAAACGAATTATATACAGATAATGGGTATTAATATGGCTCCTATATACTCTTCCCTTTCATGGGTGAATTAGAAAAGGATTTTATTCAAAACGAAAGGTTTAATCCATCTCTTTGGCTCAGATTTTTAGATGACATATTTATGATCTGGAAGCATTCAACTGAATAACTGAAAAAAGTTATTGATCGCCTAAATCATTTTCACCCGACGATTAAATTTACTTATACTGCATCTAGTACGCATGTTTCATTTTTAGATGTAAATGTAATAAAAAAAATATTGATAACAATATCTCTACAAATATTATTAAAATGCATCTAATGATTTGAACAGCAGAGCAAAATGGACAGATAACACTTATTTTTCGTTAAGTACAGAAGCGGAGTTGATAAAATGTAAAAGTTGAAACATTGCAAATTTTATAAATTTAATAAGTTATTAAGTTGAAGAAAAACAACAATAAATAAAGCCAGAACCATGTGGCTATATCTCAGAATTACTATATATCTTCCTTGGGGCGACTTCTCCAGGCGAAGTGGGGCGACTTCTCCGAACGGTTGCGAAATTTGAAAATATATACAATAGCCGAGTGGATATCGACAGAAGCAGCCTGTCGGAGGAAAATGGCGGACGTAGCAGCAGAGAGACTGGGCCCACCAACTTTTTCGTCCAACAGGACCATCTATCAAAAACTCTTCTGATAGAAGTTCTTATTTCGCAAAATAAACCCTTCTAGCCAGAAACTATGATGACTAAATCCTCTTTTCTGGCTAACGGGGTTATTTCGACAGCGATAACCAGCCGCTATAAATAATAGTTTCTTCACGGGGTGACGTCGACGACGACGTTGGTGGCGTAGTCTCTCTGCTGCTAATCATTTTAGGATTTCCATTGTGAATTAAAAATTTAAGTTAACAATAATGGCCAACATTGGAGAAGCACGTTCTGCTAGACTAGCTCGAGAGCGACTTGAAGCAATAAAAAATTTTCTTCCTGTGCGAGATAGTGTCAGAGAAAAATTACAAGCACGGCAGTTATCACGAGTTGAATTTGTGGAGGGTGCAGAAGAATTATTTAAACCCGTTACAACAGCTACTGAAAAAGCTGAGGCGACTACCAGGCGAGCTATTGTTCCAGTACTAAAAGAAACAAAAGAACTTTTACGAACGCTTCCAGCTGGTATCGCTGCTGCGGCAGTACCTCCGCCCGCTGCGGCAATACCCCCTCCAGAAGGAGAGGAGGAGGAAGCTATTGCAGCCGCTCCAGAAGCAGCTGCTAAGCCTAAAGTTGATTTGGTTAATAAATTTATACCGGGTGCTGTTGAGGGTTTAAGAAAAATACCAGAAAATGCGTTAGGTCCAATAGCTTATACGCTTTTTACCAAGCGAGATAAATTTTTAAAACCTGAGCATGTGAAGAAAATGAGTCGTGAAGAATGGCATAAGGGTATATTTCGTGGATATTATGATGTTCCTCAGGCTAGACAAGACGATCCTAAATGGTATAATTTTAATAAGAATATTGAAGATTATCTTAAGAAATCTGCTGAAGATAGGAGCAAGGAAGAGGAAAAAATTCTCGTAACACTGGGTTTTATTGATCCTCCTCCTGAAACATTAAAACCACCTCCTAAAACTTCACCAACATCAAAAACACCACCAACTAAAAAAACATCAGGAAAAGGTTTAGGGTCTGGTCACATTACTTGTCCTGATAGCGTTATCAACGACGTATCTCGGTTGGAGGTTCTCATCGGAGGAAAACGTGCCGGGAATAACTCGCCAGAAATAATTAATGAGGCCGCTGATATCTGTCAGCGACTATTTCGTGGCGGCATCATGGATGTTCGTATCTATCGGGAACTCATTGATGAACTCGCCGATGGTTATTACAGCGACTAATAATTTTAGTTAGAGAAACAGCAATTGAATAACATGATTATACACAACGCCCAACCCATTCCAGTCAGAATAGTGAATTCACGATTACCGGTCTACAGAGCAACCTACGGAGATGGTCTCGGTGATGTTGTTACTGGTTTGTTTTCAAGAATGGCCCCTAAGGCGTTACCGATTGCGAAACAGTTGGCGATGAAATCGGTTGATGTTGTCAAGGATAAAGCCCTTGGAGCTGTTGGTAATCTTGCCGGTAGGGTATTTACGTCAGTCAAGGATAGATTGTCACGGTTAACCCGCAGACCAAAACCGGTTAAACCACCGCCAGTAAAATTGCCGAGCACTGAACTTATGCCCGCGGATATCAGTAAAGTAATAAATCAATCCGCGAATCAAAAACTTGCGGCGCTAGTAAACCAAATACCCGAACAAATAAATACGAGCCTGATATCAGGAAGTGGTCTTCGTTTTAAACGTCGATAATTTTATATAATGTTTAAACGTGTATCTGATCCAGCGTTCGATATGGATGCACCAATACTCAAAGATGAGTCTGTGCGTGATTATCAGTATTATTCTTATGAAGCAACATCACCCAATCAGCCGAGTCGAATTGAATTACGAGTTCAGGATACAAGCAGATATTTTCTGCCCGCGGAAGCGTTCCTTGAAGTCGAAGGTAGTATTTTAAAACACGATAACACAAACTACGGAGCAAATGACCAAGTTGGTTTTGTTAACAACGGCATCATGGCGCTGTTCAAAAGTGCTTCATATAGCATTGACGGGAGAGAAATTGAAACAATTCAGGATAACGTCGACGTTGCCACAACAATTATCGGATTGGCGAGATACTCAGATGATTACACCAGATCAGACGGTCCGACTATGATGTTCGCTAAGGATAATTCTGATTATCCGGATCATAGACCCAGTATTGCAAGACGACCACGAAATCATGCCGGAGACAATAATGCTGATACTGAACCCATATCATTTCCCAACTCTAATTACAATCTGGGGTTTGCAGCGCGCAAATCAATGCTATCAGGTGATCCCAGAAGATTTTCGTGTGCGATTCCGCTGTCTCACATCTTTGGATTCTGCAGAGGTGTCCGAAAGGTTATTTTTGGGGCCAATCATACTGTTGTACTTGTTAGAAAAGGTGATAGCAATGATGCTATCTGGCACGGTCCGGGCGCTGATGTTGCCGCAACTAGAGCACTTCATGGTAAAGTAGTATTATCCAAGCTTGCGTTGTGGATGCCAGTAATGTCCCCATCGTTAGCTGAAGAGCAACGGTTACTCTCTTTCATGGACACAGGTGGTAAATCATTGATATCATGGTTGACAACAACAACAGATTCCGTGCAGGGCACCGGGACGGGGGATTTTACGTGGCATATATCATCACAGCAGGGAGTATCAGCGCCACGACATATTTTCGTTGCATTCCAAGAAAATAAGAGATTAAACGATCAAACAAGAAACCCTATGGCATTTGACAACCTTCAGGTCAGCTAGGTGTCGCTGCGTGTAAACGGACATCAAGAACCGTCCGAAGATAAACGTATAACTTTTGAAGAAAATAAGGTTGCACGTGCGTATCACCGTCTGTTGACATTTATGGGACGTGATCAAAATATTGATACCGGTCTACAGATATCTCAGTTGGATTTCACATCGCGGTATCCGATTAATTACTTTTCGCTGGAACATATGGATTTAACCAAACAATCTGTCGTTGATATACACTTCAAGGCTAAAGTGGGCCTTTACCCATCTGCAGCAGTTGATGCGGCCGGACCTCCAGCCGTACTTGCAGGTCCCGCTGGTTTCAGAGCAATTGCTGTTATACTCTCTGATAAATCAATGTTGCTTGAAGGTGTTGGCGGACGAATGAGAGTCATCGATGCTCCAGTGGAAAACCTGTAGGTGCTCCAAAACCTTTTAGGTTTCCACGTGTAAACAATTAGATCAACATCATATTAAATAAAATGTCATACAGTTACGTTAATGTGTCACTGACTGCTGGTCAGGTGAAGAAATTACAATCGAAAAACGCGAGCACATGTGGGACATCAATAACGTTAAAGCACGATCAGCTAGCGGGCGGTCCCAACAAGCTGTCGCTGACCAAAACTCAGATAAAACATTTCAACAGCGCGAAGCAGGGCACGACTGGGGTTCGAATTGATCTCTCTCCGGCCGCGGTCAAAGATATGGTCAAAAAGACCGGCGGAATACTTCCATTTCTTCCAATAATTTCCGCCGCGTTAGCACCAGCAGCAGCCGCCGCGGCAAAGGCAGCCGTGTTAGGAGCAGTTGGAACCGCTGATGGAATGGCACTAAAGAAAGTAACCGGAAAAGGAATTTTACACAAGGAAAGTCTAAACAAAAGACAAACAAGAACACAAAAACCAACAAGACGCCCCCGAAAGACAACTATGCCTCAGCCCAATCGTTTAAAACTTCCAGTGGAACAATACGGAGCGGGTCTAAGACTACCGGGAACTCCGGCGTCATGGTACCCAAAAAGGTTTTGAAAACACTTCCAGCGTTGACGCTTCCAGCGTCCAATTTTGATCTACTCGATGCTGCTAAACAATTACGTATAAAATCCTTCAGAGGTGTATTTATGCGAGATGAATTACCAGCACGACCGAATAATCCGGAAACAGGAATTATTAATCTTGACAACAAGGAAGGCCCTGGGACTCATTGGGTTGCTTACGCGATCGATCCGCGTGGAATTATCTATTTCGATTCGTACGGGCTAGCACCGCCAGTTGAGTTTTTCAGGTACGTCCAAGGATTTTCAATTCCAGTTTGGCAGTCAACGTTACCAACACAAACACTAACCGATCCTCCGATATGTGGTCAAGAGGTTTTGAATGTTCTTGACGCGATAACAAAACATCCAGCGATTCCTCCTCATAAAGTCGTGCATGAATACACGTTGAAAAATCATCAATGATTTCCAAATTTAAACAACCCCATAACAGATAATGGTTGATATTTACGGAAGATCAAGCAGAACCAAGGAAGAAAAAAAAGATATCGATTTATCGAAGTATGCGACCAAAGATGAAATTGATGATCTTTTGAATCTATCCGGAGTAGAACCAGATGAGGTTGTTATTTTTCAGGACAGGCACGGTAAGCTAAAAACCAGTAACATTGACATAATTCGCAGGGTTATTGGAGCTGTCGCGGACAACATCGTTGTATTCAGTGACAGCGGCAGAATCAGAGATTCGTCGATATCAATTGCGATGCTGCGAGATGATGCACGGAGCGTGTAGCGAAGACTGGTGATACAATGACAGGTGAACTCAGCATGAACGGCAACAAAATAACTGTGTTAAAAGATCCGGAAGGTCCCGAAGATGCCGCAAACAAACAATACGTAGACACCGTTGACGATAAACTAACTACGTTGCGGGCAGAGTATGATGTTCACACATCCGCGTTTACAAGACTTCAAAGAAACTATCGACAAACTGGAGGGACCGTGGATAAGTTCTTTGGGGTTCCTCCAGTCGTCGACGTGAAACTCGTTGATATCAAGACCGACATTGACACGATCAAACGAACACAGCAGGATATCGTATCGGGTATTCCTGAGATCGTTAACAAAATCAGTTTGATTAAAGTCCCCGTTACAGTTACTCCCGGGCATATCACCAACATCGTATTCACGGTATCATCGGGATTCGCAACATGGTCCCGACAAAATAACACTATCAAATACACAGCAACGGTCACTGGCGTGTACAGGTTGTCTGTGTTTTCAGCCGCTAAATTTGAAATCTTCTCAACGTTTCCCTGGAGACATTCCACCGATAAGTATTCCGGGGTTGTAACTATAATACTAAACAGCGGAACCGAAGAAATATTTATACTTGAAGCCGCAGACAAGAAATTAACCGCAACATCTTACTGGTGGTGTTTGGAATTCGTCGCAGAAACACCTCAATTGGTTACCACGTAATTGAATAATGTCAACGACAACGTTGAAATCCGAAACATTTCCAGATGCTCAACAATATCGACATGATCAGGTACGCGAATGGCAATCAACGTTGAAAAACACCATTGACAGATGCGCAACAAAAATAAAAAAATACCGACGCCGTGTGACCGTGCTGGACATAACAGTGTACTCGGTATCCGCGGTAGTTGCATCCACTGGTGTGCTATTGTCTGCGCTGACACCAGTAACTGCTGCAATCGCTATCCCCATCGCGATTTCGGCCTCAACGACAATTGCGGGAGTCGCCAACATCATCGCAAAAAAAATATCCTCGTGTGCGATAACAAAATTACACGAGTATCAGCAACTAGCCAACGCGGCCAACAGCGCCTACTCGAAATTGTCCTCGTTGATATCATCCAGCGTAGACGACAACAACATATCAGATTCTGAATTCACGCTGATGTCCGGTATATATAACGACTACGAACGCGGGGTCGGTTTTCATTTGAAAACCAACAATAACAATAACGATGGAAATAATTCAGCGCCAAGCGTTGCTCGACATAGCCGCGAATACAACTCCGACAAGGACCACAATGATATCGGTGTCCTCGACGCAACCAGAGTTCAGCATTAATTTTCCAACTGCAATTCCAGTAAGTGAAATCGCGTTGGCACAATTACGAGTATATCACAGTTGGCCCAATATCAGGTCGACATCATTTCACGGACAGTTGCCGAATAACTCATTTGTTTTTTCGTATCAGAATAACGCTGATGGAACCCCAGATTGGAACGTCATTGCGTTACCCACTGGGAGTTATCAGATCGAAGAAATCAACAAAGAAATACAGCGTCAAATAAAACGTATCACCGGAAAAGAAGCAAAAATATCAATCACTGCACACGAGCCAACGCTGTCCACGATCATCGAAATCTCAACACCGGGTTACACCGTAGACATTTATAACAGTTCAATCAGAACAGTATAAGGATGGCCTCGAAATCCACCACCGGCACCACCGACACCACCCGTTGCCCCCGAAAAATCCGATTATATCACTGACGCGAAGTCATGTCACGGAATTACCCCCGGTTATAGGCCGCGTCTGGATGATATAAAAGGTGCAACGGTGGATAGTTGGATCCCGCCTCTTAGTGATGGCGACGATATTGTGTTGACTTTTACTCGTGCAACATATTCAACGGGAGTGGGAGGATTAGGATTTCGTGTTTATCTGAGCGAAATTACTGAATTTTTTAAAACTATTAATGTGGAGCACCGTGCCCAACTAGCGCATCTACGGCAACGCTTCCAAGAACATCTTTCTGATGTAACAGGTTCACGTGGAGAAATTATTAAGCAAATCGAAATATTAAATCAGATTGCCGCAGATATGGAATATATTAACCAACGAATGATTCAGGTGGTAACTGACAGTAGCTCCATCATTAAACAACAATTTTTGGATAAGTACTCGCTGACCGAAGCTGAACTGCCGAATTTTAAATTACCAGGATATGTTTCCCCGGTCATCTTGCGAAAATTCGTCACTGATATCGTCGATGAATACTTCGATGACATACTTGCACAGCACGCGCGAACACTACCAGAACCCGTTATCTTGGCACATGATAATTCCACAGCGAGCGATGGCCGGCATATTTCTCCGGGCATCGTAGCAATCACTGATGTCGTCGCGGTCAATCTTGTATGTGATGTCATCGATGGCAGTTACAACATAGACACAACAATATCAAATCAAGCCCAGCAGGGGTTTATACTGTATTCGTTTACTCGTACACAACCGCCTGGATTTTTGATTGTGCAGGAGCCAATCAATCCAGTATTTCTTCGGTGTCATAATCCGACGCTGACAAGGATGAATTTTAAAGTCACTGACCAACAACATAGACTGTTGGACCTGCGTGGGGAGACTGTTAGTATTAATCTGCTGGTGAAATCCTAAAGGATTTCCATCTTAAGATTTTCATCGTGAAACGATTTCCATCGTAAAAATACAAAGTATTTTTTAAGGACTTTCAATTAATAATATCATATCATAATAATGTCCAAAAAATCTTCGAATTACCAACAGTATGATGATGACGAAGATGAAACACAAAGTGTTTCTACTGACAGTGATTTTGTTGTCAGTGATGAAGATGTCTCTGACAGTGATTTTGTTGTCAGTGATGAAGATGTCTCCGACAGTGATTTCGCTGACAACGACGACGATGACGATGATAGCACTGTGGGAAACGCTAACGGCATCATCATCAATGACAGCACTGTCACAATAAATTATATTAAATGAACGCGAATAACATATCAAATGTATCAACACGTGAAATGTTCCATCGTTGACAAGCGTGCGCTTGAAGAATTCATCCGAAAAATATTTACCGGAAATCATTCCCCCGGCGTTGTTAAAATAATCATCGACAAACACGGCAATGATGACTTTTTACTGACAGATTTTCAGCTGAAGCAACTCCGCGAAAACAATATCACGATGATTACTTGTGATGCAGACCAAATCCTCAATGTTGCTCACTCGTGCATTTCACGGGATCATCTTGATAAGATCCTGCAGTGAAAATCCTTTAGGATTTTTAAAAATATCTTCGATGTTTCCATCCTGAAATTCGAAGAATTTCAAAAATATTTTACTTTATATATATTTTTTTTACCACTGACAATTTCGCTGATTTTCATAGGGTATTTTGCTATGAAAATCAACGAAATCGTCCATTTCACTGGTTTCATAACGGTATTTGCTATGAAAACCAACGAAATCGTCCAAAGTCACGGATTTGATAGGGTAATTGCTAGTAAAAATTAACAAAACAGACCAGCGTCGTGGATTCATAACGGTATTTGCTATGAAAATCAACAACCGCGGACAGTTGCAGAATTTTATTATAATTTTTTTTCACTGACAATTTTCGCTGATATTTGCTAGTAGCAACCAGAAAAATCGGACAGTTGCATAATTTACACAGTAAAAAAAAAGTAATATTTTTTTTTACTTTCGATTTCACTTCCAAGTAAATGCAATCAAGGTGAGGTATTTACTTCCTCGTGAATGACTTCGTCATCCGTGACGAAGCTATCATTGCTTTCACCCTTGACTTCATCATCCTTGACTTCGTCAGCGGACATACAATGCTTTAATTTCCGGACCCGATTGTTAATTATTTTTTTAGTTTCATACTCGGCTGCCAGTGCCAGCCTGATCTTTTCGACTGCACGAGACAGTGGAACAAATTCATTTATTTGTGTCTCCGCTACGCTGGCCAGCGATTTATACAAATTATTTTGGATCATCTTTATGAATCGATATTGAGCAGGAAGAATATAACGCCCTGCGCGTTTAGCTTCGTATAATGATTCAAAATCTGACAGAATGGTTTCAACATTTAGTAATATTTTAAATCCTTGTTTTTCTAATTTTTGAATAGCATCAATCACATTATTGATATTTTCTTGATTCATATTTATATATATTTTTAAATCTTTAAAATAAAAAAACATCACATCTCGCTGAGTCTCTAGGGTGTCTTATGACATCCTACCAAACTCAGGAGGGGGCGGAAACACTTACCCCCGATTGAGCCCCTAAACTGCCAAATAACAGTCTAGAAGGCCCAGAGGGTGTGTTTGCGAAACGACGAGACATTCCCCATTTGTGAGCCTCCTAGCTTACCATTTGATATGCTAGCAAGGCTCATATGGGGATAACACATAACACATAACTTAATTCTAACTTATCCTAGGGACGGTACAAACATATAGTATTTACAGTAGAAGCTATTTACAGCAGTAGAAGCATATTTACAGCAGTAGAAGCATATTTACAGCAGTTGTATTTTACAATTGTATATATAACTTATCTTAGGACGGTACAAACATATAACTTATCCTAAGACGGCACAAACACATAACTTATCCTAAGACGGTACAAACACAATGCGGGGTTATAATTCTACATCCAACAAGTTGCACACTACCCCCTGAAATCAACCCTGTTTCCGGGTAAAAGGTTACCCCGAAACGGGGCGATAACGGAGAAAGTTGTGCAACTTCGTTGGGTTTCGAAACCCCAATATAGTATTAGGACGATATTGTATATAAACTGACTGATACTTGAAAGTTCAGAAATAGCTCAGCGTGATTTGTTTAAAACGTATATTCTTAAATATGATCATGTGGAAACGACAGATGAGCCATAAACCCGAACAAGTGTAATAAAATAGCGATATTGTCTGCGAAAAAAAAAGATGAATACACGTTTATTCTTGATGCTGTCAAGGATAAAATCATTCTTGCGCTGTCACCTTGATAGCGTCAGGGGGAAAACAAGGGAAGTTATTTACTTCCTTGTGCAGAAAATCGTCTGCTCGTACCTGTAGAGTGTGTTATAGCGCGCTGGTAACATCCTTGACAGTGTCAAGGGGGAAATAACTGTATCATTGACTTGAAAAATCCTTCGGATTTTCACGCAGTCACTACAGAGTTATCCACATAGGAAAATATAATCCAGCTATCAAACTTACTTGAAAAAGTTGATTTGATAATATTCTCTGCGACACGTTGAACCGAACAGGAGTTAATACCAAAATACTTCGCAGCTAAGCTCATTGAGCGAAATATATTTTCTTTATTAGTATTTTTGTTGAGAGATCTGACAGCTCTTGGAATTTTTGCAAATTTACCAGCGTTACCTCGTGCAGAATTCTCGCCCTGAGTAATGGCTTGCAAATTCTGAAGAGAGTTATTAAGTTTATTATTATCCTTGTGATCAATTACAAGACCTTTTTTGATCTCTCCGTGGAAACACTCGAACACAAACTTGTGATTAAGATACCTCTTTCTCCCAACAGAAAATCTAAGATAACCAGCATTATCAACAACACCAACTGGTTTTTTCACTCTACAGTGTCTCACTATTCCCTGTCGTGATGCTTCATAATTTTTAATGGTTGGATGTGAGACAAATTCTTGGCTCATTTATATAATAATATATTTGTCTAATTTATAATTTGTCTGAAAACCTAGTTATATAATCACTCTCGGATTTTAGCGCGTCTCCGTTATTTTTTTTATTGTAATATCGCTTGAGTTCACGGTATCGTTTCCCCCCGCACCCCGCACATAATTGTGTTTTACCCCTGACACCAATGCCACATCGCAGGCAACGAATAGGTCCTGTGCTTCCTCGTTTGATGCTCTGTATATGTTCACCGCAGAATTCCTTCCTACAGGGCTTGCCACAGACTGTTACAGATCCAATTTTTAACCATCTGCAGTTGTTCATTGTATATATAATATTTTCTTATTTAAATATTTGTCTTAAATATAACAATGGAGGAGTTTTCTAGGCTAACCGCAGTTGGCGCCGGGAGATTCGATCTTGACAGTCTAAACCCGGATCCACGACGACGGCATCTAACTGATCTGTTTGATATTATCAGCGAGGGTAAAAAAGAATTCCGCGACGACGGCGCATCTCATGTATGGTCGACATTTAAAATTATTCGCGACGAGGACATCATCGATGCTACAATGACTGATGCCCGAGCAAAAACAATTATTGATTATATTAATCAACGCGACAAGAAATATTTTTTCAGAATAAAATTTATTGTCAACGTCGACGACGATACGTGGATTATCCGTGACAAACTCGACCCTGTTCTTGCTAACGGAAAGACCGCTCTGTTAAGCAGCAATTGTAAACCAGGAATGCTGACCGGGATTGATATACCATATTACGCTCGAGCGTATCCTGTAACCGCAGTCATTTATGGAATATACTTGGTAAGAAAACCAAAAATTGATAAACTCGCTCCGATGAAAACTTCGACGGTGTTGAATTGTGTAGCCGAGCGAGTAATGGAACATTTTAAAAACACAAAACGAGGAAACGGTTTAACCGACCTGCGACGTGAAAAAATAACAGCCTGGGGCGATTCGGTTAAGAATACCGGGGCAACAATAAATGATGTTGCTGCAGTATCAAGTAAATTAAAATACTCAATAACAGTAAAAACACTAACCGGGGAAATATTATACAGTTCGAAGCATTATAAAAAGTCAGGAACACCGATTGAAATTATTGATCATAATTCGCACGCGTGGACTGATGCGGTTACAATATTTCCACGAGACCGTGTTGTCAAGTTTTATCGTGGAAACATATACGAGGTTATTTACGCGCTGAGTAAAACCGACCCTGTGTCGGTGTGGTTATTTAGGAGCTCCGAAGATTCCGAGTATGATCAATTTGTGAGACCCAACGGAGAATTATACAGAACAGAATCGTTGCACCAACAAATGAAAAAACTCGCTAAAATGTATATGAGAGATGCTAGCGATGAGCAATTATTGGTTAATTGTTTTACAGTTCCAAGTGTTGCCGCTCACGCCGCCAGAGAAAGAAATTCGTGGAGACCAACCCGAAGTCAGTTTCTTTCGGATATACAATTAAGTTGTGTCGAGTATGGTCATGGCGGGTTGTGGAATACCCGATATGACTACCGGGATATGATTTCCGTGGATATGATTGCCTGCTACCCAGGAAGCTTTCTCGGGAACGGCGAGTGCCGCGAATACTTTGCGCGGTTTGGACACCCCACGAACTCGATGACACGAGTCGCCGTAAACGGCAGTTTACCCGACGCTGACCTGACAGGATTTGCTCGTGTGACTTCGTTTGAATTTGCTGCGGGACTTCATCCGTGCTGTTATGGTTGGTTTGGCAGACACTTCGTCGAAAAGCGCTGGGTACCAATAGTGTTATTGCGATACATGCTTGACAGCGGCACACTGGTATCGTTGACTGTCAGCGAAGCAATCATATGTTATCGACCGCAGACATCAGTTTGGTTGCCAACACCCGAGCGTGTAACTCTCGAAGAAGTTATCGAAGAATGGACACAAGCACGTCCAGAAACTCCTATTGATGCTATCCGCGAAGGAGCTCCTGAAATTCACAAGATTAGGCTCAAAAACAGTGAAATCACAGCGAAAGATCTTGGACGAAGAATAATCGGTAAATTTACTCAGGGTGCAGCATTTGATCATAAAATGCATCACTCGCGGTTGATTATCGATGAAGCTGAATTGGATTTTATAATCGCCGACGCGGTTGCCAGAGACATATTTTGTAACAGGGAGGATGTGTTCTTGTCCGACGGGAAAAAGTTGGGCACAATTGTAAGTTATATCGACGGAGAATCACCTCAATACACACATTTGAGATCTTCAATGCTGGCTTATGTTTCTATAAATTTGTTATCGATGGTAAATCGATTTACTGACCCATACCATACTGGTATGGCAGTCAGAGTTGCCACGGATTCATTTTACATCGACAAGAAATATTCAGAATCACTGACCGATATAATGAAATTCTGCGGCGGAGATGAATGGGGTTCGTGGAGAATAAAAGCCGAGATGTTGCACGAGTATTGTGAATCCGCTAATGTTGCAATCGAGGACGATTATTATAAATGAACAATGCCAGAAATATCTTCCGCACCGTCTGTGGATGATCCAATCACCAGACATAAAACTATTTATTTGAATTCAGATATGATTGTGCTAACACCTACACACAGGCTTGCCAGGGAGATGAAACAGCGAGGAGTCAATTCTTGTACTTATCACAGCTTTTTCAAATACAGCGGCGGTACGTGGACGCCAGATCGAATGGGCACAAAATATATCAATGATATAATAATTTGGGATGAGATATGTACGGTACCGCTGGAAACGTTAAAAACATTTCTTGATTGGCTGCTAACGAAAAATACCGCAGTGATTATGTGCGGCGATCACAGTCAACCACGTCCGTTTGTCGGCGCATCTCCGCATGATTGGCTGAGGAATTTTGTTGATTATCACGAAGAAGTAACTGATGATTACCGAGCACTTGATGCAACGCTGAAAGAATTTAAAACACTAATCAGGCTACAACCGAATAAAATTCAATGTGAAATCATGCGCGAGATGATTCCTGAAACTTCGATGAGTGACTTTTTACGCGTGTGGAAACCAAACGATTTGATAGTGGCGAGTAGAAAGATAGTCAGAGACACACTCCAACAACAGCTATTTCGGTTACAAAAATTAAAGTTTCCAATGCTGCCAACGCCGTTATGTTATAGACCAACTGATACGCGGTTACAAAATATAGATGTCGATATTCCAGGAAAGACAGAGAAACAGAATTTAGTATTGAATGATATTGTGTTAGTTGACATCGATGCTGTTGAGGATGCACTAGCGATGAATAAATCCCCGTGGACGCTAGGATACGCAATGACCATTCATTGTTCTCAAGGACTAACTATTTCAGATACAACTGTCTGGATCATTGATGATCGAATCGAATGGTCCAACTTAGTCTACTTGGCGGTGTCCAGAGTCAGAAGAATATCTCAACTGCGAAGAATTGTCTTGGAAAATCCTTCGGATTTTAAATCAAACAATGAAAACAACAGCGATGGTAATGCAATAAGAAAAAAACTCGCCGGTTACAAACAGAGTGACAAAAAAAATAATCGCGATTTTGATCTTGATGTTGACTTCGTTGTTGCGCTGAAACAACAGCAGAATAATCACTGCGCGAGCTGTAATTGTATAATGCTATGGCAGTATTCGAATAAAAATTCAAGACAATTTACTGTAGATAGAAAACATAACAGTCGCGGTCATACACGTGATAATGTCATGTTGACCTGTCTTGAGTGTAATCGACGTCGGGGTGCCAGCGCTAGTTAAGTCACTTCAGTGATTTTGGCGGCAATTGTGTGTCCTCGGGAATTACCTGAAGTTGCTCACGGGTGAATCCGCGTTGAGGAGCAGTTGAATCCAACCTGTAGATTGCTGGTCTAGAAACGCTTGCGTTTCTCCCAGTGGATCTTGTCACGGTGGATATGTTATGTGTGGTAACACTCCAGATGGGATCAGTCGCTCTTCGTTTACCACCTTCAAGTTCACCTGGTTCATATAAATATCTTACAGTAACATTACCCAGTATTTGCTGTTTTTCTTTCTTTCGTTGTAGTGGTATATTTTTTTGAAAAACACCTTGTGTTTTTGTGATCGCGATGGAAGGTTTCATGTTGGTGGTTCGGGTAATTTCATTATTTAGAGCAGCTATCACGCTTGGTAATCTTGCAACCCATTCACGCGATCTAGTATCCTGAATGAATTCCTTCGCGTATTGATATCCAAATAACCGCTCAGCAAGTGTTCTATTGAATCGCTCAACAATTGCCTGATCACGGTGAATTTCAGTGTGTCCTCGTCGTATGGTGACGTTATGTTGTTTCATCAACGATGATACCGCACCTTGAAATTCTTTGCCAGGATCAACTTGTAATAAATTTGGCCATCGCAGAGGTCCTCGCCGATAAATTCTTTCAAACGCAGAAGCAACCTCAGATGATGTTTTAGTCGTTAACGGTTCCGCATCTTTGTATCTACTGGCAACATCAACTATGGTAACATCAACTATGGTTAACGCGTACTTGTATGTGCGTCTTCGGATAGTATCATGTGGCAGAAATAATACATCAGCTTGATGAACCTCATTTGGTACACTAACATCAAAATGCGCGAAGTGAATTTGTTTAGGGCGCGGTAGATAAATTTGCCATATTGCCTGTCGGGATAGCCAATTTTTGGCAGCCGCGCGTGTTACTGATGCCGCGCTGGCAAGTTTATCAATTGCTGCGTTACCTCTCCAATATCCGCTTGGGGAATGATAAATCGACTCCATTATATACCAGTACCTAACGCTAATTTACCCTTCATTGCAGTTTTTATCAACCAGGATGCTAACCTTTCTTTGAAAGATTTATCAGGGATGGCATTTAACGCGTGAATTAATTTCACGTCCGCGAGATGGCGCTGTTGCAAATCCTTGCTTCGGTAAGCTACATCATGAGCATGGCACGCTGCATCGATATCGTTTATCGGGTACTCACCGGGTTTTGGTTGATCCTGAGCATCAAGTCTGATATCAAGTCGGGTTCCTGGACCACAGTAATTATATCCTGGAAGATGTTTTTCTCCTGGGTATTTAGCCCACGGAGCTCCTGGCAGCGCTGTTAACTTGGCTGCGATATCACCTCCGCTTTTTTTTAATAAATCTAAATTTTTTTGTGCCACATCGTTCACACTTGCCCGTGATCGCTTGTCGATTATTTTTTGTTGTAATTGTTGTCGTATCCGTAGTTGGGGTACGTGCTCGGCATTTCACACAATATAAATCCATATTATTTTATGATATATCTAATGGAAATCACTGACTTTTCCGCGACAAAGCGACGAGAGCCAATCAAGCATAACTCAGTGCTACCAAATTCTGTTCGAATGATTATCATAGGTCCATCTGGGTCGGGTAAAACACAGCTGTTGTTGAATTTGATAATGAAGTGGATGAAGTGGGATAAATTATATTTGATTGCCCCGTCTGTGGACGATCAGCGATGTTATCAAGTGCTAAAAGATTTTAACGAGAGTGCAAAAACAATCATTGGAAATGCAAGCATTTCTGAGACCGACGAAAACGTAGTTGAATTCATAACTGACATAAATGATGCACCCGGCATTGATGACATCGATGGATCAATTAATAATCTAGTAGTGTACGATGATGTCATGCTGGATAAACAAACAAACCCTGCGAGAATATTTTCCCGTGGGCGTCATAAAAACACTGATGTCATTTATGTGACTCAACGGTATACACAAATTCCAAAAGTGATCAGAGATAATTGTAACGTTCTTGCAGTGTTTAACGGAGTTGACGCACACACGCTGAGAAATATTCATCAGACTTGGTGCAGTGGTGACATGGACCTCAATAAATTTAAAAATTTCTTTAGTCATGCTCAACGAAAACCACACGGGTTTGTGACGATAAATTTACATGATCCTCGGACACGATACCGAGTTGGGTTAGATACATTTTTTAACTAAAAATCCTAAAATGATTAGCAGCAGAGAGACTACGCCACCAACGTCGTCGTCGACGTCACCCCGTGAAGAAACTATTATTTATAGCGGCTGGTTATCGCTGTCGAAATAACCCCGTTAGCCAGAAAAGAGGATTTAGTCATCATAGTTTCTGGCTAGAAGGGTTTATTTTGCGAAATAAGAACTTCTATCAGAAGAGTTTTTGATAGATGGTCCTGTTGGACGAAAAAGTTGGTGGGCCCAGTCTCTCTGCTGCTGACGTAAACAGTGTCTGGAGGTGTGAATAATAGTGCTCGCTGATTGGTCAATCGAGCAGAATAATTGACAACTGGCGATAGGTCAATTGTCACAAGTGTATGCGTTATAATAACCATTCATATATACCAAATAATCCTACAATAAGCATGTTTAATTATTAATTTGTTTGGAAAAGCTGGATTCCTTCGACCGGTGTAAACTTAGCAGTTGAGATTAGTGTAATGCATCCATTGATGTCCAGGATAAAATTTAACTTATTTATCGCTATATAATGGCAGCAGAAAGGGTGAACAGACCTTAAGCTGAAAAGTCTTTTTTTAAAAATAAAGCTTCCAACGAAAATGAAATAAATAAATAAATAAATAAATAAGGCCAGTAACGTCAAACCGAAGCCTCAAACTTTACCGAGAGTTTCTCTAATAGGGTTAGTTTTTGTTACTTTATCTTTGTCATTCGTGTTCTTTTATCTAAATTTGTATGTGTGTTTTGTTTACCGCGGGACGTTTCATTGAGGTCGTTCACCCAATCTGCTGCTATAATTAAACCATTATTATATCAATAATGCCACTGGGTACGGAGTCTTACACAGATAGATTAGCTAGAGAAAGATTACAAACAATCAAAAAGTTTTTGCCTGTTCGTGATTCTCTTAGAGAGGAACTTCAAGAACGTCAAGAATCACAAGTTGAATATGCAGAAGTTACAGAAAAATTATTTAAACCTATCACAAAGGTTACTGAAAGAGTTGCAGAAGCTACCGAAGGTCTTCTTCCAGCAGTAAAACAAACTGCTGAGCAAACTGAAAAGATAGCAAGAAGAACTAAACAAACAAAACAGATTATAAGATATCTTCCAACTCAAATAGCTGCTGCTCACCCCCCACCCCACCCCATGGAGGAAGAAATACTTGAAGGTATTGACAAAGTTCGTACTGAAATAGCCGTTGTAAAAAATTATCTTGCACCTAAGCCTAAAGTAAGGAAAGAAAATGTTGAATTGATTAATACGTTTAAAGAAGGTTTTATCGAAGAACTTAAACAAGTTAAAGAGAAAGATTTTTCTCGTGTTGCATTTGATATTCATTTTCGAAAGTCTGAAATTTTAAAACCTATGTATGTTAAACTAAATAATGATCTTTATTTTAAATAGCTATATCGTGTGTGTTATAACAAACCCCAGGTTAGAGGTATTTATGAAGTATATAATAAATACATTGACGACATAAATAAAGAATTTCATGACTTATTTAGCCCAGGCTCTACTGGAAGTGGTTATTCGACCACGCCAGGAGGAAGTGGTCTAGGAACTTGTCCTGACAGTGTTCTTGCCGATGTTGACCGACTAGAAATTCTTATCGGAGGAAAACGCGCAGGAAATAATTCTCCAGAAATTATTAATGAAATATCTGATATTTGTCGAAGGTTGTTTAGAGGCGGTGTTATGGATCGTAACATTTATCATTCTCTCATGAATGAAATTGTTAATGATTATCACAGCGACCGAAACAATTAATTAATCAGCATGTAATTTAAAAATGATAATACACACTGCTCAACGTGGATCTGTAATAGTTAGGGTAGTAAACTCTAGATTGCCAACTTACAAAGCGATTTCCGGAGATGGACTCGGTGATGTCATGGGTTTATTCAGAAGGATGGTTCCAAAAGCAATACCGCTTGCAAAGCAATTAGGGATGAAAGCTATTGATGCTATTCGCGATAAAGGTATTGGTGCTGTTGGTGATATTGCTGGTAAAACATTTTCATCGATCAAAGAAAGATTAGCTCCATTAGTAAGAATAAAACCACAGCCAGTAAAATTACTCAGCACTGAAGTTATGCCTGCAAAAATCAGTAAATAAATGAATCAAGCAGCAAATAAAAAACTAGCAGAGTGGGCTGATATGCCCCAGCCGGAAAACCAAAAAAAAATATAACGGCACGTTTAATAGTAGGAAGTGGTCTTCGTGTTAGACGATGACAATTATAATAAAATGTTCAAATGTGTATACGATCCAGCATTTGACATGGATGCGCCAGTTCTCAAAGATGAATCTATACGCGATTATCAGTATTATTCCTATGACGCACGACAACCAGATCAGCGTGGACGAATTGAATTACAAGTTCAAGATACAAGCAGATATTTCTTACCTGCTGAAACGTTTATTGAAGTGGAAGGGGAACTTTTGAAAGTTGATAATACAAATATAATGCCAATGATATAATTAGTTTCGTTAATAACGACATCATGGCGTTGCTTGTCAGTGCTACATATATGACTGATGGAAAAATATTGCAAATATTCAAAAAGACGTCGATGTTGCTACAACAATAGTAGGTCTAGCAAGATATTCTGATGAATATTCAAGATCAGCTGGACCGTCAAGGATGTTTGCTAAAGACACTTCTGACTTTCCTGACAACAGACATTATAATATAGGACAACCAAGAAACGCTGCCAACACCGGTGATGTTGATTCACAACATGTAATGATCAACGTTAATACACGCTTCAACTTATGATCAATGTTAGAGGTAATAGATTTTCATGCATAATTCCACTGTCGCATATTTTTGGATTTTGCAGAAATGTTATTTCTGGAGCCAAGCATACAGTTGTACTTGTAAGAAAGTCTACTGACAATGATGCTATCTGGCGAGAAGGTGTTGACGTTGATGCTGGTAAAGTATTGCTAACAAAACTTTCGTAGTGGATGCCGATAATGACTCCAACGATTGCCAAAGAACAAACATTACTCTCTTTTATCGAACAAAGCGGTAAATCATTATCATCATGGTTAACAAAAACCCCAGACAGTGTTCAATGTACCGTTAATGGTTTATCATCTCAGCAAGGTGTTTCTGCTCCAAGGCATATTTTCATTGTTTTTCAAACTAATGAACGAGTAAACTCGCAAGAAGAAAGTCCAATGATATTTGAGAAACTTGAGGTTTCTGAAGTTTCACTAAGAATAAATGGACACCAAGAACCAGCTGAAGATATATTATTACATTTTGAATTAAATCATGTAGCACGTTCATATCATCGATGAATATAGAGACTGGTTTGCAAATATCACAATTTGATTTTACAAATCTGTATCCGATTTATTACTTTTCGCTGGAACATCTTGATTTATCTAGACAATCTGTCGTTGATATTCACTTTAGAGCTCGAGTAAATAGAGATGCTGGAGCTGTTACTAATTACAGAGCAGTTGCTGTTATACGCAGCGACAGATCAATGTTACTTGAAGGTTTTGGTGGACGAATGAGAGTTATCGATGCTCCAGTAGAAAATATGTAATTAAATCACTCACGATATTTAAAATGTCATATCATCATGCTAGTGTCAATCTGACTCCTGGTCAGATCATAAAGCTTCAATCAAGTTCAGCAAAGAACTGCGGAATAAAAATATCACTAAAAAGATCAGATCAGAGGTGGCCAAAATAAATCAGTGTCAGAACGTCAACTCGGACATTTCAATAGCGACAAACAATCAGAAACAGGCCTTAAACTCAATCTTTCTGCTGCTGCGGTTAAAGACTCAGTTAAAACAGGCGGTATAGTTCCAATTATTGCAGCTTTACCAGTCCGGGAGAGCCTCATGGTTTGACGTGTACGCGGTGGTGGCGCTAAAAAATACGGCGGTTATGTTAGCCGAAAGTACCCACTCCTTGATGGACTCTACTAATAATGGCACGAGGGAAGCACGGATCCATCGGACACACTATTCTTTAAGCATGCAGAGTCATTGCTGCCGGATGGTACCGTCTTCGACAACAATCCAGCGCTAGAGGAAGACAAGTTCCATCCCTTCTGTGACGGTCATAACATAATCTCAGACCTATTTGGCGTTTGAGCTAACTGCAGTCAATATCGTTAAACAATCAATGGATACGCGGCGGAGTTCTTGCCGTTCATGGAGATAGTGCGTCCAAATCGTCGCTAACAAATTCAAGAAGGTTCACATATTCTTCCAGAATGACGCCACTGGCTTAGCTACCTGGAATTACATCACAATTAATACTTCCAGTTCAGTACCCACGAATGTAGTTCTAGTCTATTTTTAGAACATTTTTTCCTCTCTCATTTTGGTGGTGATAGAAGAGTTTTATTTATGCAGTTTTGGTAGGGATTTAAAGGTAACTGTTTATTCTTGATAATATGAGCTCAGGGTGTTGTTGTCTGTATGTATTTTGGCGACAGTGCACAGTGAGTAATAAGGCCTTGGTGATGATCCGGAAGTGAAATACGTGTTCTGGTTACATGCTGTTATGTTGACAGTCAATGATCTAAAAAAAAGAGCAGGTCAACCTTTGACAAGAACTTCACCGTGAAGTCATCTTTGAAGGTATTTTAGATTAACATATGATTTGCATTGATTGTCACACAGTGGAAAGGTCAGTACTGAGAAACAAATGTAGAGAACATATAGTAAAATTAATTGTGTACTATGTCCACCTACATGTCGCCATATTGCAAGGTCACCTAGAATAATGGAGGCTGTTTTCACCTCGGCGGTCGAAACTATGCATTGAAAATGCCCGGATGTGAAAAAGCACCCGGTTTTCCGACCCAGCCTATGCAGAAGAAATCACAGAACAGGACCCAGAACTACCGACATTAACAGACAGCGAGTAATAATGTTTCATTTTACTATAAAGTGGGCGCCCATTCCATGTTCGATGGAGGCTTACAGCGCAGTTAGAATACACTGCATCGATTTAACCACGTTAAAACTCCACAGCACTTTCCCTTTTTCAAAAATTTGGTACTTTTCATTTGTATCTTTTGCAAAACACTATGCACTATCTACCTATGTCTTGGCTATTGGATAGGCTCACAAACTGAACAATATCTCTGTTCAAACAAATTCTTTACTTATTCCAAACTAATGCAATTGCTTCGTAAGCTTTGACCGCATACAGATGCCATACTACCAATTGACAATGTATTCTAAATAAAAAGATAAAAAGAGTCTTGCCACGATTCAGTCACAATGACTTCTGTGTAGCTCTGTTCAAGTCCATTTTTCAACTTGCATTTCGGGCATTCCTGTGAGTTAGGGAATGACGGTAAGACAACCTAGTTGCAGAAACCCAAACTTAACTTGAGTTCTCTCAGGTTCAGATCAGTGAAAATGGTTTAGTTTTCAAGTTTAAGCGTTAAAACACTCCAAGGGTACCCTTTATTGCCTTATGTGTCATAACTTCCCCCCCCACACACACACACACCAAATTTACAAGACGAGAGCCCTTGCCATGCGCTGCTTCAATATTTACAAATACTGGGTTGTTATTTGGACCCACTCTTCCTTACCTGTGAAAGGGTTGCCCATAACTATGCACGAGTTCAACCAATACTTGCCCACATTGCTCTTGCTCTGTGGTTTTAATGCTCAAGTATTCAAGACTCATATTTTTAGGATTGGGGGAGCAACGGAGGGTGCTAAGCAGGGCTATCAGACAGTCATATTCAGGTCCTAGGTAGGTGGCAGTCTGATGTCTTTAGAAATACATCCGCCTGAGCGATATAATTTCTAGTTTGTAATTCACTGCTGACTTTGTTTATTTTTTTATTTTTTCGTTTTTTTTCCCTACACATTACTATAGCACTTTCTACTGCCTGGTTCTGCTTTCCAATGGTTTCTGCTTTCAGGTTTCATTGGTACACAAATCCATACAGCCGTCCACATCATACAGGCACTGCACTTCACTCACTCGGCCTGATTTACTGGCAATTCAAGCTCATGGAAAACGTTGACAATGATTCTGCTATCTTCCTCAGTCTGTTATTTAAGAACCCAGTCAGGTTTTAAAAAAGTCCAATCAGGTGACAGCTATTGTCACAATGGTGTGGTAAGTGGCATCAATGCCCTTGTTGTTTATTTCTGTTTATTACTTCTTTCTATCATATTTCTCTATTCTTCGACCTCTTTCCCTCAAAGTTTATATCGTCTCGCTTATAATCAGGACCTGTACCTGCTCACCGATGTGTTGTTGCTCGCTGATGTGTTTGAAAAATTTCGTGTCACTGCCATGCATATGAACAGGCTCGATCCCGTGCATTACTTGTTACTGGAACAGGTTGGGATGTAATATTTTCCAAAACCGAAATCGAGTTGGAATTGCTCACCGACATTGACCAAAATGTGCTTATTTATTAATCTCCTCCGTAGCGGTATTTCTAAGGTGAGTCAAAGATACGTTCTTGCCAATAACCCTAAAGTGGACGGGTAAGACCACGCTGCCCGATCAATTACATCATGTGTTTCCATGCCAATAACCTTTATGATTGGGCAATGATACAACCGTTGCTGGTTAGTGGGTTTTAGTACATTTACCCCACACACAGTGGCCTAAAAATAAAACACCTGCGCGATTACAATAACAACAGTCACTCGGGTACTTATCAGAAGTAGATCTGGGATATTCTGAACATTTACATGATGCGCACAATGATTATCCGCTTGCCCCAGAACCTTTGTCAATGCCAGGTACGTAATTGTCCACATATCAGTGCTCGATCATCCATGTGTCCGGGCGCAAATTCAATGCACAATAATGGTACCAGGTCTTAGGACGAAACTCAGTTATGTGTTAACCGCGTGAAATCTGCAGTTGTACATGCGATTGGGTATTCATGTAACTAAGATCCATCGAGTCCTTGAATTTCACCAGCAGGTTTGGATGGTCCTGTATAGCCAGATGAATAGAACTAAGGCTACGAATGAAATTGAGAAGGATTTTATCAAGGTCATGAACAATGCTGTATTTGGGAAAATCATGAAGAATCTGTGCAAATGGATTTCAGATGACCATATCATAATACTGCCCTGCAACGTCCACTATCTTGGTGACAATTCCAGATTTGTAACTTCAATGGCACAAATGCTCTGCTAGAATGCTTTGGTTTACCCAACGACATTGCCAAACGGTAAAGTGTTGGTTTCCTTGGAGTATCAATCTATTCCGAAATTGTAAGCACATCAACGTACCTTACTGGTCAGTAGAAGGCGTTGTCCACCTTTTAACTCTCCATGTGTATACAAATACCAAATCAAAATAAACTTGTCTCTGAGTGGTTGTAACGGTGACGGTTTTGAGATTATTTTCTGAGCAAACGCGATGGACTTCTGTCAAGCACACTCGCTGGTTTTAATCTGATTGTGCGTGCGACTTCATTGTTGAGTACTGCTATGACTAATGGAAATTGTGCTCATGTACTGATATTCGAATAACCGAGTGTGCGATTAAACCTTTCCACAACAGCTTTGTCACAGTGAATGTAAACATGCACAGCACAAACCCGTACTCGATGTTTAGTTAACAAAGTAACAAAGGATCCAAGATATTCTTTGCTAGGATCCACTTGTTACAATCACCACCATGTTAGTTGCGAACCTTTATAAATGCGTTCGAGTTCATCTGCGACACTTGCACATTTGTTTAACATCAGCAGCTCAGTTTTGTATCTGCTGGCTGTATTTACAATATTTGCTCATACCTGTAAGGTCACAATCATTTGGACGAAACAAGAAATCATCCTGATGGTCGTTATTAGGTACTTGGACGCCAAAACAACCGCATAAAATTCTTCTTTGTACCGGCCAATCATGTTCTTGCAATCCCATCAGTGACCTTTGTCGCACTTGCTAACTTTTCCACAGCTGCTTCACCTCTCTGATACCCATGCGGACCGCAGCATATATCTGCTAATGTTCGGCTTTTTGTATCCATTGTTTATTTGTATTAATATTATTTGCTTTAATGAGAGACGAGTATAATATTGGCTTGTATACCGTCTTTGACAATCATTTGTTCTCCATCATCTGGTCCCGTAATTGCATTTAAGTCATGGATTTGTGTGATTTGGATTTTTTTTTTAAACGTAGCTTTAACAATTTTCCAGTCATATTGCTACGATTTCTGCAGTGTGGCAGTTTATAGTGATGTCTAGCACTGGGGCATCATGCCGCAGACATACAGAATGATGTCCCATCCAGTCACATTATCCTGACACCAGACCGACCAGTCCTAACACTAACCATTTAATGCTGAGCACCAAGAGAGGCAGCTGTTAGTATCATTTATATTAAGTCTTTGGTATGACTCGACCGAGGATCGAACCCACGACCTCCCAAATCTGAGGCGGATGCTCTAACTACTAGACCACCAGAGCGGTCATTTAATGTCATGGATGACAACGATATCAGCGCGTTGACATGCATGGTTATCGTTTGCTGTTTTATAAGCAAGGTCAAGTCTCTAACACGCATCATCGTCACGATTCATGAGTGCTTCTCCAGACTTTAGTGGGTTGTTAGAATCAAGTTGTATACCCAGCCATGTACCTGATCCACAGTAAATGTATCCCGGAATGTGTTTCGCCCGGACATTTACTCCATGATGTTCCCGATAACTTTGTTGATGCATCCGTGATATCACATCCTACGTTTCATTTAAGGAATGTGAATTCCTTTGCTCCACATAGAACATAAGTTCCAGTAATCACTGCTCGTCCATTACACTATTGTTCTTGAGTCAGATTTCGGCACGAGTTAATATGTGACATCGTACACAAAATGAAGGGGTCCCGAGTGGCCGAGTGGTCTAAAGCGTTCACCGTTCCGGATCACTGCCATCTCACCTCTGTCTGCGTGGGTTCGAGTCCAAGGCTCGGCTAGCGTGGGTATGTGGGAAAGCCTGCCAGTAGCTTCTCGTGGGTCGGTGGTTCTTCCCTGGGTTTTCCAGGGTTCTTCCTCCACCAGTTATACTGGCCGCCATGTATAGTCTATCTTGTGCTGAAAAATGGTGTTAAACCCTAGAACAACAACACAAAATGAAGACATGATTATATTGTATGTTGTATTATTTTACAGCATCACGAAAAAGGTAATTCCGAGATACTTTCAAAGATTTTTCAGTCATTGACTTCTACGCACAGGCAACACCTGAACGATTGAAGCACGGAGATGAAACAGTGTTTCAAACTCAGTTCGTGCACTGATAATTGGTCCCGCAGATCCATGAAAAACTCAACTGTTGTTGAATATAATGTCTAAAGTGAGGTCAGGTATACATGTAAGGTCAGGTATACATGATTACGTCATCGGCTGATGACCAGGCGTGCTATGATGCTTTAGAAAACTTTCACAAAACTTATGAGCGGTGGCAAAGCAACTACCGTCGATTCCTCTTTTGCTCCATCGGTGAAGCACCCATCATTGATGACTTGAATGCAAAAGAAAACAATTTTCTAGTGTAAGACAACGTGAGGCTTGAAAATCATGTCAATCTTGCACAAATATTGTCATGAGGCCAGCATAAAAACACCAATGTAATCTATTTGACTCAACGGTACGCACATATGCCTAAAGTAATCCGTGACAACAGTAATATATTGATAATATTTTGTGACATTGACTCTCATGGTCTTAGAAATATTCATTGGACTTGGTGTGCTGCTAATCACACGTAGGATGAATTTCGTGAGACAGTTGCATGGATTAAAATTTAAAAACGTAAAGGCCAGTACAGTTTTCTCACTATTAATTTGACTGGAACTTGCAGGGCATTGTTTGGACACAGACGCATAAATTTAACAATAATTACAATTACATAAAGGGTCTTCCAGCGATGTCCTAGAAGAGTATGAGAAACAACAACTTAAAGCTGCACGTGAATACCAGCAACTGATTCGTAATGTTATTGTAGGTCAAAAAGCGTCCGAGATATGTTATGATTGCGACAGACTCCACGAGATGAGAGATAAATGTAAGCAACGATACGAGCCTCTGTGTTCTGACCATGGTGGAAAGGATGCAGACTTTACCGATGGAGTGTTGCACCAACTGACAGCGGATGCAAATATTGATGATTTACTTGTCCAACTTGTCGATGAATATCTGCATAAGAGTGTATAGACCGATATATAGCGATGTTAAGCTTCAAATAGAAATTGATAGTGCCAATACCAAGTCAGCTTGGATTAATCGCATTATCACATGAAAATGCTCAATTGTTGGCTGTACTGACAGATGCAAAAATACTCCAGATCGTTTCTGCAATGGTGAAGTGGTATTTAATCATGTATCCACACCAAGTTAATTATGCTTCGTCAACACTGACCCAGCCAGCAACAAAGGAAAGACCTGATCGACTGATATTCACCAAAGGCACACTTGTTCGGGTCCATGTATTTACTGCAAACCACCACAAACATACTGCAACCCACCTTATCTGCGAAAATATATTGTAAGTAAACAAAATGTGAAACTCATCATATAATACGTGAAGAAATTTTGAAATGAGATTTACAGCTGCTAAGTGTAGTCATTTTTTCATAATGATTAAAACATCCATTACATTCATTAGATAATTGAAATAAGTCACTTTGACTAGAATTTAGTATATTTCAGTGCATTTTAGTAACTAGGTACGATGTTGCACATAACCTCAACGTCCACAAAGTTGGGGATACTAATATTAGTACCATTTAGTAACTAGATGTGCATTTCTTTTTCATAATTGTTATTATTTGATTTTCCCAAAAATTTGATTGTGCTGGTGATTGCTATCTAAATCATTTTTGTAAAAAAAGTATTTATTGTATTTATGCTCGTCTTATTCTTACATATTATGTCTACAAAATTTCCTAGCAATTTCATGCCTTGCTGACATGAAGGAAGGAGATGTTATTTAAACAGTATTTCACAACATATAGTATTTATTGTTTTTTAACAGATGTTATGTCAATTTATATTTTTTCAAAATAAAAAACTTGTCTCCTCCCCTTGAAATTTAGTAACATGTGGACAAATTCGTTCTATATTAAACATATGAGACCGGGGTATTGATTAAAATTTGTCACATCATCAAAAGACCAGTTAGAAATCATTTTCATTTTGAAATGTGTTTAATTCAAATAATATTTTCTTTCAGTTTTGCGTTCCTGTCTAGTTGAATATATGTATCACAGAAATGCTCAAAGTGAGCTAAATCCTTGTATCTACCATCCAATCTAAAATTGTAGTGTACATCTGAAATCTATGAACTGGAGGTCTACTGCTTAAAATAACAGCTGGTACAAATGTTTATTGCATGTATGTTTTTCTTCAGATTACCAGTCACACCAATTTTTCTTTGGGGCAGTTTTTTTAATTTTAATTTTCATCTGCTGTATTATTTTGCACCCGAGACAAATTTGGAAAGGATATCTCCAAAGCTCTGACAAAGACAAGTTTTTTTTTTCTGTACAAAATGAGACATAAGAGAGTACTGTGATGAGAGAGTACTGTGATATGAGAGTACTGTGATAAGAGAGTACTGTACCATCTACTGGTTTTGACATGGCACTCATTATCATGTAAACGTTTCCATTAAATTAGGCATGCAAACACTTGCTAAGGTCTAACTCACAGCTGGCACAATGCAGCTACTATAAATTGGATTAATACCTCCAATTATTTTACCTCCTCCATGTGAGACTGAAGTTTCACTTTTAATAGGCACTCTTCATCTTATGGTTATTCAAATAGTTTTCAACCTGAATGTAACTGCACTAAGTTGGTAATTTTTCCTGTGTCACCCCCACAACAAATTCAATTCTTATTTCATTTCAGATCTTCAAAATATCTTTCCTGTATTTAATATTCTCATTGGACATGACTTGAATATTATGACTGTATTATCATCTTTGTCTCATAGAATTAAACATTTATCATATTTTATGGTGCTGGGTACGTTTTAAATGTTAAAGGTACGTTGAAAATCCTTATCACACACGTTTTAAATGGCTTAATTTCTATAATTCACAATTTATTGTTAAGGTATTAGTGTAATTAAATGGGTTATCTCCCCTAGTCTATTCTTTTGGAATGAGATATGCAGCTCAGTAACATATCTGAACATGAACACTTCAATGGCATTTGAGATAGTTTATATTTAAATACTGATCTGTGTGATAAACACTGTGCTTTAGAATTAAACTGCATGTTTCCATGTTTTGTCTTCTGCATTTTTATAACACTTTGCCTATTTATTAATATGGGATCTTTTAAAACTTCTTCCTTACATTGCTTTGTTCCATGGAACTATAACATGCAATATAGCAAATCAAATTTAATGATAATGCTCTGTAAGATGGAATAAAGATGAATTTCTATTGAACTCTTTTAGATTTTATTTTTATCATTATTAATTTTGCAAAATTCAATCTTTGTTATAGTTGACAAATGTTTTATTAAACATATTTCATTTTCTACAGACAAAACTAGATCCACTGCAGCTATGTTTTCAGGTGCAGAACAGGAAATCCCCATTTAATGATGCCCTAAAACCTGTTACAGAACACCTACATTTTAAGTCTGATAAAAAGTGAAATAAAATGTTTGCTTTGAATGACAATATAATGCACAAAATATTTTATCTTTCAGCAGTTTAGGTTCTGTGGGAATTTAACCAATGAATCCAATCATATAATCATAATTTATGCTTTTCAAGCATCCTTGTATATAAATAATTGGGTTCTCTCTCTCCCTCTCTCTCTCTCTCTCTCTCTCTCTCTCAGATGCACCTTTTACCAGCAGAATGACCAGATCACAAATTTACCATATGTACTTGCTTATAGCACAAGTTCAACTATAACCTGCACAGACCCCATTGCATAATGTACTGGCAGATCTGGGTCTGTGCAGTTTGCTACCAATAATCACTAGAACAGACAACACAGACCCTGATCTGTGGGAGCATTATGTTAAGGCAGATCAGGATTTTTGCTATTTGAATATATAAGGTAGTGCAAACAATATTTAATTTCTAAATGTTTAAATACATATTTTTACAAAACATTTGCATATATACTTCACAATGGTCCATCAATGATATTAAATATTTTACCAGACACTTGCATATATAATTAAAAATCGTCTATCAATGATATTTTATATATATATATATATATATATATATATATATATATATATATATATATATATATATATATTACCAGACATCTGTATATATAATTCACAATTGTTTGGCTGAACAGAATTTGATAACCAAAGGACAGAGAACATAATATAGCAGGGCATGCTACATCCCATACACTGCTAATACATTTTTTCTCAAATGATATTACTTAACACACATTCCACAGAACCAATAGGACCATTTCACAAAACCAATAGGACCATTCCACAGAACCAATAAGACGATTCCACAGAAACAATAGGACCATTCCACAGAACCAATAGGGCCATTCCACATAACCAATAGGACCATTCCACATAACCAATAAGACCATTCCACAGAACCAATAGGACCATTCCACATAACCAACAGGACCATTCCACAGAACCAATAGGACCATTCCACAGAAACAATAGGACCAATCCACAGAACCAATAGGGCCATTCCACATAACCAATAGAACCATTCCACACAACCAATAGGACCATTCCACACAACCAATAGGACCATTCTGCATAACCAATAAGACCATTCCACAGAACCAATAAGACCATTCATCTTAGGATAATGAGCACTGATACATAAAAATCCAACATTGTCTTATATTTCTGAATTTAATTTAACTTTATTAGTGTGGTACAACAGCTCAAATGCTGGAAAAGAATGGCCACTGATCACAAACATATCATGGTCATGGTTGTCATTGGATGTGATTACCTCCCTATTCCATACTAATAATGTTTACAATTTAAAATGCCATATAATAAATATTATTGTTTTGAGGAGGAGGAGGACCTGGAAGCTTAACCACATGATAATACAAAAAAGTATGCAAAACAAATATACCTTTAGTGACATTAAAGTAAATGAATGGAACAGGATACATATGCAGATGGAAATATATTTGGAAGTACTATGGTAGCCCTCTTATACAGCCACCCTTTCTGCACTAGGAAAGTGGCTTTATAAGACAGGTGGCCTTTCCAGAGGGGGACTAAATTTTTTGTGAGAAGTAGATGTAATGTACGCAGTAAGAAATCTACATACTTCAAAGCATTTAATATCTTTATTTAAAAGTAACATCAATTATTAAAATGTTCTTCTTGTTATAATAATAGACTTATTTGAACTGAATATACATTAATAGTTCTTATTCTTGGTGTAAGCGTGATTTGCAAGCGGGTAATGTTGTCATGCACATTGCAAAACCATTCACAAATGTCATTTAAATCTTGGTACATAAATAATTCTCTTTTCCCACTGCTGCTGAATAACCTCATTATTGTTTTATGACGTTGTTTATTCGAGTCTTTAAAACATAAAATTGTTTTATTCGAGTCTATTCTACATAAACTTTTCTGTCAAGTCCACCCTCCCCACCTCACCCGATGTCGTCAAGTAGAATAACTGACTTTCTTCTAAAATAATGTCTCCATTTACACGATATGTTAATAACTGGTAATAATTTATTCGGATGTTGGTAACTGTATGTGATTTAATTATGCAGACAAAACTTTTGTTGAGTGGACGAAATGGCTTATTCGTAAAGGAAACAATAAATGTGTTGTCACATGATTTTTCAGTCTTTGTCTGGTACTCTGTTTTGTTCATGGTTAATTTCTGTGTGTGTGTTAATACACAAAATCTATTTTTAGCCTATCTTATGATATTGACGATTACGACTGGTTGTAATCATCAAAGAGAAGAACTCGACAGATGTGTGAAGCCCAAAACATTATGAAAACATTGTTGATCCCATTTCCTGTAAACATAGGCTTTTATAGACAGTGATATAAATTAATTTAATTAATATTAAGTTCGTCTTAGTACTTTAGTCAGTAATGGAAACTTGACACTGGCAGACATGTATCAACGATTTATCTGATTTACCTTACATCACGATATGAATTAATTATTGGTTCTGGAAACATTTGAAAAAAATAGTGTCCGTTCATGAAGGGAGTATTTCACATTTTTGTACTAATATGCTGGCCGCTGTTTGCATTAGGGGGGTGGCCGTTTTTTAGATGTACTTTTGAATTCAAACTCATCAGTTCCAATGGATTATGGCCGTAAGAAGTGGGTGGCTGCTAGTCAGGGGGGCCGTCCAAGAGGGGGACTACTGTACACACTTTCAAACACAGCATTGAAAATGTGGGATCAGAAGAAGAAAATAAAACCACTTGAAAATTTACAAATAAGAATATTTTCAAATATCAATTGCATAGCACTACCTAAAATTAGCCAATACAAATGTAAGCACAAGAATATAGAAAGGCATAATCACTTCTGAACTTGTTTTCTTTTCTTTAAACTTTTTTCTTGTGTGAAAAGTGAGCTATAATATACCAGGTGAGAAATTGGCAATTAATGTCATAGCTCCTGTGCTGTCAAAAAAATACATTTGAATAATTTTATTATTATATACAAATAAATTGAATATGAATAAAACAACAGCACCAAAAAGTTGACATGCAAACGATTCCAAAACTATGCATTGTTCAAATTCAACTCTTCTTGTCTGCCTTTTGTGGCGTCCACCATGATACCGAGTGCAGCTAGCTGATTCACAGCAAGGTCGAGGTACTCAGAATCAGGGTATCCAAAGCTTTGAAATACAAATAAAAAATAATTATCAATTTGAAAATGACCCATTAATTTTTATTTCTTCTGATACACTTTTATCAGAGTGAAAGTGGGTGGTAAATACAAAGAGGAATACATACCTCTCTTTGGATTACAAGGGTCATTTGAAAGTCGCCTAAAAAATTAAAACTTTGCCTTCTTCTGTTAGGAGAATAGAAAAAATCTGCCCTGTGATTTGTTTTAGAAGTTCACTGAGTGACAGGAGTTTATGACTTTTGAGATGCTCATTCACACTAGTCGGGTAGTTCCAGTGTTTTGTTGTAACCCAAGGCAAAATGTATTGCATGCATCATGTAGTTGGTGTTGATATTGATTCTGCCATCAGAGTCTTGTGCATTAATAGATGTGTGCTTTAATAGCTGACTGACCTTTAACCCTTTCCCAAGCAAGCTGTCACTGATCAATTAAGTTATCGTTTGATGATGAAACATACCAACTTGTGTTACATCAGTATACATTAGTATGAAACATACCAACTTGTGTTACATCAGCATACATCAGTATGAAACATACCAACTTGTGTTACATCAGTATGAAACATACCAACTTGTGTTACATCAGTATACACCAGTATGAAACATACCAACTTGTGTTACATCAGTATACATCAGTATGAAACATACCAACTTGTGTTACATCAGTATACATCAGTATCAAGCATACCAACATGTGTTACATCAGTATACATCAGTATGAAACATACCAACTGTTGTTACATCAGTATATAAAATAACAATCTGCATTTCAAGAATGGAACTGGTGAAAAGCACTTTCTAACTTAAAGAAAAAATCACAAATTTTAACAGCGATGATGGCATTATTTTCTTCATAAAATCAGTTTAAAACTGTAAGTGAACCTGACATGGGGAAATAACGGCAGACATTATCTAGGAAGTAACACTTCATTAGATTGTCTGTTTTTGTAAATCATTGGGCAAAGATATTAGGGAAAATATATAATTCATAGAATTCTAAATATTATATGATTGGAGATTTATCCTAAAAATGTAATCATGTAGGTAAAAAAATGTATGGGACAGTGCTATGTTGCCGAATATGAGAATGGCTTTAAGGTGAAAACTGTTTCTAACCTCACTCATTTTTTATGAAACATAAAAAAAGCAGTGAGGCAAATACTATTTATGTAGACAAGTAATAAAAATAAAGCCATTTATTTCCAATCCTATCAATGGATTGTTGAAACAAAGCTAGAAAGCAAATGGCTATATTAAGAAAATCCCTCTTTCTAAACACAGATGCACTCACGTGTTGGCTTGTGTCAACTCATTTGGAAAGTAAGCTCTAGTTCATTGATATATCAACACTAATGCATCAGTGTGTTGCCTATGAATAGTTGTGGAAATGTTTTATCAGCAACAAAGAAATTTGGATAAACAGCATAGTATGCATTTGCTCTCATGTACTTGTTACAGCAGTTGCTTCAAACCAGTAGAGAAATCTTTTCAAAAGCCATTTTAAAGCAAATTTTCACGAAGCATAGCAAACAATTCTTGTTTAAGGATAGCTGATTAAGCGTTTTTACTAATATGCAATCACAATACTATAATCTAGTTATGCATATGTGTGATTTGGATTTTTAACACAGCTTGAACAATTTTTCAGTCATATCATTGTGATGTCTGTAGTGTGGCAGTTTATAGTGATGTCTAGCACTGGGACATCATGCTGCAGACAAGTAGCATGATGTCCCACCCTGTCACATTATCCTACACCAGGCCGACCAGTCTTAACACTAACCTCTTAATACAGTGTGACCCCGCTATAGAATGCTCCATTATAACATGAATTTGGAAATAACACGGTCATGGTGTGACTCCCAAAATTTTATATACATATATTTTTTTCGTAAATGAAAAAAAAAATATTTCTTAAAAGTATGAAAAAAAATGTAAAATGTTTATTATCATTTTGGGGAAGAGATCACGTATGAATAATACAAGATGATTGTGGTGTGGCTCTTGAAATTTTATATGTATTTTTCCTGTGCATGAAAAAGTAATTTTTTTCTTCTTAAAACTACGAAAAATAAAGTGTAAAAGGTTTATTCTGTGATTGTATAGGGCTTCGCTAATGTTGCAAACTTGGATTTCTTTCCTTATTGGCAGCAAAATATACCATCTGGCAATTTTTTATTGGCTGTTTAAACCTGTATATACAACCACTGGTTTGGAGTGGAGAAATTCAAAGGCCCCATGAAAGGAAGCCACAATCTGGATATAAAATGCACTGAAATTTATCTAATGTTACATAAACAAATTCTTTGTCCATATTGACAAACCATCTAAACAGTGCATTGTTATATCATAATCCACTTATCTTGACATCTAGCACGAGTACTGTATGTTGTGAGATATCTGCTTTTTTGTTCTTGACTTTTCTGGTAACGGAGATCGACTGGATGAGGCATTATCTTGTAACCTATCTTTCATCGGATTTTTGGCCGCTTGCTTGTAATTATTATATTTACATAGACTGACATTTGTATGTAGATGGTAAGTAAAAGTCCTCTTCTTTTCACATTTTCTGTTATAATCCCTGTCATCAGACCAGAACACCTGCATCTCTATCATCCGTTAACCCCTTGTTAAATTTCAGACACATGCGTGGAAGGCAGCATCATGCTGCTACCACAAATGTATAAAAAAAATAACATGTTACTTACTGGTTTATTCAACAGACAGGGAGGAATAGCAACTAGAATAGAACAAATGACAGCCAATTCCTTTTTAAAAATGTACCCAGATAAAACAATTTGCTGAAATTTCGAAGGAAATAAATTACCTTTGAAGCAGCGATTGTTATGAAAACATTCAGCAAATGGAAAAATATCAGTCTCAACCATGCAATACAATTATTTGCTGCCACAATAATCAATGGGCATTTGTTTGGTTCTCAATAACGCATGCATCCTTCATCAAAGAAAGCCGACTACAATCTTCAGTTGTTGTTGTTGTTGTTGTAGGGTTTAATGCCATTTTTCAGCACACAATAGGCTATACATGGTGGCCAGTATTAATGGTGGAGGAATAACCCGGGAAAACCCCAGAAAGAACCACCAACCCTCGAGAAGCTACTGGCAATCTTTCTCACATACCCACATTGGCCGAATCTGAGACTCGAACCTATGCAGACAGAGATGAGATGGCAGTGATCCGTAACAGAGAGCGCTTTAGACCACTCGGCCACCTTGGCCCCGACTACAATCTTCAATAAAAACAAAGAAGTTTTTTCAAAGGAAGTCAGTACCAAACTTAAATAAAAGTATGGAATCTGATGGATTTTTGCATTTTCCAACGTGACTGGAGCACATTAACTGTGCTGTGAAAGTTTCCTTTTTGCAGGGAGAAAGTGTATGCTTATGAAAGCTACCAATGGCGGCTTAAAATGCAAACTAACTTTTAGACTTGCGACATACTGAAAAGTAAATATGCTTCGTCATTCGTTACGTGATTGTGCTAAGTTTTTCCACTGAATTCAGACCAAAATGACCTGTGACAAAATTATTGAATATTTTAAATCTGTTTTTGTGCATATTTTCAACGGAATCATGTGTATTGTGTATTGTGGATTCAATGTATATGATGAGATTTGCAGGTTAGCACACAGTGTTGATACTCTATTCATGCTATACATTAGATATGATATATAAACAGTATTCACGTATATGTATCATTCATGGTTCTCTAAATAAAGTAAACTATTACATATGCCTTCTCTGTTTTCACTACAGGTGTATTTCTCATTTAATATGCATCGATTTAAGATGATAACTGTGCCAAAGAAATATGTATTTTACTGCCCACTTTTATTACCTACCCATCCTGCACATTTTTGGGGTGTACATGCATCATTTTGTTCAACTAACTGACCTGATTACTTATAACACGGTTCAGTCTATAACACAGTTGGGTTCTATGGCTCCCAACTACCGTGTTATAGCGAGATCACACTGTACTGAGGACCTTGGGGGCAGCTGTTAGTACCATTTTTATAAGTCTTTGGTACGACTTGGCTTGTGTAATCTAGTTACTCTTATCAGTTAAAATTCACTGCTTATGAATGTGATACATTTTTAAACACATACAAAATGTTTTATAAATACAGCAAAGAAAATTTTCTTAAAACCAACGTAAAATGCAGATATGCATAGTGATATATATATATATATATATATATATATATATTGCTTGCCACCTGGATTAAGGATAATGAAAGCAAAAAATACCACTTGCAAATGGACTTTAAAAATTAAGTGTGGTTTTAAGTATTAAAATCCCACAGAACTGCATATTTCAATCAGTTCTGTTTCATTCTCAGCAAATTTGGTTAACGAAATCTCATTTCTAACACGGAAAGAGTAATTTCATTTTTCTTTACATCTGCCACTTTTTGATCTTGACAGAAATGACAACCAATGTAATATACCTTTTGAGACCTCCTTTCCTCTTGGTTTTATGTGACACATCTGCAAACCAAATGCAATTACCCTTCCCCTTCTTTCTGCGGGGGCTGACTCTAAAAAGAAGACCTCTTCGAAATGCCTCAGATAAAAGATGCAGTACCAGTCTGCCTTTGTCATTGTCAGGAAGGAAAGCCATCTGCTTCAGACCGTTGTAGGGTTTACCTGGATTCGGATCACATGTCTGTAAAATTGAGGGACGACTTTTAAGCAAGTCTTGTTTAACTAACTCTATGTATTGTAGACACCATACACATATATTTTTACACTGAAAGGTTATGATAACTTGTTATTAAGGTCATGCACTGAAAGGTCATGATAACTTGTTATTAAGGTCATGCACTGAAAGGTCATGATAACTTTTTATAAATGTTAAAAGTATATATTCTTTTATGAAGGTGATCCATTGATTTGAAAAATTAAAACTTCTGTAAATTAAACAACTTCCTTTCCTTTAAAATTGTCTGCACTGTAAAAAAACCCACACAATTATGTGTTTGTTTCTCCTCTTTACTGGGGCCCCAGTGGCTGAGTTGTCTAAAGTGCTCACCTAAATCAATCACTGTCATATGACCTCTGTACATGCAGATTCGAGTCTCAGGTTCGACCAATGTGGGTATGTGAAAAAGCTGCCAGCAGCTTCCCATGGATTGGTGGTTCTTACTGTTCTAGGTTTTATACTGGCCACCATGTATAGCCTATCTTGCACTGAGAAATGGCATTAAACCTAAAATTCAATCAATTACTAAATCTCCTTTTTATTACTGCTCTCTTGTTGAGTTACCACATTGGCTGGCATATGTGACGAACATCAAATTATAGAGTCATATGCTGGTAAATAGTTATATGCATAATAACTGAATAATGTATATGCATTGTACACCATCAACTTGATGATTGGTTTCTTTCATAAGCTATTTCATAACACACACACACCAAAAAATGTCATCGATATATAATATTATAAGATGAGCTTACTCCAGCATTTTGCTATTTTAATCAAAAACCATATTTTAAGTTTGGAAATTAGATTATCTAAACCTTCAGTCAGGTGATGTCCATGTAAGTGGTAAGACCATTAACATGTCACAGCAAGTGGTAAGACCATTAACATGTCACAGCATGTGGTAAGACCATTAACATGTCACAGTAAGTGGTAAGACCATTAACATGTCACAGCATGTGGTAAGACCATTAACATGTCACAGTAAGTGGTAAGACCATTAACATGTCACAATAAGTGGTAAGACCATTAACATGTCACAGTAAGAGGTAAGACCATTAACATGTCACAGCATGTGGTAAGACCATTAACATGTCACAGAAAGTGGTAAGACCATTAACATGTCACAGTAAGTGGTAGGACCATTAACATGTCACAGCAAGTGGTAAGACCATTAACATGTCACAGTAAGAGGTAAGACCATTAACATGTCACAGCAAGTGGTAAGACCATTAACATGTCACAGTAAGTGGTAAGACCATTAACATGTCACAGTAAGTGGTAAGACCATTAACATGTCACAGCATGTGGTAAGACCATTAACATGTCACAGTAAGTGGTAAGACCATTAACATTACACAGCATGTGGTAAGACCATTAACATGTCACAGCAAGTGGCAAGACCATTAACATGTCACAGTAAGAGGTAAGACCATTAACATGTCACAGCAAGTGGTAAGACCATTAACATGTCACATCATGTGGTAAGACCATTAACATGTCACAGCAAGTGGTAAGACCATTAACATGTCACAGTAAGTGGTAAGAACATTAACATCTCACAGTAAGTGGTAAGAACATTAACATGTCACAGCAAGTGGTAAGAACATTAACATGTCACAGTAAGTGGTAAGAACATTAACATCTCACAGTAAGTGGTAAGAACATTAACATGTCACAGCAAGTGGTAAGAACATTAACATGTCACAGCATGTGGTAAGACCATTAACATGTCACAGTAAGTGGTAAGAACATTAATATGTCACAGTAAGTGGTAAGATCATTAACATGTCACAGCAAGTGGTAAGAACATTAACATGTCACAGCATGTGGTAAGACCATTAACATGTCACAGCAAGTGGTAAGACCATTACCATGTCACAGCATGTGGTAAGACCATTAACATGTCACAGTAAGTGGTAAGACCATTAACATTACACAGCATGTGGTAAGACCATTAACATGTCACAGCAAGTGGCAAGACCATTAACATGTCACAGTAAGAGGTAAGACCATTAACATGTCACAGCAAGTGGTAAGACCATTAACATGTCACAGCATGTGGTAAGACCATTAACATGTCACAGCAAGTGGTAAGACCATTAACATGTTGCAGCATGTGGTAAGACCATTAACATGTCACAGCAAGTGGTAAGACCATTAACATGTCACAGCATGTACAGTGCAACTGAACACCCCTTGCAATCAAATATGTATGCAATCTATCATCACAGACAATTAAAATAATGGTGTAGACCTACTAAACCTAACTTCTCAAAGTTATTAACTTTTGAATAAATTGCAGACCTGATGTTATTCAGGAATGTTGTGTTAATTAATACGAAAATAACTCATATAAATAATTATCACAGAAAATTACAGTATGTAATTGTTAACACTTAAACAGTATTTATTGGAATGGAATCAGGAAAATCCATACAGTGTCTGCTAATCTTGTATTCAATATGCGGCTTGAAATAATTCATTTTATGCATAATAAATACTAACTGTTCTTGGACTATTACAAGAAAATAATAACTTCTGGGTACAACAAATGATATCTATCAAAAACTCTTTCAGAATGACTGGCCTTTTCTTCCTACAATCTGTATTTTACACTGAACTAAAATCTTTTAGCCTATGTTGTGGGGAAAAAACGAGTCTTTACTTTATTGAATAGATTTTCAAAAAAGCTACAATCCGTATTTTTAACGTTCATCATTATTGCTACTTATCACTTATACCGATTGTATTCCAGGAGGAAAAGTGTAGCAGATAACAATGGTGCCATAACCCTCAAATCCAGGCAAACATTTAGCCTCTCTCCTATAGTCCATTGTGCCTTTTGGCTGCTCCCCAATCAGAATGTCATAGGCCACGCAACACATCGGGCACACCGGCTTCACCTGCACTTCCAGACATGCTTTACAGAGAATATGTCCACATCTGGCTTCTTTCAAATTGCCTGATTCTGTCCCTTTGTTGCAAAGGGAACAAACTTGCAGTGTTTCTCTCACTGTGTGAAAGTAATTGTAATTATGTGACTTATATTTAATTAAAAATAACGATATCCAGTTTTATCATAATGCTAATTCATATCTACATCAATAAATTGAGGTATACATTGAGATGCAGAAAGTGTTACAGGAACAATTCATTTAGACTGGAAAACATTAAATTAAGAAAAGGATGTGCATTTTTGTTTTAAGCAGATTTGGAAATAAAATTTAATTTTAAATTCTATTTATTCTGTATGGTAGGGTTGTTTGCTTGCTGTAAAAAGAAACATGACATTTTTTTAAAATTGATCTTAAAAATAGACTATTTTCAGGTACAGTTGAGTAGTTGTGCAATATGATACTATCAAATATGAAGATGAGAAAGGTAAATCTTATTACATACATGAATTGTATCCATTCATACCTATGGGTTGTGGGTTCTTTGTGAGCACTATACATGTACATTGTATGTATGTATGTATGTATGTGTGTGTGTGTGTGTGTGTGTGTGTGTGTGTATGTATGTGTATGTATTTATATATGTATGTTTATGTATGTATGTATGTGTGTGTATGTATGTATGTATGTATGTGTGTATGTATATACATATGTATGTATGTATGTATGTATGTATATGTGAGTGTATGTATGTATGTATGTATGTATGCATGTATATGTGTGTGTATGTATGTATGTATGTATGTATGTATGTATGTATGTATGTATCTATGTATGCATGTGTGTATGTATATGTGTGTATGTATATAGGTATGTATGTATGTATGCATGTATATGTGTGTATGTATATATGTATATATGTATGTATATGTGTGTATGTATATGTGTATGTATGTATGTATATGTGTGTGTATGTATGTATCTATGTATGTATGTATCTATGTATGTATGCCACTGTGCATGTGTTCACATGTGTGTACATGAATTGTCCTGTGTAGGAGTAGCAAATATATTATTAATAAATGATTTGCATTGTCGAAAGACTTGTTTTACAATTCTCAATGAATCGTGTTTTATAGTCCGCAGAAATAAAGCCATTATCTGGTTTTCATCTTTAAGAACTTTAATGACCTGAATGGTAACCATGGAAATGTATTATACCTTCATCTGTCTTTTTATCTTTCCTTGGAAATTTGGATGCCTCGTACAGTCTGAAGCGATACTCACGACCAACCTTCACACCAGACACAAACACCTGAGCTCTGTAGGTCCCAGCCAACTGCCCAGTGTAGTTCAGGTGAAAAGAACAATCTGAGGATGAGTACATCAGGTCCACAAAGGGTGAAACCGGTGTGTATGAGTAATTTAACACTCTTGCTTGAACGTCAACATTGGGTCTAAATATTTCTTTTTTTTCCTTGTCATGTAATTTAACTTTGAGAATTATGCCTTCTTCACCAACAATGCCAGGGAAAGTCTGTATCTGTGACAGAGATGGCTCTATTTCTGAAATATTGACTTGACCTAGACGGTCAACTTTAAATTTGAACTCCTTGTCCTGAACAGTTTTGGCAAAAGCTAAATTTGCAATGGTTCGTGGATATGTATCCTTCTGACGTGAACACAGTTCATCCAGTCGAGCACAAATTCTTGGGGATATCAATAAAAAGTCCTCCACTGTCATTCCACTCTGAGCATATGATGAGAAACTGATGGCCACACTTAACTCTTGTTCAAGGTTTTCAAGACTTGATATTTGCTCCTCTAAAATGACCACTTTTCTCTGAGTCATTTGTTTTAATGTTTTTAATAAATCACTCTCTCTTTGCTCAATAAGCTTCTTATAGCTTTGAAAATCAAAGTTTAAATGTTCTTCCATGTTCTTGGACTGGGTTTCAACTGATTGTATTTCTAGGTCAATGGCTGCCAGAAGAGAGCAGTTATCCTGAAAGATATCCACTGCTTTCTTTGCCAACCCATCAGGGTCATTCTTTCTTTTCATCGGACTCTGCAAGTACTCCATCTGTAAAAGTTTCTTTTTGAAAGGTATTGAAAATTTAAATGATGTAAGGGTATAAAACTAAATTTTATATTGTTTTCTGTTTTATTGTTTAAATGTGCCAATAATTTGCATCAATTTGTTTGAGACAGTGTTTAAAAGGAATATGGACAAGGACTATAACCAAGTCAACAAATATTAATTCTGATTTTATCCTGCCTCCCACTGGTATGTTCAATATATTTTCAACAGGCGATGTATTGTATTCTTAACACAAAATAGATAATTGTGTAAAAAATATACCAAATTATGGAGTATTAACCAGTAAATTATCTGGCACCCTTGCTAGATGAGAGAGAGATATAGGGATAGAGAGATAAAATCTTTTGATGTGAAAATGAGAACTTATGCAATAATTAAGAACAGCTTACATCAAAGTAGAACATGACAAACAGTAAGAAAATAACACATATTTAAAAGAAACTAACAATTGCCTGATAAATAAACAAAATATAATTAAGTGTGTAAGACTTTTCATTAAGAAACATATATCAAAAATTTCTCCAATTGTCTCTTAACTCTTGTCAGCAATAGGTGCAAAATGTGTGTGTGTGTGTGTAAACATATGTGATGGATGTAGTATATATATTTCAACTCTATAGGAATGTTTGAACATGCTCAAGTATGTGTGTATGTGACTGACAGACAGACAGACAAAGAGTCTCACCTGTAAGCTTTCATCCTCCTTGCACTCCTCTGTTGTCTCATCCATGATTTCCTTGGAGATATTTGTGTTGTTTACCTGTGCCTCTATATATATTGTCTCTTTTAAAGCAACATGGCAAGTCAAATCATCTCATCGCCTAATAATCAAACTACTTGAAATGGAACAGGCACTGAAATATTGGACATGCATTAAACAATATTTATTATTTTTATTTTTCAGTGTCTGAAGTCTAATGTAAGATGCAATAGATAAATGTCACACTGACATTAATAAACAGAATAATATGGTATATATTAAAAGAGAATAAAATGGAAAATGTAGATGAACCAGAGTTTTCAAAAAATGATATCCCCTTTAAAACAGTTTGAAATTCTTTTTAAAATATATATATATATATATATATATATATATATATATATATATATATATATATATATATATATATATATATAAAGAATACAAATCATATAGCGAATAACAGTCCTTTCATGTGCACTGGATCCATCAACCAGCAAGAGATCACGTTTGTCAGGGATTGATTAAGATAAATATAATAAACTGAAGTGCATAACTAGTATCTAGCTAGCCTAAGTGCTTCTGACTCTTAATGAGTCTTTTTCAAAGGCAAATACTAAACATAGACAAGACAAACAAATAAAACAGACAAACCATTGTCTTTGTGAAACTTTGCATGACTATGACTTGTTGCAGATGCATCCAATTCTCATACAAGCACTTCCACAAAAATATAATGAACTCTGTGACTTGTTTCATTATACACTCAACAAACCATCCCAGTACCTGCACCACCCAGTTTAATTCCAGCTAAAAATATTAATGTTCTCCAACAAATTAAAGAAATATTTGCATTTCAAATGAAGCACTATATGACAAAGTCATGAAAATATAACAGTTCTTTACTGTTCTATTAGTTTTGCTTTTACTTATAAAAAAATTAAATGACAATTCCCAGTTAATAATTAGATCTAAAGATAGATTCAGGAAAAGCAGACAAAAGTACAACTATTAAAACAGTAATTTCATGAATGTAATATTTCTGTTCCATTTTGAAGTGTTAATTACCAAAATTTTTATATTTAAACAGAATCGTTACGTTTTTGTTATGATTTCCTGTGTGAAACACTTAACCATTTGCACCTGAAGCATTAATTAACCACCAGTATCTATTTTGATTTGAATTGATTCAAATCAATTTCATTTAAATCAGTAAGGTAAGATTTATTCAACACTGGCATGATTTAAAACTACATTTTAACAAAAGCTCAAAATGAGCTTTTTACTGACATTAAGACAAATGAGTCAATACAGCAAGCATAATTTTGCAAGACATACAAACAGAACATAATACATATACAATGGGACAAAATACACAGCGCATAACCTGAAACAAGAGCAAACAACGCATTTTTAAAGACAGTAATTAAAAAGAAATTTTGTATCAGTATTATCTGGATAATTAAAACCACCGTTTTGGATAATTTCGACAATTAAATAAAATAATAAGAATGGTAAAATTTTTAATATAAATTAAATACAGAAGAACAAAATTATGAGTAAAACACATACTGTGATGCATCTTATGTCATAATTAAAGAGAAAGGAGTTAACAGTAAGGCTGTCAATAGTGTATCACATGGGGGGAGAGTGATTACACATATTACATTCATAATCTTTACCATTCCAGGATAGAAATAATGATCTAAATCAATTAAAATGTGAGTGCTCTCTAAATGATTAAGTAATGGGAGCTGTATTGGCATTTTTGCCTTAAGTAAAAGTTTATGATAGTTATTTGTAAAATCATCACATACAAATATCATAGCAGGCTCATGTATTTTTTTTTTTCTAGTAGTGTTCATGCCACTGCAGAAATGTCATGCTAAGAGACAGAAATTGACACTGGTGACGATAAAAGTATGAAAAATTGTCAGTTTGCTGAGTCTACTTAGCTTCTGACCAGTATGTTTCAAGACAGTTGCCTTGAAGCTTTCGTACAAAGATTTTACATGTGTGTTTCGACTGCAGTTGAAAGTCAGTCAGTTCCTATCAGTTTAACAATTTCTTCACAGTTTATGACAGCACTGTTTCGTCAATGCGGGTACGTGAGAAAGCTTGCCAGTAGCTTCTCGTGGGTCAGTGGTTCTTTCCGGGGTTTTCCCGGGTTCTTCCTCCACCATTTATACTGGCCGCCATGTATATCCTATCTTGTGCTGAAAAATGGCGTTAAACCCTACCACAAAAACAACAACGCTGTTTATGGTATGTATAAGCTTCATACTGAATCTTATGTTACCCACAGCCAGTGCTTGAATCTGTTCTGGGTTGGCTAGCATTTTGCTCACTGTGACTGTGAACCAGCTAATCTGAAAGTTGGACTTTGCTTCAAGTGTGTCAAAATCGGGTGAGAAAAGGACAAATTGTTTTCGTTGCCATATCTATAATGAGCCATATCTAATAAAACTGAAGATATATTTGGTAAAAGCATTAAAAATAAATATATATTTCAACGCTGATGTCACATAGGCCTTCTTGTTTGGGAGACAGATCAGGTTTTCACCAAGAATAAAAATCCTAGAATAAACATACGGATAAAAAAAATAATGTGTGTGTGTGTGTGTGTGTGTGTGTGTGTGTGTGTGTGTGTGTTAAGAACAAAACTGATCATACGGCTTCAATAACCTAATGCAAATACATGAACGTTGCCAACAGCTTGTTTATAAACACGAACATACCTTTAACACGAAATTCCATTACACACGAATTTGAGCACTGTTCTGTTCGAAACAGAGATACGTCCCTTTCCTTCTGCAAGCATAAAATCTTAGTCAATTTTAGGTCGAAAAGAAGTTCGCATCTTTACTGTCAATACTGAATTTCCACTCACGTTACGCACCTCGATTTAGGTAAAATATAAGATCATGCTAAGGTTATTAAAAACCTAAATTTGGCAACCATTCGTTGAAAAATTCGCTTGATGATGACGTACAAATTGCTCTCATGTAGGGGAATCCTTGTTCTAAATATAGATACTACCGGAAACCCCAAAGCAGTATCGTGATTCGTTATGTAGGATTAAATGACTGGTTGAATATTTATCGATGTGTACATTTCATCTAATCACTCCCAAAGCAAATAAAGTCTGAAGGATTTTATGCTAACTTTGTGAGTGATTAGGTAAATTTACACATCGAAAAATACCAAGGACTTCACTTACTTTTTGTGTGATCAGGTAAAAATGTGTACACATGGAAAAATATCCAACCTAGTCTAACAAATAGGTCTGCGCTTTTCTTTCTTTCTTTATTTCTTCTTTTTTTTTTAACTTTTTTAATTTTGTTTGGCTGTTGTCTTACTGCTGTCAAGAATTTTGATTTTTTTTTTGAGCGGAGACCTATTTATTGGTCTATACCCAACCGTGATCATTTAATCCTTTTAATTCCAATTTACTTTTCTTTTTTGTTTCTTTTTTTTTTTCTTCTTCATCATATCAACATATTTCATTAACAAAACATTCACTTTTTGGTACCTCTAAGTTTTCTTTCATTCACTTAAACTGAATACGTAACTCGATCTTTGCTAGGCAAGAGTCATTGAGTCCTTGTATAGTATAAACACAATTGTGTCCATTTTTAGTGAGATACATTGCTCGTGGTATGACACTGACCTTGAATAAAAGCCGGTGAAACATTGTTGAAGCAAAATACATTAATTTCTCAAGACTGGCTTGTAAAGCCTGCCATTTGCTTTCTTTTGCAAAAAGGGCGAGTGTTGGAATGCAGGAATGACTGTGCAATTGCATTGTTTTAACTTCTATATAATGGCGATTTTAATCACGTTTTGGTCGGAAAATACAAAGGTGGGTAGGTGGGCTTTATTATTATGGTGTAAGACGTTGGTATAGATAAAGCTTCACGTAAAATTACCTATTCACTGGGAAGCAAAAGTGGTTTGCAGAATTTACTGATGTAATTTTTTTTAAAAAAGTCTTGATCAGTATCACGTGACCGTTTATATCCAATCTTCAGTCCATTAATAGAAATTGGAATTATTTTTTGTATAAAATGTCAGCTTACATAACGCCGCTTGGGCGTCATTTGATGGGTGATTCGGTATCTGACTGTTTACACCACGCTAAACTCACGGAAAAATAAATCCCATTCAACTCTAAAATAACATTATCACCAAAGCTTCGTATATCTGGTTTGCTGCTCCATCAAAATGACTCACTTTTGTCCCTCACGATTGGGGTCTGAGGGTTTAAAATAATCAAGTACCTGTAAGACCGCCAAAAGGAAATGGTTACGGTTGATTATATTGAAGTTACTCTTTCCGACCTTAACATTCGAAGTGGAATCTGTCTTAATGTTGTGTTCGGTTTAAATTTTAGAGGATTTATTGTTTAAATTATTCACTGGAATTACAAAGTGCTCCTTAATACTTCTGGGACTATATCACTATTTGAAGATTAGTGTAAATTCATTTAATGATGTTTTGGATTATATCATTGTGATACATCAAGACTGTTAATATTTCTCTACATTCTTTGCTATTGGTACATCAGCATATTCAAAATTGGAATTCATTCGGATCACCAGTGGAATTAATTTGATACTTTTGGTGATAGAACTTTTGGGACTATTTGGGATTTAATTCACAACACTTTAAGTTATTTTTAAAATTGTCACTTGATATTCAAGGGAAATTACTTATTTGTTGAATTTTACAAACCTACTGGTTTTCTCTCATTTCTATTACAGACAGTAAGAGATTATATTCTCAGTATCTATAAATTAAATTTTTGAAATGTAACCAACTTTGACAGTTTTATCCAAGCAGGTTTCCTTCCATTGCAAGATTATAAGGATGTTCTGTGTTGGTTGACCGAATGGATGTTTCTGATTTTCTGAAATGAATATCACTTTGAGCATTACTGGACCTTTGGTATGGTATAAACAAGTAGTGGGCAGTTATGTTGTTGGCTCTCCTATGTGTGGTCTAGAAGGCGTTATACAAGGCTAAATTTGTTGTCTATATACGGCTGTTGCCCCATGGTTGTCGATGAGATAGTGAATTATATTAGGTGTATAAATCTTGTATGAATCTGTCACAGTTGCACGAGTTTAGCTTCTGTGTATGGTACATATAGTTGGCTCATATTTGGAATACTTGTTGAAGCTTGTATTTGGGAACACTAGCTGAAGCATTCCACAACACAAAAGGACTGGAGACATTGCAACACTATATTGGGTTAAAAGAATTTGAAGGAATTAAAAAAAATTCCATTCCTTCCCTTTAACTGCCGAGCTTTGATGCCATCAATAATATTCTTCAGCGATAATAATATTTTAATATTAGCTGATGTGGTATCCATGCTAACTGTCAACTTGGCATCGTTTTCATTCAGGATAAAGGATGTATTATTAGAAGTCTTTTGGCAAAAGAAACCATGTCATAAAGATCATCCATTTAAGAGGAGTTGTGACAACATTTTTAAGACAGCCGTCGTGACAGCGATATTGGCTGTACGACTGGCGCGATTTTCATTTAGGTCGTGGTGAAAACCCAAGGCAATAATAACCATTCATTTGGAGGGTGGGGGTAGTGACAACAATACCTGTAAGACAGCCGTGGCAGCAATATTGGCTGAATGAACGGCACCATTTACATTTAAGAACAACTATGTATCGTAAGAAGTCTATTGACAAAAAACCCATGTTGACAGGACGAGAGATAACCACATTTTCAATCTGTGACTTTCCATTCAGAAGTAGCAATAACAAGATTTTCAAGATGGCTGCTGTAGCGGCCATATTGGATGTCACATTGCCGCCATTATTATTCAAAACCAACTGGACATCAAAAGTCTTCTTGTGAAAACCCCAAATCAATATGACTTTATGTTCAAGTTGAGTTGTGATAAAAATCATTCTAAGATAGCTGTGTTGATGTTTCTATTGGATGTCAAATCAGCACCATTTTTTTTTCAGGGCCAGTTAAACATAATAGAAAGTCTTTTAGAGAAAACCCATGTTGATATGACCATTAAGGAGGAAGAGGTACGAAAAACAATATTTTCAAAATGGATGCCATGATTTATTTGTATTTGACTTCAAACTGGCGTCAGTTTCATCTGGAACCAACTAGACATCATACGAATTCTTTTAGTAAAACCCCAGTGTTGATCTGACCGTCTTTGTAGGAGAAATAGCGATAACAGAAGTTTCAAAATGGATTCCTCGGCGGCCAAATTGGTAGTAAGATTGGCATTATTTTCATTACTTTCAAATAGACATTACAGAAATTCTTTGAGTGAAAACCCTATGTTGATATGACATTCCATTCACACGAGGTACACGTAACAATATTTACAAAATGACAGCCATATTAGATGTCAGACCAGCGCAATTTTATTTAGAAAATCTTTAGCGAAATCGCCATGTTGATATGACCAATTATGTAGGAAGACTATCGAAAACTATTTTCAAGACATCTGTCCTGTCGGTCGTATTGGATATCAGATCAGCACAATTTTCATTCATGACCAGTTGCGGACCAATTCTCATTCATGACCAATTGCGGATCAATTTTCATTCATGATCTTTCAGGACCAATTTTCATTCAGGACCAATTGTGCATCATCAGAAGACTTTTAGAAACGAAAAAAAGACACAACCTAATTTTGATTTTACCATCACTTTAGGAGGTGTAGCGATAACAACATTTTCAAGATGGCCGGTGCATCGGCCAGATTGGATGTCTGGGCAGCACCACTTTCATTAATAAACAACTAGGCATCAAAAGAGTGTTTCGTGAAAACCTCATTTTGATATGATCATAGGACGTTGCTGTTGTTCTTTGGGGTTTAATGCCATTTTTCTGCTCAAGATGGGCTATACATGGCGGCCAGTAGAATTAGCAGAGGAAGAACCGCAACAACAACAAATGACATTAAACCCCAAGCAACAACAGTGGTTCACTGACCCACGGGAAGCTCCTGTGAGCTTTCTCCCACACCCACATTGGAAGAGCCCGAGACTACAACCCACGTTGACAGAGGTGAGATGGCATGTAGGACGAATATCGATAACAAGATTTGCAATATGGCCGCCATGGCGACCATATTAAAATCTAGATTGGCACCATTTTCATATAGGACTTACTAGACATCACTAGAAGTGTTTTAATGAAAACTACATGTTGATATGACATCTATTCCGGAGACGTAGCTATAAACAAGATTTTTAATTTGGCCGCTATGACGAGTATTTTCATTTAGGGCCGCCTAGATCAAAGGATCAATGTGTGAGCAAGGTTTTAGGTCAATCGTCCAAGTAGTTTAGGTGGAGTAGCGATAAAAAATATTTGCGCTGACAGACGGACGGAAGGACCTCGGACGACATCCCATAAATTGTTCTGGTCTAATACCAGTGGAGCTATAAAGGTCATGGAATATAATAAATCTGTTTGTAGGCTATATTTCCTAAAAGCGAAAGGTGAAAACTTTAACATAACATTAGCACACAGCGACGATACGTAAGATAAAGAAATGAAACAATGGACAATTTTAGGAATAAATAATAATACAGTGTCATGATAAAACTGGGGCAGAGAAGGAATACCACTTTATAACTATAAAGATCCATGCAAAATCGTATAAGTTTGTGTATAGAGGGATAGATCGATGCATTTAAAGATTTAGAAGTTTTAATTTTCCTGGAATTTTCCTTTGTTTCACCAACGTTTTGTTGATTTATCATCCATTCCCTATTGGAACATAACCATATCTATTAATAATTCTCTCAATCGCACCTAATATAAATTAAAATTGATTTGTATCCATGCGATATGTGTGTGCGCGCGACGCGCGCGCACGCTGGCGCGCTTGGATAGGCAGAACTGTAGTTTTCATTCAGTTTTCTCAATGTGATTACTATATTTGAACCTGGAAGTAATACAGTATGTGCTTTCTTTTCAAAACTGTTATACCTTGTTCTTTACATTTTGCCATTAGTGCTAATGGAAATACAAGGTGATACACTATAACATATTGTAGCAATTAGCAAATTATATTAAATGGTTCTTACCAAAGTGTTACAATTATGCGTATTCAGGAACAATGCAGACATATCATACCGCCTGCTATATACTTATATACTAGATATCATGAAAGGGCGGGCGCTGTGTATAAACCACTTAGTCTGAGAACAGTTATTTCTGGACTTTAGCTTAGTGAGACTAGCGTTAGGTGGCGTTACGATAGCGATAAGTCAACAGTTCTACTCTACGGGTTACTAGTGTATGACATAAGGTGGCAAAGCTAACAGCATACAAAATTTCTTTCACTCAAAAATGCTTGCCAACCGAAACATGGAAACAAGGCTCGGGGAACCTATATACATGTATTTTAATTTGAATGTCGTACGGCTGACGTGCATTTGAACCTATTTAATCGACCATATTGAATAAATGCTAGTACAAAACTTCCAAAGGCAATCAATGCTTCCTCGATACTTTTTGATGAACACAAATCAGAAAGTTCACTGGTACCCCCACTCTATGCGAGAATAGTAGAGTAGGGCTGTATAGGGACTATGGAAAACCCAGTCAAAAAGGTTGTGTGGCAGTAAAGGGACAAAGGAAATCCCAGTCATAAAGATCATGGGGCTGTATAGGGACAATGGGACTTACCATTAATACAGGGACAAACAACAGGAATGGAACAGGTAAGGTGATGTCACGGTACTGTAGATTGGTAACAATGTAGCAAGGGGCTGACCTCAATCGGACCAAACAGCGGGGAAAAAACCTAGAACGCTTGGCAGGACATATATATATATATATATATATATATATATATATATATATATATATATATATATATATATATATATGTAACACATACAACATACATAGATGGATGAACATCAGTATATCACACAAACAACTATACCACCGACTAACAAAATTTTTGGCAAGAAAACAAATGTTTTCGAGGCACATGAGTGGCCCTGAAAAAGAGTCTTTGGGTTTTTGCTTCTATTTTCTCCAGTTCTTCAACCATCGCCTCACTTTCTCAATTATTCCTTTCTTCTTCTTCTTCTTCTTCTTCTTCTTCTCTTCTGGTGTCCAGTCAGGATGTCCCATCAATCTAAATTTTTCCTGCACCTTCATCCAGTTTTGGTTCATTTTTTCAAGTCCTCTTTTTCTTGCTGTTTTTTTTTCTTCTCAATCTCTCTTTAGCCCAGTTATCTTTAATCTTTTTCACCTCTTCTTACAGCACTTTTCTCATCATTTCTTCTCTATTTATTTAATTGATCTAGCCCCCACTTTACAAAAACCCACTCGGTGAAAATCAATATGTCTTGTAAAAAGCACCTCACTTTGATCACATTATCAAGTGCCTGCTTAAATGTTTCCACTCTCACATACTTAGGCTTAATAAAGTCACTTAAATGTTTCCACTCTCACATACTTAGGCTTAATGAAGTCACTTAAGTTTTCTACCTCCTCCTATAACATTCCTTTCACTAGATCCCTTTCTACTCTCAGGCTGGTCACTTGTCTTGTCACAAAGTCTTTGGTAACTGGATTCATATTCAAGCCTTTCCACTACATAAGCGGCATCCACCATCCAGTACCAACTGTCTTTCAAGTTGTTAAACAAATCCATTTTTTTCCAAAGGTGTTGACTAGTCAACGCTGAGGTAGCCAGAATGACGACCGCTATGAATTATATACTTCAAGCACGGATGTGAAGGAAAACATCCTTACACTCACTTCACATATTATATACTATCCACACATACGTACGCCAACCCATACAAACCAAAAAATATACTTTAAAAAACCACAATATCTACTATCCACACACGGGAAGAGAAAAAGAAGAAAAAAACCCACAAATATACTATCCACACAACGTATGCTCACTCATACAAACCCCAAAATATGCTATCAAAAACCACAATATCTAATATCCACACACGAGAAAAAGGAGAACTCTTTCGTGTCTACAAGACGGTCGACAAATCCTATGTCTGGTTCCTGCTGTTGCTGCTGCTGCTCTCTCTGCTTCTGAAGTATGCACTTCTCTGTCCATTCTTCTTTCTCTTTCTTGATTTCCTCTCTGAAGAGCTCTTCTATCAGGTCTTCGGTCACTTTCAATATTCTGACATTCTCTATCTCTTCAGGCTTTGCCTGACACGATGTAAATTCGTTCGATCAAACGTTTGACAAATTCGGTTTTGCCTGAACCGCTAGGTCCGGCAATTAACATGTTAAAGGGATAGCGAAGATAAAAGCCCCCCAACTGGCACGATCTAAGTGTTCGTCGATGACTTTGAAAGTGGAGGAAGAGGAAACCTATACAGCAGAGGTAGCCATAGTGCAAGGAATGTCACTTTTGGCAAGAAGACAAACAAGACAATAGTTTTTATACTTTTTTCAGGACACGTTTAATCATTTGTTAAAATGGAACTACACGAGAGACAAATATATATAAAAGCCAAATGGTTAAGTAAAGCGATATAATGCACATCTAGACGATCAAAGTGGAATATGAACAAGTCACTGTAAAACATGATTTTGGTAACCAAGGTGTCCTAGTGACAATGTGTAATGTTCTTACAGTCTCTACATTTTTCACTGGACGTTTGAATTGAGGATCACAACTCTTGAGCATAATTGGTCGTTATTGGCCACTTCTTTGGCCCAAGCCTCAAACCCCAACTTTTCCAGTCGCGTACATCCGTCCAGTGAGAGTGTAAGTCACAAGCTACACACACATCGTCGTACACATCTTCAATATCTAAAAGATGACGAATTTTTTTTTCCCGTAGAGGTCGAGAAGTATCCAGATGAAAACGCAAGACTTTTAACAAAATGAGTTTCTCATGTTCATTTAAAGAGACCAATTTCATGTTTTATTTGGTGGCAAGTACAGTTCGTGAAAAGTCCATAAGGAATCGACTGGAAAACGAAATCTCAGAAAGTAAGTCACTAAGACACACAACACACGTCGACCACAATTCATGGGACACAGTTCTCGTAATAAGTGTTGGTAATCCTCCACCGTTTGAATACTCTCATCGATTTCCTTCCGCGGAATCTGTTATCACCACTGATAAAGGTCGTGGCATGATAACCCGTTTTTATATCTCTTTTGTAGGAGGCAGTAAGTGTACTTTCTGCACAGAAATGATCGTACTTCTAATTGTCCTTATTTTATTTAATTCTTCTCCTAGAGCGAAAGTAATTTCTGCCCACTGCCATTCACGGAAACGGTCAAGAATGTGAATAAAATCTTCTAATGTAAACGGTCTAAAGCGGAATAATCGGATGAACGCAGATTTGATGCAGAGAAATCTGACGAGTTTGTTCACTTTTTTTGACTTTCCTCTTGTTAATTTCTCGACACAAATGTTCTACAGTCACCAATTGAGATTTTGCTCTGGCAAGTCCCTGCCAAACATCCCTGTAGTTCTTCTCTTGCAGTTCGTTTGGTAGTAGTTGAATATTACTTTTCAGATGGGGCTTGTATATTTGTCTCGGTGTTGTCCAACATTTTACTCCTAGCCAAACTGGTTTCTTAGACGACATGGTATGCCAAATCAATGACAAGGGTCCCACTAAAGGTAGTTAGTGACAATCCGGAGACCATCGAGCATGATCCAGGCAAGCCGAATCGTTCTGCTCCCACTGGTGAAGTGACACACCGCAACTGAAGCACTTGACTTTATCCTCTTCGCCCAAGTAGAAAAATCCGGCTCTGGCTAATTCTTCGGGAGTAGAACCTCCTAAATATTTAGGCCATCTTCCTTGGAACGATTGGAATCGACTTACAAAGTTGCAGTATTCAAACAAACGCACAGAGAACGAACATTCGTCTTTCACAGGTTCATTTCGATGAGGGTACGGTGAAATCCGCCGGAGTTTGCTCATTTTTGGAAGACATCCGTAGGGTGGTAGCTGCATGGTGTCACATGGAGAATGACTTCCACCATTAAAACCAGTAAAGAGTCCACGATAACGAATGGGATCGCTTTCGCATCCGTCAGGTTTGACACGCACAACATCACTTTCCATGGTAGGTAAGGAAGTAATAGTAGTTATAGCAAAGTTCCCATGATGTGGCACTGACTCGCTGAGGTCACAGCTTACGGCATCGCTCTCATCACAATGCACAACATCGCAGTCCACTTGAGAATCACCGAACTTGAATGATGTCTGTTTAAAAGGATTCATCTTTCTCGCTTGGTGTTGGTAGTTACACTGAACTATCCGCCTTGTACGTTGTCTCATTTTATATGCTGACCAATATCGACGTGTCCGTACGGCAAAGTGAAGTGGTTGGGAAGCCGAACTCTCTTCTGGTACACAATTCGATACACTTTTTCGAAAGGTCGACTGACGATTTGGTGAGTGGGTAAACGTACAATCTTGTGCGGTTCGTAGGTGGTCACTTTAAAGTTTCCATCCTGTCCAGACTGCAGCGCTTCTTCAGCACGTCAAAGTTCTCTACTCGACTGATGCGATAATTGAGAGTCAATCCTTTCACGTTACACTCCGTGTGCACTTCTCATTGTCTGTCCCGGTATTCGAAGCCGTAATATTTAGGACCACCACTAGCGAAACTTAGATCTTGTCGTCGGTGTGCTTGTCCGTCCAGTCTCTTAAACGGCTTCCTTAGATATCAGAGTGACGTTGACCCAGGCGATCGACGTAGATGCAACTGCCCGTGTCAAAGTACAGGAGCGATCTCCTAACAGTTCTTAATTTTCGTATAATTTTAAGCGAGCATGGGCTGTCACGTAAACCGCAATGATGACATTTCCAAATTTGTCAGATTCTACAAAGTCCAGTTCTTCTTTGTAATTGACTAAGCTTAAGTCCTCACGAACGACGTCCACGTGTTTCATATATTTGGTTTTGTCGTGAATCATCTGAGTGTAACGGGAAGGTCCTGTCAAATACTCTGTCATGGGTAAACACGGTCGTTGTGCCATTTTGCCCCACAAGCAATTTAACATCACTTTGGCAAACGATGCCCTTCCTTCGTTTTTCTCAACGTGGTCTAAAGTGATGCCGTCCTGCTCCCAGTATTTCTCTTTTAATTTCTTTTAGTCTTCGGGAGTGTGACACCAGTAAGTATGGTCACTGGCTTCTTGTTTCAGTTTCAAAAAGGCATCCACGTAGTATGCGAAAATGTCTTCCTGAGTCTCGTCGCATTTGTGGTACTGTTCTGTCTTAGGAAAGTGGTAAATTTCGTACACTTCTAATAGTTGGTATCCCAGATCCAGAGCTTTGACCAATTCCACACTGACCCTCGTTCCTGTCAAGGCGCGTTCTTCCTGGGTGTGCTGACTAGGTTGGTCTTGGTTGCACGTTTCGGCTCAAGTACGGCACAAGGAAAACATCAGTTTTCCTTGGCAATGGTGAGTTAAAACGGGATGGTATAAATCCGTGGGAACTAAAAATTTGCACTGTATTCGTTTTGTCGAATGTTGTCCAGGTCGATGTGTTCCGTCAGTAATTGAGGGTGCCCTGCGGAAAAGCGACACTATTTACACATGTATGGATACAGCGAACACAAGTCCAAGTATTTGATTTCTTCTCCTTTCTCTTCGTCGGCTTGGTACAGCAAATAGGTGGCATTACTCCGTCTTCCATACAAACTGTCCCACGTGTTCAGAGGGTCCACCAGCTTGTAACTTTCCACGAAGCGTTTAAACTCGGGATCGGTTCTCAAACAGTGATCTTACTCGTGTTTCCACATTTCCACTACTTGGTATCCTTGCTGTTCTAACTTCAGTCGCCGCTGACAAGTGGCATGGTACAAGTCTTCAATGTTCCGTTGTAAAAACTGATTTTTAGTGTCACGTTCAGGGTAACAGAGGGGACATCTGTGAAATAAGCAACCGTTAAACTCGTACACGATCTTGGGGTTTTCTAAGTCCCAGCCATCCACCGAATACGTTCCGATGGTCTTTTCGCCTCCCCCGCTGCGTGAATGTTGAATACATTCGTCTTCCCTGTCGCACAAGTAATTTAGCCTGCGTAGGGATTTGACAGAGTATTGACGTTTGACAAAGTTCGTCGTTTGAGGGCTTATGACAGCCAGGGTGTTTTCGGGCATGAATCGTTGGCGGTACACTAAAGAACACATTTGGCGATAGTTCAGGCTTCTTTCAAACGATCGATCCCTCCATGTTCCATGAACAGTTCTCGAAATTTTATACAGCAACTCCGTAAAATGTCTACGTCGGAGCGACAATACTTTAACATTTCTTCCTGAAAGTCGAAGGGGTCTGAGGCGTGAGTCTGGTACCAAGCGCAGAAAGCTTCTCGTTGTTCGGTACGCATGTTGACGGGGTCGTAGTCATGAGCCTCATGCAAATGGGGTAGAACGGTGTGTTGATTGGCTTCGGTATTGAAAAAGTGCCGAAAGAGCCTTTGGTCATTTCTGTCATTCCAAACATTTTAGGCGGTCGGCTCAAAGGCATGGCCAAGTAACTCATCGAATCTTGAAACTGCACTTGTCCCACTTGCATGTAGATCAGTTTGGCTCAGTTCAAAGTCACTTTCGGACGTTCGGTACTTTGTTCCGTATAGTATCTATAAAAAAAAAAAAAACTGTACATCGTATCCAGAGACATTATGAGCTATCACCGTGGCATGGCGATGGCAATCTCCGTAACGTTCGATGTCCTCTTGGCTCCACGTCTCGTCGATGGGGTCAAAGATCCATTGGGCGAAATCGGCTAGCGTGTTCGGTCCCCGAAATATTTTTTCACGTCCTCCTGGAATCTTACTGCAGTGAGGGCAATGACTAAAAATAGGTTCTTTGATGCACTTCTCGCACGTTCTGTGAGCCACTCAGAAATTGGCAATGTGAATGCCAGTCTATTGCATGTATTCAAAATCGAAAAAGATGAAATACCCTTTCTTCTGGTCACCTTCTTCCTCTTGATATTGGGAATGGTATTTGTGAATGTAGCATTCGTGTTCCAAGTCCACGATTGGGTGACAAATGTGACATCGTTTCTTTCCTGAACATACGTGTGCCTTGTCATTATTGGTACGTATGCCTTGTCCACAAGTAGGGCACAATTGGCAAGCAGCACTTTTCTGCTGTGAACCTTGCGTCTTCAGATGTTGTTGGTAATAGGTAGGGCTGACAGACGTGCGCTGACAAGTTAGGCAATGCACTCGTTGTTGTCCTTTGTTAAGACAGGGTTGAGAGGCCAAACATCCTGAGCATTTCGATCCACACTGCTTGTGTTGCTCTCCATTGTTATAGCCATAGTCACATTTCTCACAGTAATAACTGTATCCCAGGAATGGGGCGATACTGGTGATGGTATCGAAATGTTCATCGTGATGATAGACGTGAATGCTTCTTTGGCTTCACATTGCCGTTTCAGTGTGGCTAACAAAGAATCCCACACCTCTATGATGAACCCCTCTGCTTTCTCCAACGGTACTTCGGACTTTAAACCTTTAAACTTCACCGTGTATGTGTAAGCCATAGTTCTACATTTTCTAGAAGAGCGCTTTTTCGTCTCTTGAATGTGGTAGTACTTTTGAGGAGTTAATGGTGGTGAACTTTGGTTCGGTGTAGACTCACTGGGCCTTGGTTCTGGCTCACTCATATCATCTTCAAAATCGCTGGCATGAACTTGAGCCAAAACTTCAGCTACTGTGCAAGGCGATAAATCACGTTTCTGCCTCTTTCTTTCTTCTTCTTTCTCCACGAAATGATGCGATCGTTTCATCTTGACTGTAAAAGGTCAAATGACTACATTGTAAACACCATGGGTCCCTATATCCATGTCAGACCAATGTCTTCCCTCCCAGTATTCATTTCACTCTCAACTGACAGAACGATGGAAGAGCTCACACAGATCGAACATCTGATCAGACTTGAAGACAGACTCCGCACTGTGACTGAAGTTTGTAACGCGTGGTTGGATTGGTGAACAAAACTCGATCCGTTTCGATCCGCTCTTCCAATATAAATAACCGTGGTTCACTGCATTCCATTCACCTGTTCTCGTCACTAGATGTGGACAAACGTTGAATCATCTACTCTCGTATTGTCGATGCTGTTCAACCCGGACTTACCCATGTATGTCAAATCATCATGGACAATTTTCCGGATCACATATACGAGCGTTTTTAAAAGAAAAATCTATGTGGAGAGACAAGGCTGTAGAAAGAGAGTCCTCATCTACGGTCCAAAAGTCAGAAGAAGTTTGAGGAAGAGAAAAAGACCTATGAGATGCCCTCTTTGTTAACGGAATGATGTTAACAGAAAACCAAAGGTCCTTTTCAGGGCTACTGATATGCCTCAAAAAGATTTACTTTCTTGCTTAAAATTATTTTTAGTCGGTTGTGTCGTTGTTTGTGTGATAGTTTAATGTTCATCCATCTGTGTCTGTTGTATGTTGTATGTGGTATATATGTCTATGACCCGCCAGTCCCGTTCCCGCCAAGCGTTCTAGGTGTTTCTCCCCCGCTGTTTGGTCAGATTGAGGTCAGCCCCTTGTTACATTGGTACCAATCTTCAGTACCGTGATGTCACCTTACCTGTTCTTTTCATATTGTCCCTATATTAATTGTAAGTCCCATTTTTCCTATACAGCCCCATGACGTTATTGACTGCGATTTCCCTTGTCCCTATAAATCTTGTCCCTATTCAGCCCCACGACATTTTTGATGGTTTTCCATATTCCCTATACATCCCCACTATACTACTTGCGAGTATGTGTGCACATTAGAATTAAGGTTGTTCAATATTGATAGCTAACGTCATTGTTACTTCATAGAGCCATGTTACAATTATCGTTTTGAGGTGACCTGTTCAGGTGCACGTTGTCCGATGTTACTGTGCGTGCTCAACGTAAAATAGATTTTATCTATGAGCAAAAACATATCATATCAACAATAGGCATGTTCCGATATCTTTGTTTTTATGCACTCCTGCTTTAGAATGGGTGCGAGTTCTCAACCCATGAACACGTTTCTTGACCGTTGAAAATGGAAGAACCACAAGAACATTGTTAACTTATCTATCCAAAGACACGCATTCTGTCATGCCATGCAAGATTTCCTGTGCTATAGTCTTGCCTCTTCTAGGACTGGACAGGGTTTCTAAATCTTTAACAGTAACTTCATAGAAGATGTAGCTGTTTGAATAGAAGTTAACAATGAAAACAGACAAAACTTGCTTATGATGATACGACACTATACTGAAATTTGTGAGTAGACGTGGGGATCATATTCGGATCGATTCTTACAAAAATTTGCTAAAGTAAGTACTCAAGCCTAAACGTTCAAAGTCTCTCTCAAGCGATCCGGCAAAGATTCGCACACAAAACTGTTTAATAAATCTTTTTGTACTATCTGATGCTATGAACATAAAAGTAATATGTATTAAATACGAAGAAAGAGGAATTTTTCAACAGTCCTAAAAGCTGCTCTAAATGACATGTTGCTCCAATGTTTTGAGTGTAGCTGAGGTGAAACACTATTATGTCATAACAGGGAAAACTGACTCATTCATGTAAGACAACTTTAACGTGGACAAATATGACTTGTCTGGTGCACGTTATACTTTGTGATATTATTGTGATTATTACCAGGCAATACGTTCCTTGTATTCGCATCAGCAGAATGTAGGGTGTGAATGTTCCAGTACATAGATAAAGTAAGTACAGAATATTGAACATCTTTTTAAATTAATTATCAGCAGTCAACTTATGTCACTCGCTTACAAGATTTATTGGATTTTTTTAACGATTTAAACCATACTCATTTTCACGGAAGTGAAGAAGGAGATAAAGAGATAAACATACAATTTCTAATATTTATGTTTCTAAAGTTTATTTACATGAAACTTGCATATGTATTTTTGATGTTATGTCTACAGCTGGTCTCAACTGCATTAATCTTTTGGGATCTTGATCCCCATGAAAAACGCTGGTCTCAACTGCATTAATCTTCTGGGATCCTGGTCCCCATGAAAAAGGCTGGTCTCAACTGCAGTAATCATTTGGGATCCTGATCCCCATGAAAAACGCTGGTCACAGCTGCATTAATCTTTAGGGATCCTGATCCCCATGAAAAACGCTGGACCCTGGGGAGCTTTAATTAAAATACGGAGTTCCAAGGACAAGACGGATTCAAATGACCGGCCAGTTTGGTTTACGTGTTTATGTATGTCTACTACAGATGAAAACATCTCACCTTTGAAATGGTGGTGGGTAATGAAAAGCATGATACTTTTTTTATAATGATAGTAAACTTCAATATGCATTATGCCAATGTTCTTTTGAGCCATCTTGTCTGAGGAAAAATTCGAAATAGCTCTTAGCTGTCAGAAATTGATGCCACAAAAGATTTGTTAGGAGTAGTCGTGGTTCGGTGTAAAAGCTGTCACTTGTACAACGGATTAACCTTAATACTTTCATTAAAATCATTGGTTAGTGTTTAGTTTTATCTTTAATGTAGAATTATTCTCAGTTTTCTGCAGTCCGTCTTAGTCCGATGAATATTCACCACATATATGTCCAGTTGCAATTGCATCAGATGGTAAATGTAACCAAGATTTCTTTTGGTCGGAACGTAACAATGCAATCAGGATGCGCTCTGTCATTTCACTCTGCACCATTGTCGCAAAGTAATTAGAATCCAGTTTTAGATATTAACCTTACGCCAGCTCGGAGTACATGCTTGCATGTTAAGAGTGATAAAATAGTTCCAAGCATGTGGCCCCATCACTTCGATTATTTTCATGATTTCCAAATGGCAGTATGATATATGTCTTTATTGCAATTTAAACTAAGTAAAATTCTGCGTAAAAAAAATGTGTTAACCTGTGCTTATGCAAAACGTAAAATTGCCTATGCATATTTAAGCACTTATTCTTGGTTAAGCTGGTGCAAACTAAAAAGGAAAAAAATCACCTTCCTGGCAACATTTTTGGCCGTGACCATGCCGTTTGTCAGAAATGTAGTGTAGGGATGAAGTTTTCAGGTGAGACCATGAAACTAACCTCCCACATCATCGTATCACGCCGCCAAAGCAGTTAGAGTTAACAAAATGCAAATTAGAAAAGACTATCTTACGTAGCCCGGACTCGTCCATGTGTAAGAATGTGTTCCATTATTTTTCCGCTTAACGAGATTAAAAAAAAATTGACTAAATTTTGACCTTTTGTTTGGTCTTTAATATTATTTTTCACTTTCTTAAGATTTCCCCACATACTGTAATAAGTATCCCAATATAAAAACTCGGAGGGGGGGTGGATGATGCCAATCCCTGAGAACAGACTTAACTGACTCTGATAAAAGCTATATACTATTATGTATATTTAATTTAAATTCTGCGCTTGACCTTTGTCCGTGATTGAGGGTAAAGTTTTGGCCTACATGGTTTATATCCTGTTTTATGACATTTACTAAAGTTTTAGTTCAAGACCTAACAATTTTCGTATATTTCGAAAGCAAACTTCTTGTCAATATTTATGAATATCCCATTAGCTTTTCAGAAAATTGTTTTGCAGCATAGGTCATATGGGAATGTATTTAACGAGGTTTGTGTAAACAAAGTCTTAATTCCTGTCTTAAGATTAGTATTTTGAATCATCAGTTTTAGTTGTTTTCAGATATAAACTGAGAAAAAAATCATTTATTTAAATTATTAATTGGAATTGCAAAGTGCCCATTGATATTTTGGGCTATGTTATGTGTATTTGATTTAATTTATATTTTATTTAATTTAAATGTTTGTAAGTTTTAAAATCTTTTAATTTTAATTTCATTATATGTCAAAATAATGTAATCTTGTTTACTTCATTTGGCGTTTCTTCAGAAAATTCAGTTTGACTTGACTCTTTTCATGAACACATAATAATAGAAACACTGTTTCTATTTTTGACTTAGTTCCCGATCTTGATTCAGAAATCACTGATACAAGTAAACAACTTTCTATTTTTATTTTATTCTCGGAGTAACTTGATTGGTTTTTTTCGAGGTCATACTGGGAGTACGTGATTTTAGATATGTAAATAGCCTCTATTTCGCAATTCTGGGTTTTCTTTGGAATACTCATTCAAAAGCTTTATGACCTATATCATTGTGTACATCAGAACATTCAAGATTACTGGAATTCATTCGTAACATTCTATACTTTTGGACTTGTGATTGAACATTTATGATTATTTGGGACTTAATTCACAATACTGTAAGATCCTCTTTAATTGTCACTTTGTAACTTAGAGAAATAAATTATTTGCTGATTTTACTGAACGTATTGATTTTGTTTCTTACTGTTACATAGTTTAGGACCATAAAGTCGTAATAAAACACATATCCAAGAAATGAAGATATACTTAACTATTGTATCTGTAAAACCACCAAAATAGATATCATTTAATTATTTATATCTAAATGTCTAGCAATTTGAAACATGCAAGATCATTTATTCCACACACTAATAGCACCAATACCCAGCAAGTTATATCTTATACTTAAAGTGTGTTTTGTCAGCACCAAATAAATCCAAATGATACATTATAAAGAGTATGGTTCACTACCAAGTGACTGGTTCCATCTATCCTGATTATCATATCAACTGAAGCGGACAGTATCTTAAGATCCGATTCTCAAAACTCTTCCCAAAAACAAAAAAAAAAAAAATATTACTTTACATGTAGGAGTTCTATATATATCTTAGTGTTTGAGAAATGGAGTTATAACTGTACAAAGAATTTGTTTTGTGTTTGTGAAATGAAGTTAGAATTGTACAAGGACAATGTTTTAGTGTTCTAGAAATGAAGTTAGAATTGTACAAGGACAATGTTTTAGTGTTCTAGAAATGCAGTTAGAATTGTACAAGGACAATGTTTTAGTGTTCTAGAAATGCAGTTAGAATTGTACAAGGACAATGTTTTAGTGTTCTAGAAATGAAGTTAGAATTGTACAAGGACAATGTTTTAGTGTTCTAGAAATGCAGTTAGAATTGTACAAGGACAATGTTTTAGTGTTCTAGAAATGCAGTTAGAATTGTACAAGGACAATGTTTTAGTGTTCTAGAAATGCAGTTAGAATTGTACAAGGACAATGTTTTAGTGTTCTAGAAATGAAGTTAGAATTGTACAAGGACAATGTTTTAGTGTTCTAGAAATGAAGTTAGAATTGTACAAGGACAATGTTTTAGTGTTCTAGAAATGAAGTTAGAATTGTACAAGGACAATGTTTTAGTGTTCTAGAAATGAAGTTAGAATTGTACAAGGACAATGTTTTAGTGTTCTAGAAATGAAGTTCAAATTGTACAAGAATACTGTTTCAGTGTTTGAGAAACACAATCAAAATTGTACAAGAATATTGTTTCCGTCTTTGAGAAATGCAGTTCAATTTGTACAAGGATATTGTTTCAATCTTTGAGAAATGAACTCAAAATTTTACAAGGATAATGGTTGAGTGTTTGAAAAATGAAATTCAAACTCTACATTGACTCTGTTTTAGTGTTTGTGAAATGAATCTAAGGGCTAAACCGGAAATTTACAACAGCAGTAGTTCTGAAATTGCCCATTAACGTTTTTGTGTTGGAACTCAGAACCACGAAAATCTTGTCTTTTACCACAGTTGAAACTACGACATAACGTATACAAATAAGATCTTGGCAATAACGCATTCACTCATATTAACTCTATTGAATGATAACACTGCAAAGTCTGTTTAAAAAAACAACATCATAGATATCATGGCTTGACCTTGATTGTAAGAACCGCTCTTCAGGGCTGTGTGCTACATTGAAGAATGATTTAGGTCTACAATGGAACATCTGCGTGCAACACTGCATGTCTGCTATCAAATTTTGTCTCGTATGAGATCTTTTAAACCCATTTCTTTGTATCTCAACATCACTGAGATTGAGACAAGTGAAAACAAATTCCTTCCAGGACCTATGAGTTACAAATCATAGCATTAAACATTAAATAAGTTGAGAGATCTCTCCTTCATTTTTCGACAAAGAAAACGAACGATCTCATTTCGGTTTCGTACAGTCATACGTATGAATCACTTTTTTTCAACTAGAATGGTTGCAAATATAGGGCCAATGTAGCACTTTCACAGGCTTGAAACGGGTGCACAGTCTACCGCTTTTCTAACTTAGGATTGTAAATAAAATGCATATCATTACTTGATGGGAATTTGTAAAGGAAAGATAATAACATCCTTTAGCTTGCAAACATGCATTTATACGAGCTCAGTGTTTTAAGAAAAGTACTTGACAACATTTTCTATAAACAATTTCCAGACGTTATGGCATGAATTTGTTATAAGTTAAGACTATGTCTTCCAAGGTGAATTGCTTCCATTATATAGCAGATGAACTAGATGAGCAGACCTGACCTTGACCCGTTCCCATGATGTTCTAAACCTTACTATGAGAGGTCCTGGTTCTTGTGTTCTTCGCTACCTATAATTATTTCTCACTCTTTCTAAATGGTGACTTTATAAAACCCTCAGTAGCCATGTGTCAACCAGACATCCTAAAAAGTCATCTGGAGAAAACACCACGACACTACGACTTACCTTTCAGGCACAGGAGTGCTAACGAGATTTTCAAGATGACTACTGTAGCACCCTTACTGGACTTCATATTAGCACAATTTACATTTAGGACCAACTAGACAGCGTAAAAGGTCTTTTGGTGCAAGCCCTATGTCAGTATGCCTTTCTGTTCAGGAGATAAAGCAGTAACAAAAATTTTAAGATGGCCGATGTAGCGGCCACATTGGAATCATATCTTTACTATTTACATCTAGGACCAGCTAGACATCAGGTGAACTCTTTTAAGTGAAAACCTTGTGTTGATACGACAATCGGTTAATTAGGAGTAGCGATACAAAGATTTTCAAGATGGTCGCTATCTGGTGGCCATATTAGATTTTAGATTGGCACCATCTTCATTTAAAACAAACTGGACCTCATAAAAATCTTTTAGTGAAAAACCAATGTCAGTATGAATCACTGTTCAGGTGGAGTTGTGATAACAAGATTTTCAAGATGGCTGCCGTGGCGGCCATATCGTAGTTCAGATTGGCATCATTACAATTTAGGACCATTTAGACATCATAAGAACTCTTTTAGTGAAATCGAGGAGAAACGATAACATTAGTTCAAAGACAGCCATTTTGTTGGCCATACTGGATGTCAAATCTGCGCTAATTTCATCTGAAAACAACTAGACTTCATAAGAATTCTCCTGGGGAAAAACAACCCATCATGTCGATTTGATTTTCCTTTCCGAAAGAGAGATCATAATGAGATTTTCGAGATGGCCGCTGCGGTGGCTATTTTGTACGACGATGGTGAACAACAAACCATTCCATAAGCTCTTCTAATCTTAAAATAATGCCAGCTAAAGCTGTCAGTTTGATTTTTGTTTTTATTGCTGTTTTTTGCCCTATTTCCAACATCAGGTGTATGAATTTACTTTTGAAGTTTAACGTTGTCGTAACTCTGTACTAATGTGCTAGAAACGTTGAATTTTTCACATTTTGTTTTGTGATATCCCTGCACGAATGAAATAGTGCACAAAGTACACAAGTAGACTATTTATTTGAAGTGTAATAGTATCCGTGCACGAATGGGGGTATTGTAAGCAAATTACTACCCGCTTGAAGTATCAACTGAACTTTACTTCTTTAGTGTTGTCGTATCCTTACATGGGTGGGTTGTGCATGTATTACTCGCTAGAATTGTCACACCTATTGTCATACCTATTGTCATACCTATTCTAATATCCTCATCCTACTCAGTAATATGTGTCATCATTTCAAAAAGCAATTAAAATTCTATTTAAATTACTGATTAACATATGAATTGCAAATTTTATTTTCAAGAAATAGTAATGAAATTAAAGTATACATTTATAAAAGTGGTTTTAAAAAATTGCGGTTGTTTCGAAATAAAATTGCCGTAGGGGAAGACAACTCTCATCTCTTCACTTTTGAAGGTCAGCCTCAGTAACTCCTTTAGCCGCCAGTTGACCCAAAACTTTATCTAGATAATCGGGATCTGGGTATCCAAACCTAAAATGAAAGTTATCTCATGTTCAATTTGGCGTCTGTACAAGAAGGTAATCAAAGTATGAACTCTAGATATCAGCACTAAAACATTAATCAAGAAATGGCGCCCTTGTTTGTTTATTTCGGGACGTCTTGAATACGTAAAGTATATGGAGAAACGAAGAGATAAATCGGAGTTATCAAATCGAGCACACAATGCTTGCCATGTTTTAAAATAAGCGTAAATGCGAACGAAAGAACAAGCAAACCAAAACAAGCAAACAAATTGTAAAAAAAGTAAATATCCATCGCGCTGTCGCAAACAAAAAGCGGCACAAAAATGAAAGGTTAAATACAGACGTAATTAATTAACTTAATGCTAAAATTGTGTCAACCAGGAGTCCTTACATCAGCGGTCCTCCATGACGATTAGTCTTGTGTAGAACTCCATTCCACACTATGCAGTTCTCCACTCCTGTGGTTTGCGAAACACCAACTGCGAACAGAAGTCCTCTCTCGAACGCCACCTTCAGCAGCTTCAATACCTTCTGTCCCTTGTCATTGTCTGGCAAGTAAGCTATCCGTTTTGTCCCACTGTATGGCTTCTTTGGATTTGGGTGGTTTTCCTTTTTGTTTAAAAAAATCGTCTATTGACTCACTAGTTAATTTGTATGTATTCATTAAACAACGAAAAGACTGAATCATTGCACAGGCTAGAACCAAAACAAAGGAAAAGAAAATGTGTTCTTCCTGGTCTTTCGTTTTCGATGTATCAACTCCATGTTTTAAACAATTTGTTTGTAAAGCATCCCGACTACAGTTATTTCAAAAAACGTCCCGTGAGTACAATATTAATATGAGAAACATAAAAAGGTAAGAGAGAAAGAAAGAAAAATTTCGAATGCTCTAAAATGTGTAAGTTTGAACCGGCACATCTGAGGAAAAGGATATATTCTAAAGATATTTTTCCTACCGCCTGTATGCCACTCTGGAATGTGTAAGTTATTACGATAGTTCCACATCCCTCGTTTCCAGGGAGACTTAGGTTCTTCTCCACTCGTACGTCCATACTACCTCGTGGCTGATTACCTGTCACAACCTTCCCGTTCTTTTTGGATGCTGAACCTTTGAATAGGATAACGGTTATAATAGCAGGATGAAAGATGCCCATTAATTTGACTGAAGTTGTCTTCACTTACATTAGTACAACTCATAAAAAGTAAGATAGGCTCTTTAAGCTATTTTATCCACCCAAAAAGGAAAATAAAAATATAGTTGACCTATATAGGAACCTACAAGTTAGACAGTTATAACAGTCGAGAAAGAATATTAAATTATGTAGCATTTCGTATAAATATTTTGAAATCTATTTTAACCAATTGTTTTAATTAGAAGCACTAGGAAAATTCCAAACATTACATTATGTTTAAGAATTACAGAAATAATTCTGGAAACATACTGATATTCTCCGCTTTGATAGACTTATTTTTTCTTCCGGTCTCCTTTGCACGAGCGCCTTTCTCTTTTCCTACAGGAAAGGGCTTGTTATCCTTGATTGCGAACTTTATTTTCTCTCCTACCTCAATCCCACACACGTAAACTTCTGCGATAAACACTCCAGGCTCGTCTCTAATCAGTTCTTGGTAAAAGGAGTTGTCTTCATCGGAGTGTACAGCATTATAAAAAGGGGTCAGTGGATGGTTTGATGCATCTAGAATCCTAACTTGTACATCGGCCTTCTCCTCTGGGAATGGTCTTCTTTCACGGTCAAATAAGGAAACTTTGATAACTGTGGATGATTGACCCACTTGGCCATTACAGGTCTCAATTTTGCAGTGATCAGGGTCAATGTCAAAGCTGTCGACGATTCCGAGGGTAAGGACGTGCGTTTGAAAATCGGCGCCCATATTGACTGTGTTGAAAGTCATGTTGGCTGTTGCATGTGGACATTGGTCGAACCGTCTGGCATATAAATTCTCATGTCTTTTATTGATTCGTCCGTGAACCTTTCCAAGATAAAATAGCTTCTCAGTTGTATCATTATGTAAAGAAATTGAGATAATAAACTTAGTTTGCACCCAAAAATATTAAAGGAGAAATTAATTAAGCATTGCTAATTAGTAGGAATGCTGTGGAAAAAGGATAATAAACCATCAATAAGAACAGTAAGGAAAAATATAAGACAGAGAAATAGCCAAACAAGAGGAGTGAGATAAAGAGGCAGCAGGGTTCAGTGAAAAAGAAGAATAAAAGGCAAACATTATGACCAGTAATTGTCATAGGCACTCCAAATATAAGTAGGTTGAACATGATGAAAAATGTGTTTGACACAACATTCTACAATTTATCAAACATCTACAAACGCCACTTGCATTTTATTCCTTCTCACCTGCAGAAAACCTGTTTTGCCATATCCCGTAAGGACGCCATCTGTGAAAGAGATGGAATCCGTCATCTCCATCTTGAATTCCTCTAGGCGAGCTTTCTGTTGGTTGAGGACCCTCACCTTATCCTCACAGTGCTGCTTGATTTGTAGAATCAGTTCTTGCTCTCGCTTGTCCAACATCTCTCTGCAGTTGCTGAAAGGATTGACCTATTTAATCATCCCCTGCCATTGCACTCTATCGAAATCTAACGAAAAGCAATTTTCATCGTTGCTCGCATGAAACCTGACAGTCAGAAACAAAAGATAAATGTATACTAAAAGGAGGAAAATTTATCGAAGATTGGAACAAGTATTCATTAAATCAATCCTCTGCTATTTATCTAGGTTAAGGAACTGATTATTCAGAGGACTCTTTAAAATAAAATGGCGATTGCCAGTGACACATAACTGAAGCAAAATTACAGATTTGTTTTGTACAAGGTGCTGCTAAACTTGGACAATTTGGCTGTGACTTTATCGAACAAATAAATTCCTAAATCAGATGCAATATGGGTGGTTAGTATATAAATTATATTTTGCAGTCCTACCCGAAAGCTGCTTTTATGTTCTCTTCAAGCTGCATGGACCTTTCATGCACCTTGTAAATCTCATATTTGACCCAATTTGTTATCTTATCCACTTCTTTCTCTCGTTCTTTCAACTGTGCCAAAAACATATCTGTCTCTCTCTTCTCTTGTTCATAAGTCGAATTTTCGTCTTTTATCTAAAAAGAACCGGCAAGATTTAAAGAAGTATTAAACCACTTGTATGATTTTATTACATCTTGAAATGCCCCTTGAAACATAAACGGTATTATGTGAGTCTGTTTATTTCCTTTTATCACCATCATCATCGTCGTCGTCGTAGGCATCATCATTCATCTTCGTCTTTACATCTTCTTTACATCTTTGTAAACTAAGTTCGTTATCCTTCTAAATACTTTATAAAAATAGATGAATTAGAAAAGTTGTCTGGTGTTCCTATGACTACCCATATCCCTGCTCACGAATTCAGGAAGAGATTTTTTTTTACGGGATTTAGGTCTGCTTTGCATATTTAGACCACCTGACTTACCCTTCAAAACTTTAAGAAAATAAAATTGAATAAAATAGAATGTAATGCCTAATATCTAGTTTTAAATGCAGTTTCTTACTATATGTCCGTTAGCCTCCTTGTGTTCGGTCAGGGCACATAATGTACATATAGGGCGTCTGCATCCCTCCTTGTAGCAGTAGAGATCCAGTGTATATTGATCATGTCCCGACTTTTGGCATTTTAACTTCCCGCAGAAATCCGACAGCGACATACTCTTTAATTCCTCAATAGTTGAGACAGGATGAGACTTTGTCGCCCTGGTAACATCGTGCGCATGTGTACAGCTTTTACAGAGGAAGTCCTTGCATTCGGCACATCGGGAGACGACAACGTCCGTTCCACACTGTGAACATCTGATTCCACTGCTGAATGTTCGGATGCTTACAAAGTCCAGAAGATCACGTCTGGTGTTGTCCTTTCGAATGTTGCTGAAGTCACCACCAGGGACAGAAGTAATGTCATTGCAGAGAGGGCACTTCACCGTCTCATCTTTGACTAGGCTCTGCAGACACGTAAAACAGATGGAATGAAGACAAGGGAGGAGTCTCGGATGGCGAAATTCATCATCGAAAACCTCACTGCAAACGCAGCAGATCAGAAACGTCTGTTTCAACTCTTTGGTAAACTGTTCGTCATTTACCTGAGAGCCGTTCCCTGCCATGGTCTGTTGAAAAATTATAAGAAAATTTAGAAAGAAGGATCATAAAGTAATAAAAATGCACTAAGCCTATGCTGTCTTGTAAATTTACCTGTACAACAGGGTCCGAAATTCCCATCAAATTTACCTGTACAGCAGGGTCCGAAATTCACATCAAAGATCATTTTGCTTTTGGATAGAAGCCCAGAATCAAATTTTGCTGGGTGGGTGGGTCAGAATGAGACAAATATAAATCGTGATATAAGAAGGAGTAAAAACACGCTTGCCACACTTTATCACGGGGGTTGCATCTTACAATATATATATATATATATATATATATATATATATATATATATATATATATATATATATATATATATATATATATATATATATATATATATATATATATATATATATATATATATATGTATATATATATATATATATATATATATATATATATATATATATATATATATATATATATATATTGGAGATACTGAAATTTGTACCTAACTTTAGGAAAATTCGTGACCTTAATATAATGGTTCATTATGGAGCAAATTTTCAAAATGTAAAGTATTCCTACCTTTCTTAAATCATTATGTGTTGATAATAAATCCGTTTCTCAGGTAAAATTTACTCCAGTCGAATTCCCGAAATGTTACCATAGAATAAATGAAACTTTGTGTCCAAAATTGCCGACTGCATGACGTCAGTCTAGAACTAGCACACGAGTCAGTAACGTTGAAGTGTGTTGATTGCACAGCTCTTTCAAGTAAAAATTAAAACTTACAGATTTTGTACAATTTATAAATAAAGACGCAAAAAGTATGGACCGAATGATGGTATTAATTCAAACGTGGAAGAACTTTTCAACTGCTTGTCCTGTTATATATATATATATATATATATATATATATATATATATATATATATATATATATATATATATATATATATATATATATATATATATATATATATATATATATATATATCTTCTTTTCTTCAAGGTATATTACAATCATCTAATGAATACAACTCATCCAAGCATTTAAATAGGAGAAAGCGGGTGAGTTCGTAACTGAGAGAAGAAGACGAAGGAGTTCAGAAATTTAAACTGCACACATATGTCTTCATTAAACCTTTACGATATAGATCCATGATAGAGAAATAAAAACAGCAAATTATCACATAGAAAATGGCGAAATATTATGTCAAAATATAAGGGTTTAAATTTACAATCGGCGTGTTCCTCTATTACCTTTAGGACTACATCAGTTTATATTCGAATAGTTATTATCGACAATTTTGACAAAAATAGGATTTGTTTCTTGTATTTTTTTAAAAAAATTTGTTGCTATTTTTTTTTCTTCAGTTTGACGCATATAACGTTAGAAATTATGCCAAGGTAACGAATCTGCATTTGAATGCACCTTTTTATCTTATTTCTTCCAAAAAAATGTATCAGTTGTTCCTTCTCTCTCTTCTACCCATCGATGAAAGTATTGATCGTAGGTGTAGCATTAGTCGCTTCTGTTTGATTACACTGGACAACAAATTTTTACAAAAGTCATGTTACTGAAATAAAATTAGTCAATTCTTATCAATTTTTATGTGCTGAACACGAATATGACAGTCAAATTGCAAAATTGGCTCTAGTTTTTTTGTAATCTGCAAGAAATTAATGTTTACATAACGAAATGCATTCCAATAGTAAAAGGTCAACTGTAATAGCCTACCTATAAAAAATCAAGTCATTGACTACATCTTAGATTTCTTCGCCTGTCTCTTGTACAGCTGTTCGGGAGCATCTCTGAGGAGTGTCCAGCAGTAGTCAGCCAGCATTGTAGTGGACCATTTTCCCTGGTATCTTTGTTCCATTGTTGCGATATCTTGATGAAAACGTTCGCCGTGTTCATCACTAACAATACCACAGTTGCTAGGAAAGAAATCCAAATGGGAATGAAGGAAGTGAATCTTTAGAGACATATTGCAGCCAAGTTTCTTATACTTCATCAACATGTCTTCTACTAGTTCCTTATAGTTTTCTGCCCTAACATTTCCGAGGAAGTTTGTAGAAACTAGGCGAAAAGCATTCCATGCTTGTTTCGCGTCACCTTCCAGCAAGTTGTTGAACCGGTCATCTTTGAAAAGCTCTCGAATCTGAGGACCCACAAAAACTCCCTCTTTAATCTTTGCTTCGCTGAGTCGAGGGAATTTTTCATGCAGGTATCGGAATGCTGGCAAAGTCCGGTCAATGGCTTTCACGAAGTTCTTCATCAAACCTAGTTTGATGTGAAGGGGTGGTAGCAAGATTTTCTGAGCCTCAACCAGAGCTGGGTGTTGGATATTCTTCTCTCCAATGGCTACATTCTGCCTGTGAGTCCATTCCTTCCTCATGTAGTGCATTTCCCTTGCTCGGCTATCCCACTCGCATAAGAAACACATGTATTTTGTATATCCTTGCTGCAGTCCCATTAAAAGGGCAACTACCTTCAAATCACCACAGAGGTGCCAGCTGTACTTGTTATACTCAATGGAATTCAGTAGCTGCCTTAAGTTATCGTATGTCTCTTTCATGTGGACAGCATACGCTACTGGAATAGATGGAAGAATGTTTCCATTGTGCAAAAGCACAGCCTTGAGACTCAGTTTCGAAGAGTCCACAAATAGTCTCCATTCTTGTGGGTCATGAGTGATTTTTAAAGCATTCATGAGGCCCTCAATATCGGAACAGAATATCAGATTACTTTCCTTTCTGAAGAAAGGCTCCAATTGCTGGTGGCGCTTTCGATATGCAGTAATTGTGACATCTTCTTCTAGAAGATTCCATTGTTGGAGTCTTGATCCTAGCAATTCTGCCTTGTTCTTTGATAAGTCCAAATCACGAATCAGGTCATTTAGTTCTTCCTGTGTTATTCTGTGCGGGGTTGATGATGCACCACAGTGAAAATCTGGATCACTGCATGCTGATGGACCAGGAGAAGAACAGGTCGACTCACCTTTGTCTTCGTCAGATGAATCAAGAGAATATTCTGCTGGAGGTTCTGGAATAGGAAGTCCCTCACCATGTGGAACTGGTCTCAATGCAGACGGAATGTTTGGGTAGACTATTCTCGACTTCTTTCGCTTCGTTATTCCGCCGGAAAGAGGAGGAACCAAGCAGAAGTAACAGTCATTTAGGTGGTTGCTTGGCTCTCTCCACACCATTGGGACTGCAAACGACATTGATGACCTTTTGCAATTCAACCACTGTGAAAGCTGTGTTGTACATGTAGCACAGCATATATGCGGAGCCCAAGGCTTGTCTTGGTCACCAACCTTGCATCCGAAGTAAAGATGATATGCCTTCTTCACTTGAGAATTGATACTTTTCTTCTGGTTGGCAAATGTCACTTCCCCACAAATATAGCAAAAATTGTCCGCGGTATTAACACACTTTCGAGGCATTACTGTTCTTTATTGTACGTAAATGGATAAAATAATAAGTTTTATGTAACAGTAGCTTGAACTGTCTCGCACAACGTCTAAAATATTTTAAATGCTGAACCTATCTGATTGGGCTTTATATAGTACACTGCTTACGTCAGCTTCAGCAGCCGCCTGGCATTAGTATAATAGGCCTACACATGTATAGTACACTGCTGACGTCAACTTACTTCAGCAGCCGCATGGCATTAGTATTGCATTGCATCAGAAAATGATGCAATCAACTGTGGATGATGTGAGCATGATGGTATTATGCAATGTTACATCATTATTCCGGATGTTGCTGTAGTCCTACTGGAGAAATTTACACAGTGAAACATAGAAAATGAGGTATATGAATATCTTCAAAACGAGAGCCAATACAAATTTTTCACGGTTATATTCGTGTTCGGCACACCAAAATACTACAGATTAGGGCCTTTTTAAGTCAGTAATGATTTCACTGTTGACCAGTGTTAGCGGTAGCTCCAAGTCTAATCTTTGAGGGACTGATGCTCAGTTAGACTAGCTTGGGTCGGCGGCCTCACTGTCTCCTTCCAAAAGTTAGCTAGGACCACCTTGTCCGTCTGATGCAGCCAAATAAAATTACGGAAGGTACCGTTTAAAAACCAAAAATATAATATGTCAGTCATTTAATTCTGTAAAAAAAAAAAAACCAAAAAAAAAAACACAAGATCACTATATATTCTATATTAAAAAAATTCGTACTCTCTAATATCTTATTGAGCGAGTTCTTTGTTCTAGTGGTACGTCACTTCCGCATACATATAAGTGGCAGGTACTACCTGAACCTTTTGTGTTTGTGTGTGTGTGTGTGTGTGTGTGTGTCAGAGCCATATTTTTAAACGTTGTAGTCTGTAAAAGGAATACCCGAGTTCCAGAGAACACGTGCACTGTTATACAGAGCAAAGTAACTGAAAGATTGTTTCACTAATATTTATGTACATGAAGCTTAATACGGAAAATAGTCCCTGTTATATTTTCTACATTCCTAATGGCCCACATATTACATTTAATGCATACTCGGAGTAAATATGGCTCGACTGATATCATGACTTAATCAAATGTATACCAATATAATTAAAAATACAGCAAAGAAGGCGTTCTTATTATTCATTCTAGACTAGCCAAGGAGGCTTGTAGCATGTCGTAAGGTTAGTTATTCAGGAAACTGAGTAGAAGAAAAAGTATTCAGGATGCAAACTAACATTAACTGCTTATCACACAGTGTCACCGGAAGTTATCACACAGCGTCACACAGCGTCACCGAAAGTTATCACACAGCGACACCGAAAGTTATCACACAGCGTCACCGAAAGTTATCACACAGCGTCACCGAAATACAATTGTATGATTATCATCCTGTAGCAATTCAACATTTAAGTCTCATTTTGTTTGAAATGATATTGTAATTCCAAAGGAAGTAATCCAATAAAAAATAATAAAAAAATTTATTACAGAAGCTACAGTATATGTGAACCCATATGTTGCCTTATTCTCCCTAATCGAGACCCCACCGTTCAAACCATATAGAGTGATCACACCTTCTTTTAACTAGATTATATACCCAAAGACAATCCGACTTCTTAACATCTGAGCCCGCCGTAGTAAGCAAGGCGAACTCTTATATTGAGGATTCTGACCACAAATCATCTGCAACCACCACATAACTTAAACTATTTTGGGTTTGTGGGATTTAACGCCATGATTCAGCACATGTTAGGCATAATATGGCAGCCAATATATTTGATGGTGGAAGACCCGGGAAAGAACCACCGACCCACAGGAAGCTAGTGGCAAGCTTTCACACATACCACGGTGGTCGAGCTGAGACTCGAACTCACGCCTACAGAGGTGAGAAGTGTAAGCGATCTGTATAAGCAAGCGCTTTGGATCACTCGGCCACCTGGGGCCCCAACGTAAACTGGAGTTTTCCCAATCAAACCATGTGCTAATTGCTCGACTGAAAATGCATACCAATTACCTGTACCAGATCATTTTGCTATTATCTTGCGAAATTTGATTAGAAAAATTATTCTTAGCATAAGTCGTAGTAGAATATCAGTGGTAGTCAAGGAAGCAATGATAGTCAAGAAATCGATCATAGTCAAGATAGTAGTGGTAGTCAAGATAGCAGTGGTAGTTAAGAAAGCGGTTGTAGTCAGGAAAGCAGTGGTAGTCAAGATAGCAGTGGTAGTTAAGACAGCAGTGGTAGTCAGCAGTGATAGACAGGAAAACAGTGATAGCCAAGAAAGCAGTGGTAGTCAAGACAGCAGTGGTAGTCAGCAGTGATAGTCAGGAAAACAGTGATAGTCAAGAAAGCAGTGGTAGTCAAGACTGCAGTGATAGTCAGGAAAACGGTGATAGTCAAGAAAGCAGTGGTAGTCAAGACAGCAGTGATAGTCAGGAAAACAGTGATAGTCAGGAAAACAGTGATAGTCAAGACAGCAGTGGTAGTCAGCAGTGATAGTCAGGAAAACAGTGATAGTCAAGAAAGCAGTGGTAGTCAAGACAGCAGTGATAGTCAGGAAAACAGTGATAGTCAGGAAAACAGTGGTAGTCAAGAAAGCAGTGGTAGTCAAGACAGCAGTGGTAGTTAGCAGTGATAGTCAGGAAAACAGTGATAGTCAAGAAAGCAGTGGTAGTTAAGACAGCAATGGTAGTCAGCAGTGATAGTCAGGAAAACAGTGATAGTCAAGAAAGCAGTGGTGGTCAAGAAAGCAGTGGTAGTCAATAAAGCAGTGATAGTCAAGAAAGCAATGGTAGTCAGGAAAGCAGTGGTAGTCAGAGCAACAGCTGCAGTATTAGTAGTAGCACACTTTGTGTACTATTTTATGCCGTAATGTGTTATAAACTCTTGTATCGTTTATTCATGACCTATACAATATCGTTTAATTTTATTTGCATGACTGTTTGTATGAACTATTCACGTAACAGTGTACACTGTTAGAAACCAGAAGAAATTCCAACAAACCTCCTTGACAAGTTTGTGTTCTTATGTTTGATTTCTAAAGCACAGTCTACATTGATATACAACTATATTTGGTTCCCGTTAGAATCGATTAACGATTAAAAACCGATTTAAACACGTCCCAGTTTATACCCGTCTCTTGCCGAAGGTATACACTCCAGAGTCCCACAATGGAAAAAGTCGTATTGTTCTTACTAACACTGCGTTTATACATCCAAAGAACTAATAACCCGGTATTAAAAGCCGATATGCTGTCCTTTGTCTCCTTGGTATTAGGTTCAATTGTTTGTGGTTATACAAATATACAGGTAAACAGGATTGTAAGCCATTTATGTCCAGTGATACGATATGCATAACATACTACGATTAATACCCTAGATAATATCGACAAGGATCCAACTATAACGGACGTAATGATTTGGGTTCTGAGATTAATAATAATTAATACTGCACATGTAAGCGATATAGAAGCACTCGCTTTTGTTGGCTCTTAGACCCTCGATACCCTAGTCAATTGTTTGAGCGGTTTAATTTGTATCCCTAAATGCGTGTGTATTATCTCGTTTGAAGCCAGTGGCAATTAGTATTAATTTTATTTACTGTTGTTGTTGTCGTTGTTGTTGTTGTTGGTATCGTATTGTTGTTTGTGGTTTGACGCCTCTTCTCAGCGCAGGACAGACTATACGCGGCGGTCAGTATAACTGGAGGAGGAAGAGTCAGGGAAAACCCCTAATAAGAAGCACCGAGGTACGCGAAGCTACTTGCAGGATTTTACTTTCACTTTCGCTTTCTATTTACTCATTTATTAGATATTAAGCATAAACAAAAGTTTAAACATAGGCCTAATTTGACCGTCCATCTCCAGGTGTATCTAAATAAATAAAGCCAACCTAAAAATAATAAAAATTGTGCGCTTACATACAGCAGAATTTGACCTACTTATATCAACACGTAGTAACAGCAACATGAACATATTATAACCTGTTCGACATAGGCTTCAAAATAACATTTTGGAGCCCGTATCCCAATCCTTCTTCTACTTCTCTGACAAAAAATATGTCAAAGACTGAGCTAGACGACACAAGATGTAGCTTGGTAAATGAACAAGACGACACAAGTATAAAAAGAAAGAATTGTAATAACCTGCTAGCATTTACTGTACAAACATATATGTGTATATAAGAGTGAATATAACACATACATTTAGATTCACTCCAGAAATGATCAAAATACACTATTATTACCATGCGTGACGTGTACACTTGAGTCCCTTGACACAACTTTACAACTTTACTTACCTTAAGTCAGAACATGGCCTGTACGATTAAGGAAACGTGTTGTGCTCAACTATAGCGTTCTACTAGTTCATAGTCTTACATCATGATTATTTATATACTTACATCCGGGATATTTATTTATAATAGGTCTTTCTAACCGTGTCGACTAACGGAGACCTACTTTAAGTTTCTGATATAAAACTATCCCCCCCCTCTCTCTGGCACCTCCACACACACACACACAAAAGACAGTAACGCAAACATCTCTCTTTCTCTCTCTCTCTCTCTCTCTCTCTCTCTCTGGCACCTCCACACACACACACACACACACACACACACATACACACACACACACACACACACAAGACAGTAACGCAAACATCTCTCTCTCTCTGGCACCTCCACACACACACACACACACACACACACACACACACACAAGACAGTAACGCAAACATCTCTCTCTCTCTCTCTCTCTCTCTGGCACCTCCACACACACACACACACACACATACACACACACACACAAAAGACAGTAACGCAAACATTTCTCTGTCTCTCTCTGGCACCTCCGCACACACACACACACACACACACACACACACACACACACACACACACGCACACACACACAAGACAGTAACGCAAACATCTCTCTCTCTCTCTCTCTGGCACCTCCACACACACATACACACAAAAGAGGTTTCAGTAAGGCATGTGAAAATAAATAGTTCCGCTGAAGTGTATTAACTGGACTTTGTTTATACTTACTCCTTCCCTCAAATGTTGACATTACAATTTCATTAATGGCTTTTAGAACCAACTTGAAGAACAAGCGATCTGCGAGTGTCTTTTCAGGTCTACATGACAAATTGAAAGCATACTGGCGAATTGAAAAACTTTATTGTGATAGATCGTAAGGTAAACACTATACAATGAGGACTTGAGGCACTTTATTGTCATAGATCGTAGGGTAAACACTATACAAGGAGGACTGTTTTCCAGATAATGTAATTATTTACAATATCAAACATCTTGTCCTACTTCAATACGTTTTATCTGACATCGACTTATCTTCAGTGACAGTCTATGCAAATAGCTAACTCAATGCAAAATCAATATATTCTGGATCGAGTAACAAAAGCTGTGCATAAGTAAATAAATAAACAAATGTGTAATGATTAATTATTAATTGTTTATCATTTATTTGAAGGACTACTGATGAATGTAAGCAGATAAATAATTCAATAAATTATATAGCTTCAAAATTGAAATTGAAGATAGTAAATCATTTCAGTTAGGATGAATTTAATCATAGACAAAAAGTGATAGGCATAAAAAAAATCTCATACACAGTAACTTATGCTATGGGTAGAAATACATTAAGTTAGCGGGATCAGTTTCAGAAAATATTTTTCCGCGATTCGAAAGATAATATTTATATCATTTGTAACATCGAGCACTCACCTTCAACTCCGCCCACCCCCCACCCCCACCGAAAGAAAAACAAAACAAAACTTTAAACACTGAATATGTATTTTTCCTGTTCTCCGCAAGTGATACCGAAATATCTTGTCAGGAAGTACAATTGATAGGAAAAGAAACAAAAGAAAAAACCCCAAAGATTACTAGAACTTTAAAAAGAAAATCTCTTCGGGTGCTTTGGACCAGAGCTTAAAAACCAGTCATGGTCCAGAAGGAAGGCCTCTGCTTAGACCGTATTACGGATTGCCCGAATGGGGTCAATATTCTTTAAAATCTAACATATGGTATTTAGAGCTAGGATTATTTAACTTTCGATTTTGTAAAGGGTTGGGATAACTTCCAATTAATGTAAAATGCAAGTATTTCTTCCAGCAGCAATTATTTTGGTTTGAAAAATCAAAACTTCTCTAAACTGGAGAGCTTCTCTTGCAATTGTACCTCTTTTAATAAGAAGTTGTTGTTGTTGTTGTTGTTGTTGTAGGGTTTAACGCCATTTTTCAGCACACGACCAGTATTATTGGTGGAGGAAGAACCCGGGAAGAACCACCGACCCACGAGAATCTACTGGCAAGATTCTCACATACCCACATAATAAGAAATTGCAATTGTGATTACTTTTCTTCCTTACTTCAACTATAGGGGGTTTCAGGGTTACAACAGAGTTACTGATCGTAGCGCCTAAAATTACCTCCCTTAGCTCCAATGCGCATGCCTACAAGAGATACTAACCGTGAATCCCCCTATACTGTCGGCAGTTATCACAGTCATTGATAAGGTGATAAATAGCTGTGAATAAAATTAGGTTTTATGCGTCAAGTTCTGCCCATTGATACTTTTTCATCAACATACCCAAATTCTTTAGCCGATCGATCCAATTAGGGATTAAAATTCAATCATGCAACTTTTTTCGGATGTCTGCTATTATTACTTTCGAGACGCAACTTATCACTTCTGGCTGTAACACGTGACAAATATATAGAATCTCTTCCAGACTCGGATTTCTCGGTTGGTCCACTGTCCGGATGTCATATGCTAGGAAACACAGCAACCACACCACCTTCTCCTATGGTGTCAGAGTCTATACTTAAAAATAACGTGTACGCAATTTTGCCATTTTCTTAAATTCACTTCCGCATTACTAAGCGAAGAGACGTGTCGCGAAGAAGACTACTGAAGTGGAATTATTTACTTCATCCAGGAAGTAATGCCTTTGAAATACGTGATCCAGCTTGCGTCTAGCTTATACCGGGAACAAACACATTTGAGTTTCGTTTCTAGAAATAACTTCTAAATAAAGTTTTATTTACTTTCCATTAATTAGGGATGTTGGCATGCTACACCAGAAATAACTGAGGAATGCTCAACATTCTTTCAAACAAAGACTTTCAAAACCAATTGACATGGACGTAAGAGGTGTACCACTGGATGAGGCGCTGTCAAACTGACCAAGCATGATCGCACATAAGTTTATTCTCGTTCAAAGTTAGTCAAATACCCCCATATCTATGTTCATACTGGCCGACTATCTATGAGTCCGATAGCACCTATTCATAATATTGAGGAATAATTTGCAGACAAACCTATCAGAATCATATCTGTGTACATTTTAGACACTTAACGGTATTTCGTGTGCCTGTTGAGTTATCGTCAGTTGAAGGGTCATTTTTGGCAATATGTACAGAATATTTCCGAATCAAATCCTATGTTTGGCGACTTGTAAATTCGCGTCGAATAATACTACCTTAAGCCCTGTGACCATTTTGAATTTCGTGATAAACACGACTGTTCCCAAAAAGCAGGTGCCTAAAGTGTACGCGGGAGTGTTCCGTAAAGATCTGCATACAGCAAATATAAACATGTTAATGAACAGGTGACATCAGACCACAGGGATCTGGGAGTCTGATTTATCTGACAAATCCATAGTCGGAGAAATTAATACAGCTCTGTAGATAACACATCTTAATTCCAATATCTGGTCTTTAAGCTTTAAGTTAAACATTAATGACCTGATTCGTTACAAATGATAAATAGGAAATTATTGAAGAAAACATAAATGATTTTAGAAATATCTGCCTCAATATTTCCTCGGTAATTCAGATAATTTAAATAGTGTGAAGCGATAATCGCGAGACAAGATTCGACGGCCTGAGCTCTGCTTATCCCAGTCATTTGCACAGTGTAGTCGAAGTAAAACAGTAGTCGAAATAAAACAGTATTCGAAATAAAACAACAATCCGAGGATAAGTAAATCAGGTCGATGAAAGATGAAACTGGAGTGGAAGGGACCTACCATTTAATTATTTTTTTTAATTTTTTTTTTTTTGGGGGGGGGGTCCTGTAATTTTTTTAACCAAGAGCTCAAAGCCAGAAATATTCCTGATTTGTAGAGAATATTAACTAATTATATGCACTATATCGGTTGAAAAATTATCCTGAGGTAAAAGAAAAGCAAAAGAATTATCCCAGTTGGAAATGGTAAAGGATGGTGCTTTGACATAAAAAATGTAATTTGTTGTGATAAATCATATGCATATTCTATTATGAAAGTTTAACACTATTAGGATTACAATAAGGTAATGTACACTACCCTGGTGTGAAATTTTTCACAAGAGGTCTGTTTGATTACAGAAACTATAAACATGCAATGACTCCAATACAGTTGACAAGTTGATCTCCGTTGAGACCTTGTCGTTACCATTATAATAATTTTGCGTTACTGTTTTGATTGAGGAAAATGCGTAACTAAATATTTAGTGCATGGAAATCCTAAAATTATATCAGATTATGCAGACTCCAATATAATTCCCTAATTAGCCTAATTGTTGTAATATGCACTGTTTAATTGTTAGTCGAAGTGGTTTTGACATTTCTTGCATTTTACTCCAATCAAAGACAAACGCTTTCTTATTTGCCACATCTGCAGTCATTCCAATCAAAGACAAACGCTTTCTTATTTGCCACATCTGCAGTCATTCCAATCAAAGACAAACGCTTTCTTATTTGCCACATCTGCAGTCATTCCAATCAAAGACAAACGCTTTCTTATTTGCCACATCTGCAGTCATTCCAATCAAAGACAACACTTTCCTCGTTGTCACCATATGCAGTCATTCCAATCAATGACAACACTTTCTTGTGTGTGTGTGTGTGTGTGTGTGTGATTTGGATTTTTAATTCAGTCATATCGCTACGATGTCTGCAGTCTGGCAGTTTATAGTGATGTCTAGCACTGGGGCATCATGCCGCAAACATGTACCATGATGTCCCACCCAGTCACATTATCCTGACACCAGGCCGACAAGTTCTAGCACTAACCTCTTAATGTTGTTAGTACTATTTTTTTATGTCTTTGGTATGACTCGGCCGAGAATCGAACCCACGACCTCCCGCTTCCGAGGCGGACGCTATAAACACTAGGCCACCGGAGCGGTTCAACAACACTTTCTTCGTTGTCACCATCCGCAGTCATTCCATCCTTGACTTGATTCGAAGAGCCGCTGTAGCTCAGTTGGTAGAGCGTAGGACTAGTAATCCAAAGGTCATAGGTTCGATACCCGCCAATGCCAGCTCAGGTCCTACACATTAATGTGACTTTGCGAAAGGCACTTAACTGTCATTTCTTCGGTATAATGTAGTCAATAATTTGTTACGGTAACAAAATGGGGGGAGGGTACGCCGAAGACACAGAATTTACAGTTAAACCTTTTTTCTTTTCAATTTTTTCAGTTACCATTACACAAAGCCCCCCCCCACTTTGGAAAATCTATTTCCTTTTCCGTTTTTTCTCCTCTTCCAGAATATATTAAAAATGTTCCATGTTTTTGCTTTCTGTTTAGCTCACTTTTTTATTTAGCATTTGAATCTCTTTATACCTCTTGTTCTCTCTTTAGCGATTAAATTAAACTGCTCGTGGTTAACTGTGTTTATCACAGATCCCCTTGCTTATCGCAGCGCCTTCGCTTTCTTTTCAAATTGCATGGGTTATACAAAGATATAATAAAGAGTCATGTATCCATCATTTGTTGCTGGTGTACAGTTTCCAAGGATTTTATGGTATGTCTCAACTGTCTTAGCACTGCATAAAATAAGTATTTTCTACCAAAAAGCATTTAGACTTTACAAGTGTACGCTATTCAAAAGAACATGAAATAACAAAAGAGAATCCCTAATTTAAACATGTTCTGTTACGACTCTAGGACTTAAAGTATGTAACAGAAAGAAGCGAAATCATCTAGCTTAGTAGAATCAATAAATGATTTATTTATCTAAGTTACAAAGTGAAACTTTATGAGTCATTTACAGTATTGTGAATTAAATCCCATATAATCCTAAGCGTTTTATCACAAATGAAAAGTATAGAACGTTCCGAATGAATTCTAATAGTTTTGCATGCCCTGATATACCACATTGATTTCAATCCATAAAACCTTTGAATGAATTCTCGGTAATTCCAAAGTAGTGTTTTAATGCAAAAGGTAATTCCATGAACACAACTCTAACCACTGATTCCCAACAACCGATATTAAACAGGAATGAATAAATTATCAAATCCCATATATATACAAATACCCATTTGAACCAAAATCAACCCTTAACCGCAATCATGAAAAACGTCAGGATTACAAAACCTCTATCTAAAACCATCTATCACGGACAAAAATATAGCACACAATACATATTCAATATGCATAACAGTTCAGTTTTCCAAAATTTTCAGTGATCAACCTTACATCTACCAGACGCAGATGTTTTCATAAACTGAATATTTTTAATACATGTAAATGAAGTATCTGGATAAATAGGGTTTTACAATAATTTGATCTTGAGATTCCAGACAAATTCTAACTGTTAAAACTTACGAAGTGATGTAAAAACTGTTCTTGAAAGAAGCGTGTAGTCTGAATTAGATGAGTCTCACGCGGCCATCAACACACACACACACACACACACACGTATCACGTTCTGACACCATTCCTTACAACACCATGGGTTATAATTTTTCTTTTTAAATATATTAAATTATCAGTTTTTATACTCTACATCACTGCTCTATCAAATCATGATTCAATGGAATATTTAACAAAAGTACATTTAGGGGATTGCAGGCAAGGTCTAATTGGTAATACCTGCAACGTGATGTAAAAACTGTTCATATTATTCTCGTATTTTAGAACTTTAGCTCCGTCTTTTAAATGCAAACTTTGTGCTTATAAAATTACAACGTGAGCAATGCGAAACTCCCACTTTTACTATGTGGCAACCACAGTAATATGTGTTAACAAAAATAAATCTGTCGATAGAATGAATGCAAATGGCACGTACAGATCGTTATCACTCAGTCACGCCAACAATGTTGGATAATTCAGAAGTAAACAAATAAAATAGTTCTATCCTACGATTCACGCTTTGTCCTATGGGCATGTTTCGTTAGGATGTTTCTTCCACTGTGATGACAAGTGGGTTTTGTTTAATCTTAAAAGACCATTTTTTACCGAGTTCTTTTCCACACACGTACAATAATACATAAAATTCACCCGTTAGTTCTGTTTTAAAGAAGAAGCTGAAGTGTCTTTGCGTATCGATGTAAGAAGACTTGAGAAAGCCAGTGACAGGTGTCCCCGCCGATGTGAATATTTGAGCCTGGACATCCGTTCGACTTTCAAAATACTGCTTGTGGTTTTGATCATATAACCTTACACGCATGACTTCATATGTTTGGTTTGCTACTCCATCAAAAACATCCACTTCTGTTTTTGCGAGATCTGCGTCTAATGATTTTATACATCCAAGAGACTGTAAGGACGTCTTGAAAGAACTCTCAGCAGGGGATGATTTGTACTCCAAATCAGCCAAGGGGTGGACATGCCTATCCTGCCTTACTGACACAAGATCCTCAAGAGACTCTCTGGTTGACGCATCAAAGCAAATATCTCCTGTATGGTTCTGAGTACTGTGAGGCTCCTTAATCACGATAAAGTTTTTCAACTTTTCGTTGTATTCGTGTATAGTCTGTTTCTGAAAATTTAGTACATTCAACTGTTCTTCTCTCTGCTTCTGAACTTGTTTGACAAGCTGTAATTTCCTTTCCTCTATTATCCTTTTATAAAAGTCGAAAGTGGCCCTAATTTTATTTTCAGCTGCCATCTCTTGGTCATGAATGCTCTGAAGTTCGAAAACAGCATCGCCTTTTGTCTTTTGGATCATTCTTCTTGTGTCTTCCAGTGATGCCAACTGGGCATCCATTTCTGATGTGTCCGTCTCATCAAGTTTTGCAAGATCGACTTCCTAGGTGAGTTGTACAAAACAAAGAAAACATTGGTTACTTATTCGATTATCGGCTTTTAGTTGGCACAAAATTCATGCCTATTTTTCTTATGAAAGTTAAACCATATTATACTTTATACAAACTGAATGCAGTGAGATGCCGAAATTCTAGCAATTTCTTTTAAGAGAGTGTTTTAATTATACTATTTTGAATGATTTTAAATTAAATATAGTTTTAAAATGTGTCATGCTGAAACAGTAGCTGGCTAAGTTGTTAGTAATCAGTTTAAGTTCATTCTGGAAACATACACATAATGCTGTTTAGAAGAGGAAAAATCCGTAATTTGTAAATTAGCAATATCGTTATTCTGATCATTTCAAACTAATCAGAATACACAGTTAATTGAAAATTCGAAGATAATGTTCAACCTTTAACACAGAAAAAACACAAATAGTGAATAATATTTTAGTGCTTTATAATTGTATGAGATAATATTATTTTTATGCGTCAGTGGAAAAATGCACGTGTAAAGTGACCAACCTTGTGTTTTTTATTCAAATACGATTCACTTAAATCTGAAAATTGGTGGCATCTGTCAACCAAAGGATTTTCGTCTGACGTGTTTGGCTCCTTCTCACGTCTGGCGCCATTTTGTCCCCTGGCATGGCATAACTGGCCAATTAAGTGAGCAGATGTTTCTTCGTTCCTTCCGTGAGCGGCTTCGCAGACATTGCACAAGACCAACTTGCAGTCTAAACAGAAGACGTTTGCTGGAATTTTGTTACACGACTGGCATCTTGGTCTTGAGTCGTATCTAACGAGGTATATAAACTCGTTGTATGAATCTGCTATAGTCGCACGATTTTGAGTTCTGCATGTCGTACACACATCATATTGGGAGTGCTCACGGAAACATTCTACACAAATGCAATGGAGGCACTGTAATAATACAAATCCCTCTTCATCATTTTTACCACCTGTGTCGCACGAACAGCACTTGAGTTTGGTTGACAGGTCATTTGGGTTGGAGATATTTTCTAACTTATTTAACTCTGCATTGGAATCCATGGTTCGTCTAGTTGTACTTATAGATAATCTGCAAGTGGTCTGCCGTATATCCTTTGATAATGACTTACTCGGTTACCTATACAAACGAAAAGAAAAAGAAGAAAAGAAACAATGGCTATGATCATAAGGACCGGAATAAACAAACATGCATTATCCGATGACATAAATTGTCTGTATACATAGGGACGTAGAGAGCGATCGCGGGCCCTGGGGTAAGAAACACATAGGCCTCTACTAGTTCTTGTTCAAACAACAATTTTCTTTTATAAAATTAAGAAATGTTGTTTGATCCAGGCCCCTTTACGGGCTCGGGCCCCGGGGATATATCACCGCCCCACCCCACCCCCTTGTCTGCCACTAGTATAGTGTATATCAATGAAACCATGTTGGCACATTTACACATCTTAATTATTAATAGTTGTTCTAAAGTTTAATACTAATATAATTTAAGCAAAGTTTATTCAATCCTGATTATTGAATTCTCTGCACCATAACTGTCCCCAAGAAACACCCAGACGAAAGTTTTGTTCGCTATGGACTATTACAATGGTAGCTAGATGCTAAATTGGATCAAGAAGAGTACATCGAGTTTAATTGTCACAGTACAGTTTAGAATCTTTATTGTGACATCAGAGCGCGACATTCAATCAGGTATATTCTCGATCACACCTTTAGGATGACCGCGTCCAAAACCATCCACGTACTTTAACATTGCGTTTTGCCGTATATGTTTGCCAAGGCGTATAAATAATTATCTTCCAAAGAAATATGGATGTATGAGGACCCCAAAAAATGAACAATCGCCATTTACATGTATGTTAATCATATTCTCTATAATAAAAAAACACCAGTAACCAAAAAATTCGGTAGTAGTAATGATCCAAAGCATTTTCATAAATATATCCACGTGTCGTCTTTTAATACCTTGTTCTTCCATTTTTATTTCTACAATTAACATTATAGACGATATCAGCTTGAAGCAAAACCTGAACTATAAGGTTAAAGGTTAAATAGGATAATTGTAGGAATAAATAATAACGTAGTGTCCTGTTATGTATGTATGTATGTATGTATGTATGTTTGTATGTATGTATGTATGTATGTATATGTGTGTGTGTGTGTGTGTGTGTGTGCGTGCGTGCGTGCGTGCGTGCGTGCGTGCATGCATGTATGGATGTATGTATGGATGTATGTATGTATTAAAAGGGGCCCTAAGTGGCCGAGTGGTCTAAAGAGCTCACCGTTCCGGATCACTGCCATCTCACCTCTGTCTGCGTGGGTTCGAGTCCAAGGCTCGGCTAGCGTGGGTACGTGGGAAAGCCTGCCAGTAGCTTCTCGTGGGTCGGTGGTTCTTCCCTGGGTTTTCCAGGGTTTTTCCTCCGCCAGTTATACTGGCCGCTATGTATAGCCTATCTTGTGCTGAAAAATGGCGTTAAACCCTAGAACAACAACAATGTATTAAAAGCTATAGGTTCCTGACGAGCGTAAGTTTACCTGGCTCTGTCAAGACTATCAACCCCACTCCCATCCCCCCTCCCCCCCCACCCCCGGAGAAAAAAGCCAAAAGTAATATGTTCAAGGTATCACTAATTGAACTTCATTTATGTATTAAATTAAAGAGACAACTTAACTATTAAATTCATGTGTGTGTATGTCTTGGATTTTAACGTCGCTTTAAAAAATTGAGTCATATCTTTACAATGTCTGAATTTGGCAGCTTATAGTGGAGCATCACGCCGCAGACTTGTAGCATTATGTCTAACCTAGTCACATTATCCCGGCATAAAACCAGTGCTTACACTAACCTCTTAACGCTAAGCGCCAAACGAGGCAGCTGTCAGTCCCATTTTCATAAGTTCTTGGTATGATTTGACAGGGGTTCAAACCCGCGACCTCCCGCATCCGAGGCGGACGCTTTAGCCACCTAGGCCACCGGAGTTATCTAAATTCGTGTATATTTTACTACATATCATGTTATGATATGGAAAACATAAGATAAAAGGAAGCGTGAAGACCAGTGATAGAAGTAGGTTGGAATACATGGGATGAGGTCGGAGTGGAGCCATTGACAGAAAGAAGTGGAATAAAAAGCTTTAAAGATATTTTCCAGCATCAAAAATTTGCTGTGTGAAAAATCTTGAAAACTCTAATTGCAGATTGCATCGCACAATTACATTGGTTGAAAAATGTGACGAGGATTTCAATTGGTCAGACTAATCAATTAAAATTGGGACAATATATAATTACAAATATATTTAAATACATTCACTGTCTTTTTGATACTCAACAAATATTTGTATAACCGTTACAGCCGTCTTTTAAGCTTTTATGCTTGGCAGTTTTGTTCAGATAACTGACCCTTCCATATCCCCATGAGTAAAAAGAACTTTCATTTCATTAAAACAACCGATTAAATCGTGCATTCACAATTGTCATACAGACCATTAAAAGTATTTTTCACCTATACCAGTTATTGTTTCTTTCTTGCTTTGATATGTATTAATCATATGTTTATGAAACTTGGTGCCATAGTTTAAAACACTTACGTTGGCGGTTTTATTATAATAATTGATGATCCTTCTAAACCCCCGTAGTTATGAATATTCGGAGTCATGTGTAAAGTAACCATTGTAAACACCGAAAGACAACACAGACACACCGTATGCCTTCAACAGACTCAGTTAACAAATCTTAGTATATTTTTCTTCCGAAAATATCGTTCTTTCTTCGACAATTCTTAAAATCGGGATAAGAATGTCGCATGTACGCATGCTCAAGGTTTGTTGTCGCCCTATTGTGCATGCCACTGGTGTATCCGAAATAGTAGAGTTAAGAGCATTTTCTCTATACTTGCAGTATCAGATAAATCTCACATGGTTCACCAATATCCAGTGTTTCTTCTAGAGTAGAAGACATCTCACACGTAATAAAGAATTCGAGTAAATCAGCTCAACTTTAGTCACTTGCCACTTGAAAAGAGGAAGACCATAAAGTACAAGGATTCAAATTTCACAGAGGAAGATCTCTTTGGTAGATCCCCATTTCAAAGAGAAAAATCTCTTGAGTATATCCACATTTCAAAGTCAAAGATCTCTAGAGCAGGTCCCCATTTCAAAGAGGAAGATATCTTGAGTAGATCCCCATTTCAAAGAGTAAGATCTCCTCTTGAGTAGATCCCCATTTCAATGAGGAAGATCTCCTTTTGAGTAGATCCCCATTTCAATGAGGAAGATCTCCTCTTGAGTAGATCCCCATTTCAAAGAGGAAGATATCTTGAGTAGATCCCCATTTCAAAGAGGAAGATCTCTTGAGTAGACCCCATTTCAAAGAGGAAGATCTCCTCTTGAGTAGATCCCCATTTCAAAGAGAAAGATCTCCTCTTGAGTAGATCCCCATTTCAAAGAGGAAGATCTCCTCTTGAGTAGATCCCCATTTCAAAGAGGAAGATATCTTGAGTAGATCCCCATTTCAAAGAGAAAGATATCTTGAGTAGATCCCCATTTCAAAGAGTAAGATCTCCTCTTGAGTAGATCTCTATTTCAGTGCTGCGAATCTAAAAATTCATTTTTTCAAAACAAAAAACAAAACAAACAATATAAAAACAAAGACGAAAAAGCAGTGGTTTTAAAACGATACAACATTTTCACTAGGGTTCCAAACAAATTAAATTAAAACAACAGATTCAGGTACATTAGGATTTCGATAAGGCTCGTCACAAGGCGAAGGTGTGGGGCGGAGAGTTACACTTTTAGACTTTGACCCTTAGTCCTAAAATGTAAGACGCCGACCTGATGACTAAGATGTGAGGTTGGGGTTGATTTCGCTCCTCCTCGTCATAACTATGGTCAATGGAGTCTCACTTTGTTAGACTATTCGACCACAATCAAATAACCATTTACCGACCATCTTGGTGTTATGTTTTTTTTTTTTTTTTTTTTTTTCAAGAGACTGTAGTTAGACTAGTCTGTTTATTAACACGATTATAGGTTTCGGGAAATGAAAATTCGTTACTCACGAATCTTGACAACGATGAATCCGCAAAATCATGTTGAATCATTCCACGAAAAGCTAACTCTCACGGTCATGTGCATGTCCAACAGAACAACGCATTATATGCTTTGAATGTTGAGCTTCCACTCTGAATACATGTCGTATATCATTCCACAAGACCAGTGGGGCGGAGCTTAATGTATAGCGAGCATTGTGTTCGACAGCAAACATGTCTGGTTCCGTTCAATTACAAATCATACACAACCTTTGGTCTTCGAAAGACTTTACATGGCACAGTTACTGTCTAGCTGAGGTTTGTTTAATCCTTTTTAACCTTACACTATTTAAACCAAACCTTTTTTCTGCCTGAGAAAACTTTATTAATCTGGAAAACTAACTACGTTAACGATCAATGCAATGTTACATATTTGCTATTTTTAGTACACGTGCAGCCTACGATGTATAAGAAGGTGCATGGTCTTGACGCGGAAGCTTTCGCATGTAAAAGTCAAAGTCGTTACAGTTATGCTGTATACAAGGTGCAAGATACCCACTGCTGTAACCAATAAGATTAAAATAAATGGTACCAAACTACAGAGACAAAATACTCTAAATCATAAAATGTAATATGCAAAACATTCCACAATACATGCAGCATAAACAAGAGTGCCTTCACCATATACATGTCTTTAATTCATATTTAGTTGGCATTTGACATGCCAGCAATGATAATGTTGTTCTTGTTATTGCTATTATTATTATTATTATTAGTTATGTTGCTGCAAATTCAGTGCAAATAATTCCAAAACATACGTGTAAATATATCATCAACATATAAATTATGTTATTAATTTTTTTTTATTTAAGATGTTACGACTAAATTAGGTAATAGAAAAGAACGAAACTATCAAGTTTAGTAAAATCCAACAAATTCAACAAATATGTTATTTCCTTAGAATAAAAAGTAAAACTTTAAAAAGAACTTACAGTATTTTGAATTAAATCACAAATAATTGTAAAAGTTTTATCACAAAAGCACAAAAGTATAGAGTATTCCGAATAATTCATGTAGTGTTCCAATTGTATTCCAATCTTGAATTTACAAATGTATCACTGGCCAGGAATAGTGGTGATGGGCGAACCGTCTTGATGAATCAAAACGATATAATCCAAAATATCTCTAAATGAATTCACAATAATCCCAAAATAGTGATTTTGTCCGAAAGTATAATTGAGAATATTGTAATTCCAGTGAATAGTTTAAATAACTTAATCATTTCAAATTAAAACTGAACACAATTAAAGGACTGATTTCACTTCAGATGTTAGAATTCAGTAACTCTAACAGAAACAATCGCAATATTGAAACCTAATAAACAGAAAGAGGACCAGTATAAGGGTCATTTAAAGGAAATTTCCATCAAACTCTAAACAAATATCTTCAAAGGTAAGACTCAGGGTGGTTTCTAGGATTCATGGCCAGGTAAACACGTTTACCCACAAATAATAATAATAATCTTAATATAAAATCTGCAATCATAGACACGAATTAGATATAAAAAATGTTGTTTATGAAAAACAGACATTAGGCTGGTAGGTCAAAACTCCTATCCTCAGTTATGGACAAAGGTCAATCACACAATACAAATTATATATATATATATATATATATATATATATATATATATATATATATATATATATATATATATATATATCTGCATAACTGTCTTAATTTTAAAACTTATAAAATACCAGTTATTATTTTACAATATTATTTGTATTCATCATTCATCATTGTAAAAAAATGATATTGTCATTTTAATATTTTAAATATGACCACACACACACACACACACACACACACACACACACACACATATATATATATATATATATATATATATATATATATATATATATATATATATATATATATATATATATATATATATATATATATATATATTCATTTTACTACTACTACTACTAATAATAATAATACTAATATCTAAATTTTAAATGCTATTTAATTATGAAGTTTATAAAGAAAAACATTTTTTATTCAGACTGCTTTAATTTGGAATGTGTTATGTAATAGGAAAATTTAGAAAGTCTACCCTGTATTTACATTACATTTTTATGATTGGGGAATTTTTTCATGTTTCGAACCTTTTATTTTACTGCTATAGCAGCGGGTATCTTAACAACACTTACTTTTACCTGCGGATTCTCCAAATCCGCGTATCGACATTGCACCTTGTACCTTACTACAAATAGCATTTCATAAAAGGATTAAATATTCATCAGTAAATAGTAACTGTGTTTTCGAACACAGGAAGTTGCCTACGGTTCATAACGGACCGGAGCCATACTATCGCTGTGGTATGTGCATTATGTCGTGAATGCGCATTTACTCATCTTTTAAATTAAATATACATTATTGTTTTAAATTATAATACTAATTATGTTTAACTAAAGTCTATTCAATCCTGATTATTGAATGATCTGCTCTTAATTGTTGTCAAGAAACTTCCAAACGAAAATTATCGATCACTATGGACTTTTACAATAGTGGGTACTAACCTGTCAAGAAAAGTGAAAGTAAAGTCTAATCGTCACAATACAAGTGAGTACGGATTTGTTGATCAACATTCGTAGCTTTCTTTGCGACTTCACATCGCGACATTCAATCCGGACTGTAATGGACCACGCCGTTTTTTTCGTCTAAAAATGTCAACGTACTGTACCATTGATTTTGCCGTATGGACTTTTCGAAACATGTAAATAATGATATTCCAAGGGAATACGGATGTATGATGAACCAAATAAAGTAAATACTTGCCATCTACTGTTGTGTAAATTCAAATTCTAAATAAGGGCCCCGCACATCCTAGGGCCGGGTCTGCATTACTGAAATAATCGGTGTTGAATGTCTACACTACGCATGACATTCGCTATAAGTGTTGAAGACTATATCAGGTTTCATAAAATTGAATCTCGTGGCAACACGTGAGATGATGTTAATTCATATCTAGTTAATTATTGTGGTTTTGGTTATGATTTACAAAAAAAAATTGTTATATCCGTTATTAAAAATGTATCTGTTCTAATTTGGAAACTCTTACCCCTGATTAGTTTCAGCCGAGTTATCTCTCTTAAGCGCAAGTGAGTACATGACACTGATCTTATCAAATTGATAATCTAACTTTGCGATCTATGAGAGTGCGTGATATGCATGTTGATGTATTATAGAAAGCATATTTATTTCACTATACGATATCACTGAGGTAAGTGACAAAACAATTGTCATCGTCATACCATGTGGCCATTAAAATATAATACGACCTTGGTGTTAAATGTTCGAACCTTAGCATTTGTAGAAATACCTCTTGGATGTTGACGCAGATATTACGTTATTGATGGAGAATTCTCTGTTTAATAAATAGCTACGTACCAGCAGCCCTCAGCAATATTTATATGCTGAAGTATGGCTCTAAAACTAATATTTTTCTAAAACATAAGAAAAGTAAAATATAATAGAATTATAACAAATTGCATTTATTAGTTTAATGCAGTTTTTCTCTTCTTTTATATCGTTTATCGTAGTATAAACTGTCACTTTGCTTGATCACACAGCTTACATAACGCCCTTAGAACGTTAGTTGCTCTGTGATACGACAAATGACCCGTTTTTGCTACGATAAATGCAGATAAAACAAGGTTAAACTCTTAAATGTGATTGTATCGTGATTTTTAAATATATGAATTACAGTTATATATCGAGTAGTTTCATATTTAGATCTACACGTAGTTGTTAAATCTGACATCAGTTGCAATTAAAGTCATGCAGACTATACACTAAGGCTTATGTGCCGTTCTTAACCATTACACTGTCCATTTAGGTCACGTGACTCCCAATGAGCAAAGCAGACGCTATATATGTAATGTTAACTGACGGGAGTTTCGTAAATCACATTATTTTAATTACAAACAATTGAATATAAAACGGTTTAAATTAAATTTTGACACAACCCCGATACATGTACACGGGAGCACATACACAAATGTCTTCACGACACGGTGTTATTCTTATTCAGTCAATAGTGGTCAATGATGGTGAGTAATCGAAACTTTACAACTACATGTTTAAGGGGATAATTCAAAACAACATCTTGATCTTTTCGACTCTTTTTGGTTAAGTTTTGAAAAACTCAAAATGAATATAAAAATAAAGTTCTTATTGTAGCAGACGTTGTTTGATTATTTACACCTGTTTGTAATTAAAATGATTATTTACACCTGTTTGTAATTACAATGATTATTTACACCTCTTGGTAATTACAATGATTATTTACACTTCTTTGTAATTACAATGATTATTTACACCTCTTTGTAATTACAATGATTATTTACACCTCTTTGTAATTACAATGATTATTTACACCTCTTTGTAATTACAATTATTATTTACACCTCTTTGTAATTACAATGATTACTTACACCTTTTGTAATTACAATGATGACATCTAGGTACCCCTATCAGTCAGAATTAATTACAATGTATTAAGCATGCTGTGCTCACATATAGCTAAAATATATGATGAACTGGTCAAGAAGGGGACAAACACCTTAATAATTATCTACAACTACACTGCAACGCATATAAATTTCAGGTAAAAGAACTACACACCAACACATCCACTTCGTGTATCAAACTACAGCCTAAAACATTCTCACTTCATGTTACAAGTCATGAGTAAACAATATAGATCTAGGTTTTGATGATTACGTAATCTCTTGATCATAATCACTTTATCCTAAATGCATCTACCTGACGGTTTGAATAAAGGAATAATACCCCTCCCCCTCTTTCTCTCTGCTTGTATAATCTATTCAACTATAGACGAATAAGCGAAATTCTCACTCATTGTTCATGATCTTATTTTCCATAGTATAATCTTTGTTATGAATTACATGAAAATGTGGGAGCCCCGAGAAGACAAGTGGTCTAATGGGCCCGCCGTTACAGATCACTGCCATCTCACCACTGTATACGTAGGTTCGAGTCTCGGGCTCGGCCAGTGTGGGTACGTGGGAAACCTTACCAGCAGCTTCCCGTGGGTCGCTAGATCTTCCCGGGGTTTTCTCTGGTTCTTCCTCCACCATCAGTAATACTGGCCGCCATGTATAGCCAATGGTGTGCTGCCAAACGGAGTTAGACCGCATAACAACAACATGAAACTGTGTGTGCTATTCATTGAAAGTGAATCGACTTAGGACTATTTCTCTGCCAAATACAGATGTATCTCAGAAAAATATAAACAAGCTATTGTACTACGACAACTATTACGACAACTGGTGCAGATTTGCTCTTACCAGTCATCGTGAACTGCACGAAGTAATCCGAAAGGAGTTACGTCATCCGTATTCCCTCTTTAGGAACCCAGTATTTCGAACAAGGAAATAGTGTAGCCAAGTTTCAGCTTGCTTTCTTGTTACAATATAAGACCTTGTTATTTCCTTTTCCCCCATTAAGGTTATTAGCCTAGCGACAAGGTGCACTAGGATAAAAAGGGCCAAAATATATGAAAAGGTTCTTACCAAAATGTCGTAAGTGTGGACCAATGTTTGTTAGATGAAGCGATGTCTATACGCGTACACAACGGATATCGATGAGGGATCGGTGCTACGAAAATGTTACGCCTGGTGCAATGTGTCTGACTTGGCAAGATTTGTTATCGCTAGACCTTAGCCAGCACGCGATTAGGTGGCTCTAAATCCATAACAACTACCTGATATCAGACGTCTACTTGTATAAATTGCAATTTAAAAACAAATCTAGTCATAAACAAACCGAAAACATGGTAACGCCATTTGTTAAAATAGAGCGGATACACGCATTTAGGATAAAGAATAAAGTACAAACGAATGGGGAGGAAATGGAAGAAAAAAAGTAGAGATAAAAAAGGAAACGAAGAAAAAGACATCCACCCCCACCCACGAAACCAAATGAAACAGTTTAAGAGGATGGAGGAAAATGAGTACCGTCTATACTGGCTTATAAGCATGTCCAGTTGCAAAAAACATAGACACTGATCTACCGTCATATATTGCGCCGGCATATGAGGGTCCATTTAATTTATTCTACCACTTACTGTTAACAAATCGCTTATACCAAAATCTGCATGTGCATTTTGCGACGGCAGATCTGGGTCTGTGAAGTTTTCTGTTGGATCCGACCTATAAGTGAGTACATAAAGTCTAGTATCATGCAGATCTATTGGTTTCCTTGATAGGCCTATAAAACTGAACATTGCGTTGTTATTAGAAAAATCCACAATAAATTAAGATAT